>OZ020267.1:71460217-71717717 GCA_963971225.1 Melieria omissa | reverse complement strand
AGTCGACCGTCAAGCTGGCTAACTGACTGCTCATTTGCATCGCAGCACACACACACACACACACATATAGCTATACACATTTTCTAGACGACTGCCGGTATGTTCGCTATGTGCTTAGCAATTAAAATTGCCGCAGGCTCTGCTGGCAACAGTAGCGACCATTGCTAGTCTTGTATGTGTGTGTGTGTGTGTATGAGCGTAAAGGTATGTGTGCAGTTTTAATTATGGCATTTTTAAAGATGACCGCATGCCACTCTAAATTTCGTTAAAAGTTTTTGACTCAACAATTTTTACAATGAAAAATGAACTGAAATTGTTTAGCAAGCAGAGGAGTTTTGAAAATCGTTACAATGAAAATATAAGTACAAAAATTGCTGGTACAAAATACGGCTCGAAACTTGTATTCAACCCCTCCCCCCTCTAATACTCATGTAGCAATTTCTTCGATGAGAGGTGGCACCTACAAACGAAGATGGTTCTTTGAACCTACCCGATTATAGTTCGACCAATTCTCATGTAGAAAGCACTAATTTGATGGCCGATGCTTGAACCGTAACAGACTTGTTGTAACAGAGGACACTGTGCATCGGAACTACAGGAGCCATAAGGTCCCTCCCGACTGTAAACAAACAGCCACTTCGAGCGCAAAAAGGTTAATTGACAAAGGATTGATTAATTCTAACAAAGAATCCTGTGGGCCTGAGCGAGATAACAGACTACACCACAAATTATGCCGATTTTGATATTAATTTTAGGTGTTTAATGATGTAGAAAACGAAACCATTGTTAGGCAGGAATCTCCTTACGTTTCTACGATTCTAAGTTAGACTGAGATCTGATAGTAGAAAAAGCCTATAATCTTCCAAATCTCTGTAGTGTCTTTCACATCTCTGTAGTGTAGTAGAATAAGGGAAGCCTGCTGGATTTTCCTACAGCAAAACATCTAGAAAAGAGATGTTTTCATCTTCCCCGACACGAACGGTTCCAAAATGTACTCTGTGGTTGGAGTAGGAATTTCTTCAAACGGACTGGTCCTACTACCAGCTCCCTGTGGTGTCTTCTGGAAGCCTTCTGGATTCTCCTACAGCAAACCGTCCGGGGTATGAGTGCTTTTATCCTTTCCAAAATGAATGTTTCAAAGATAAGCTACGAGTTTTGAGCAGGTGTCGACTCCAGGCATGTAGTAGTAGAAAAAGTCTTCCATCTTTCAGATCCCTGTAGCAAATCTTTCAAATCTTTGTAGTATCCTTCAAGTCAGTGCAATAAGGGAAGCCTGTTGAATTCTACTACTGTAGTAGTAGAAAAAGTCTTCCATCTTTCAGATCCCTGTAGCATCTTTCAGATCTTTGTAGTATCTTTCAAGTCAGTGCAATAAGGGAAGCGTGCTGAATTCTCCTACTGTAACACATGGGGGTAAGGGATGTTAACATCATCATCACCGACACGAACGGTTCAAAAATTATCCTTAAGATTGAAGCAGGGATCTTCTTAACGGGACGGGCTTTCATCTTCCAGATCTTTCTAGTGTCTTTCAGATCTCTGTAGTGTCGACGTCAGTGATCAGGGTCCACTGGTCACTTGAGCGATGGGAAGTCTAAATTTCTTATTGCATAGTGTAGTTGCCTCTCTAGCCAATCTGTCGTAGAAAATACTGCAATACATGAAGTCCCGTCCTAACGAAGCAGTTTGGCTGCAATGCTTAGTTCTCTCCCCCTTGAAGGGAAGATCTACTGAAGATCTGATGAAGCAAAAAACAAATGGACTATAGCTAACTGAACCAACTTAGTGAACTCGTAGTCCCTGTTGCCTTCCTATCTATTCAAGCCCTGCACATGGAACAAGCAAATATTGCTCTACAAAACAGTTCCAAATACAAACCTAAACTCGAAAAACTCAATCAATTCTTCAATTTCGCAACCAATACTCGTTTGGTTTAAAAGTAAAATGCATTTTAACCAACTGGCAGCAAATATAAACATGACACAATTTAGTTTAAAAAAAAAACACACAACAAAAGTTTAGTGATGTTTTTATATTTGTGTTTGTTTTAACAAAGAAATCCAGTAAAAAACAACCAATAATTTTTGTGGCAAATTTTCAACACACACCAATTAGAAAGAATTTGAATTGTTTGTTAGAACATAAAAAATTTAAAAAAATTTATATTCAAGAAAAAGAAAATAACTAAAATATTTAAATTTCAACTTGACTAGAATACAAACAAATGCAGGTAAATATGTAAAGCGTCACTGTGGGAAAAATATAAAATGATGTTTAAGAGTTTACTTGAGCAGAAATTTGAATTTGCCGTTAAGTTGATTAAAATAAAAAAAACAAAAAATTTCGTTTTTTAACCTAACCTGAAAAAGTGAAATGTAAACTTTCTAACCTAAAAAAAAGTTTCATGTAAATTTTAATTTTTTTCTTCTTCTTTCTTTTTTTAACTTAAAAACAATTAAATATAAATTTTCATTTTAAAATCATTTTTCATTAATCAATTTTTTAAGCAACACGTTAGTGAAAAAAATATGGGAAAACTTGTCTATTGTACAAATCTTTACGAGAAAACTATTAAAAATAAATTTGATGATTGATTAAAGATTCTGACTCCATAAAAATTTTTTTGAATTAACCAAAATACAATTTTTTAAATTATATTTACTTCTATATTCCAACTGGGTTACGCGTCTAGGTGTTTAAAATTATTTGTCATACTCCCATTTAAATCGGACAACTAGTTCAAGAGTTATTATTTAATTTAATTTAAATAATAATTCAGAAATAATTCAAATATTACAATTTTTCTTTTCTTTAACTGGGGTTCAAAAATTAATACTAATATTAAAAAAAGACTACAATCGAAATTGGTACTTCACGCTTTCAATGGCTTCTGCAGGAAAGGTGTCTTGGAGCTTTGTTAGTAAGGACTTCTTGAAGCAAAACTCAAACTATAGTTTTTCTAATTTCTATTTTTTTTAATATTTATTAATTTTTATAAATTTTCCTCCCAACATTTCCTACTGGCCACTGAGATTCCACTACCAAATGCTGGCAGCCACTGTCGAATGCAATGCTCTGAATGCATTCAATAAAACTGCAATTTCCGCTTCTACCTCCCCTCCCCTCGACATCCAATCACCGTTTAGCACAATGTGCTTTGTTGTTGAAGCGTTGGAGCCCAATTGCGGTTGCCAACAATATTTGTTATTGTTTTTACACAGAGTCTGTCCAGTTTTTATTGTGCAGTTTATTTTTTATTCAAATCAGGCGTTTTACATTTGCACTTGAACGCCGCAGACAAAACGAACTGAAAAATTCAATAAAAAAAAACTCAACTAAACTTGGCAAAAAATCAACAACAACGTTTTGTGTTGATTTTTAATTACCTGCAGCGTAGTTTATTCAAAAAAAATTTAAAAAAAAAATTGTGTCTGCATATGGATGCAACGCACCGATTCGATGGTAGTTTGCTCGTTCGACCAACGCAAATACAGATTTTCAAAAATGCTTTCCGGGGCAATTAAATTTTCAAATGAAAATTGTTATTTGTTGCCGTTTGTGATTTTTAGTTTTAGCTGTTTACAGTGCAAAGTGCTGTGAACGAAATGATTTTTCGTTTATGCTTTTTTTTGTTAGTGAAAGCGGTGAAGAAACTATTCGAAAGCTTAGTAGTGGTGGGATTTGTGGGAAATTTAAGATGTAACGAAATTATTATATATATTTTTATTATATACTAGCTGGGCCCTGCGGCTTTGCACGCAAGCTCTCCTGTTTCCCCCGATACAAATTCTTAACCCCGTCAGATTTTGATTAAAAACAAAAAAAAAACATGTGTCTATTTATCTTTAATTTCAAGTGTTTCCAAAAATTGTTAAGTCACAAGGCCCATTAAATCATTTGTTTTCACATTTAAACAAAAGTAACATCACATCTAATCAAATTCTTAATCCTTTTCCAAAAAAATGAAAAGCACGTTTTTATTATTTCTCGATTCCCGAAGTGAAAAAATTGAAAACACGTGTCAAATTATTCTTAACTAAGAATACTTCCACCAAGTTTGAAGGCAACCGGCCCATTAATTCATGTTTTTCACAATTTATCTCCACAAACTTTTAACCCGTCGCTGACCCCGTCTGATTTTGATATTCGGCAAAATTAATATGACGTATCGAGTTAAATATTTTTCATTTGAAGTACTTTCACCATGTTTGAAGTTAAAAGGCTTGTTTCTCCATACATACGTTTAACCCGTCGTTGATCCAGTTAGATCTCCGTCTTGAAAATAATAGGAAACACGTGTCTAACTTTTTTATTTCAAGTAATTTTACAATGTTTGAAGTCAAGTTGTTTCGGAGTCCTCCCGTAAGCAAACCTTAACCCCAGTTAAATTTTGATATTCGAATAATTTAAATACGTGTCGAATTATATTTGATTTAGAGTATTTTCACCAAATTTGAAGTCATTAGGTCATTAAATCACGTTTCTTCATACAACACCTTAACACATGTTTTGCCACTTTACACCCCGAATTTCAAAAAATCCTGTCTTAGCGGAGGTTCATTTTTCAAGATGTATCGACAGTTCAAATTCCAAGTTAGTGGCTTCATTGGTTTGAGCTGGGCGATGATAAACCAATCAGTCCGTCAGTCAGGACAAACAACGTTTATAAACATATATATATATAATTGTAGGCGGTACCACGCCCCTTTGTCTAATCCTCACAACTTTTTCTAGTCGAATTGTGCTACTAAGTGGTAAGTTCGTACAAAGTTTCATTGATGTGCGACTTACGGAAATGTTGGATCATAAAAAATGTGCCACGCCCCTTGTCCAACGCCGATAAAATCTTATCAGAAGAATAACACATCTATGAGACCACGGTACACTAACTTTCAACTCTGTGCGGCTTACAATTCCGAAGCTATTCCATATAAAATATTTGAGTTGTATGGGCGGTGACACGCCCCCTTGTTAAAAATCCGTCCCATTCCTTCTATCGAAAGATATGACCAACAGGTAGGTTCGTTCTAAGTTTCATTAATGTGCGACTAACAGTTTCAAAATTACGAGGATAGTTTGGGTCCAATAAATATGCCACGCCCCTTGTCCAACGGCCATCAAATTTTAACAATAGAAAGACACTTCTATGAGACGACGGTACACCAACTTTTAATGCTGTGCGCCTAATAATTTAGAAGCTATTCCATATCGAAGAATTCAGTTTTATGGACGGTGCCACGCCCCCTTGTAAAAAACCCACCCCATTCCCCCTGTCGAAAGACACGGCTAAATCATAAGTTTGCACCGGGTCTCGTTGATGTAAAAGCTATAGTTCAAAAGTTACATCGGATTTTAAAAAGTGCTACGCCCCTTGTGCAACGCCCATTCAATTTTACCGGTGGAATGACACGCTTACGCCATGACAATGTACCAAATTTCAATACTGAGCGACTTATAATTCTAAAGATATTCCATATCAAAAAGTTGGGTTGTATGGGCATTGCCACGCCCCCTTGTCCAAAATACACCCTATTGCCCCTGCCGAAGGACACGACCAAATCGTTAGTTTGTACCAAGTGTCGTTGATGTGAATGCTATGGTTCAAAAGTTAGACCCGAATTTAAAAAGTGCCACGCCCCTTGTCCAACGTACATTAAATTTTATTTTCACACTGTACTAAATTTCAATGCTGAGCGACTTATAATTCCGAAGATATACCATATTAAAAGTTTAGGTTGTATGGGAGGTGCCACGCCCACCTGCCGTACAAACATGTAATATCGCTATAAACCACCGCATTGACATCTTCTATCACACACAAAAAAAATTCCCTACGTGGGCCGAATGGGAAAGAACTAGTCTTTTTAACGAATACGACATACACATCTTTACGGATGGATCCAAAATGGCGTGCGGGGTGGGTGCAGGGGTGTACTCACACCACGTGGGAATTTATGAAGCCATACGTCTACCTAGTGATGCCACAGTTTTTCAGGCAGAAGTCTTGGCGGTCAGGGAAGCTTGCTGACTGGTAGAGAGACATATCACTGAAAGGTGCAAGGTTGCAATATTCATTGACAGTCAGGCAGCAATAAAGGCTCTAAAGGCTCAATCTACCACGGTCCAGTCAAGGCTGGTCGAGGAGTGTAAGATGGCGCTGAGCGCGCTAAGTCGTTGTGCTGATATCACCCTTATCTGGGTTCCTGGCCATAGGAACATTGAAGGAAATGAGAGGGCGAACGAATTGGCGCGCTCAGGTGCTTCGCTTGACGCATCGCTGGGTGTCCCGGCTCCGACGCCTTTGGAAGTTGTCACGAGGGGCTGCTATCTGCACTGTCTCAGTCTTGCCAATCGGAGGTGGAAGTCGCTGACTTCCTGTCGTACCTCGTGGGCGATGTGGTCCTTCTACAATGAGCGGAGATACCGCGAGCTTATACACAAATGTCGCACGGACGTCGCTAGGCTTACGGCGGTCATCACAGGCCACTGGACCATAGGTCCACATGCTGAGAGGCTAAGCATCCCCTTCAATACCCGCTATAGGAGCTGTTTGAATTCAGAGGAGAAATAAACACCTAATCACTTCAAGCAAGATTTAAGTCTCTGGGGAAACACTTCCTTACTTGTTTGACCGATTGCTCGACAGTAAGTCTGGGGAACCTTCTTGGATACCTAAATTCTACCGGATGGATTTAGTCATACGACTAACCGAGCTTAGTTTCGGTAAGCACGTGGTATCAAAACGACGTCTATGCGCTAATTGTGACTTGCAGGGGGACAACTGTGAGTCAGCCACTTCAACCAAACAACCAACCATTGTAGCCCTGCTATAGCCACCTCCCCACTTGACTTGACTTACGTCAATCATTTTTTTTGCAATTAATAATTAACAATTTAATTACCTAATCGTTTTATTTTTGCACAATTCTTTCAGTCAATCTTTGGTCATTATTTGATAGATCAAAAATTAAACTCAGTCATCAATCAAAAGCAAAATTTACTCTTTGTTTATTATAAATATTTTCACAAAAAATCGAATCATTGATTGTTTTGTTTTCAACTAAAACTATGACTCACTCATTGCTGGTAATTTCATAAACCAAAAATTAAGCTCAGTGATCAATCAAAAGCAAAATGTACTCGTTATTATTTTTCTGTCATATATAAATCTAATCATTGATTGTTTTATTTTTGTTTAAATCTTGGAGTCAATTATTGGTTAGGATTTAGTAGATCAGAAATTAAAGTCAATTCTTTGGTCATTAAAAACCTAAACATTGATCGTCTTCTTTTCGTTCAATTCTGTGAGTCAATCATTGTTCGTGATTTAATAGATCAAAAATTAAGGTCAATCATCAATCAAACACAAAATTCAATCTTTGGTTATTCGTAATGTTTTCATCAGAAAGCTAATCATTGACCGTCTTATTTGTGTTCAATTCTCTGAGTGAATTATTGCTCGTGATTTAATAGATCAACAATTAAGGTCAGTTATCAATCAAAAACATATCAATCAAAAAACATAATTCAAATATTTAGTAATTTATAATGTTTTCATCAGAAAGCTAATCATTGATCGTCTTATTTTTGTTCGATTCTCTGAGTCAATCATAGTTTGAGAGATCAAAGATTGAAGTCAATCATCAATTAAAAAAAAAACAAATATTAATATTTAGTCTTTATATTTCTATACATAAAACTAAAACCTATTCATTGGTCGTTTTATTGTCAACTAAAACTATGAGTCAGTCATTGGTCTTAATTTGATAGACCAAAAATTTACGTCAGTCATCAATCATTATTTTTACAATTATTAATTAGTTAAATATTAACTGAAAAGCATTTTAATAGCCACTATTTACAATGGGTGTGTTCAATAAAATTATTAAAGTATTAAGCATCCATTTCAACAGTAAAAATGTAATAGTTTTAGTGTTTTTCACATCAAGCATTCAAACTAAAACATCAAACAAAAAATTAACCAAACAAACAGCCAACCAACAAATCGTTTTATTCTCAAATGGCAACAAAAATTATTATTTGGCACAATGCATACAACTTTAATCATTTGACCTTTTAGGTTAGGTTCGGTAAGCTTTTTAAGCTTTTAACATTAAAATATTTAATTTTGCTGAGCGTTTAAATTGGAGGACTTGCATGTTTGTACCTTTTTTGTGGTCTCTCTGAAAGTTTTTTTCGTTCATATAATCAATATTTATTTAGTGAAAAAATGACTGTGATTTCATTAACTAATTTCAATTTAAATTTCAGTAAATTTGATTGATTTGTGGGATGCCTGTTCCGATGGGGTCTTAGTAAGTGTTAAGTGTTTTCGTGTTTATGTTGCGAGTATTTAAGCTGAACTTCAGCTTTAAGTGAACTTATAGAATATGCTTTACTTAAACTTCAATTGATTACTGTATTTGAATCATTATTTAGCAATTCAAATGACCAAATTTTTGGTTATTGATATTTTAATAATTTTGAGCATAAAGAGATTTCCTTAAAATATTTCACACATTCAATGGTCAGGTTAACACTTCATTTCGTTTATGTGGCTGATGTATTTAAGTTTATAATGCAAAGCACTCATAATTATTGCTTTAAAAACAACAACACAATAAATACAGAAATCGTAACAAGTCAATACTTGCCTAAAAGTATGCCACACAAACTAAAGTTTGCAACGCATCTGTGTTTTACTTGAAAATAATGCTTTGCCATACTTTCAGGCTGACTAAATCACTTTCAACAAACACATCTACACACACACACATTTATTGATATTTTCACTGTCCATGGTGAAATGAAATATTTGTCTGCTTAATGTTGAAATTAACTTTGAGTTTAACGCAAATTGATTGAAAGTTGCAACCACATTTTATTTCCGTTCATTACTTTGAATTGCATTTGGCATATTTACGTAATGTTGTTGCTGTGGTGCAACATTTGACGCTGTGTTATGCTGCGCTGTATTGTGCTTTGAATGTTTGTGTACACTTTTCATTAATTTAAGCATAATGACAGACAACGTTACGGCTAACCAACTTGTCTAAACTTTGTGTCAATGTGATTGACCGCAATGAATTCAATCAACGCAAATCTGGCCAAATTTCACACTGAAATTAAAAACTGATTCTAAAGCCAATTTAATATTTATTTCAAAAAGTGAAATGTATGAGACAACTCAGTTAAATAAATAATGAAATTGTTTAAGTTTAAAATGTTGCAAACTAATGGAAAATTTATTGAAAAGTTTTTATACATTGTTCCTAAAAGCATTTAGCCCAACTGGCGTAATCAATGTTTTAGTTATCACTGCTGTTTTGTGGTATACTTTTAGGGGAAATGTTCTTGGGACTTTAGAGAATCCAACTCTGTGATTGTTAAAGTTAAAAATGCTGCAAAATAATGGAAAATTGGTTGATAAGTTGACATACATTGGCATAAAAAATATTTAAGCTCAACTTGTGATATGCTTTTAGGCCAAAACTGTTGATAACTTTTAAACAAAAAACCCTGGAACTTTACAGCATCCAGAACTATTATTATTAAGATTTAAAATGCTGCAGAGTTATTAAAAAAAATTCAAAAATTGCCACACATTGGCATCGAAAACCTTTGAGCTCAACTAAAATAGTCAATGTTACCAGTTATCACCATTAATTCATAGTATACTTTTAGGCGGAAATGTGCATTTTATTTATAAATTGCCATACATTGGCATCAAATACATTTTTGCTTAACTAAAATAGTCAATGTTACCAGTTGTCAATACTATTTCGTGGCATTTTTTTAGGTCAAAACTTTTAGGCACTTGAAACCAACAAAACGCTCAAACTTTACAGCATCCAACTTTACTATTTTTCAGTTTTAAAATGCAGCAAAATTATTGCAAAAATATTCAAAAATTGCCACACATTGGTATAAAAAAACCTTCGGGCTCAACTAAAATCGTCAATGTTATCAGTTATCGTTGCTATTTCGTGGCATACTTTTAGGCCAAGATGTGATTTTAATTTTGAAGTTGCCATACATTGAACTGAAATAGTAATGTTCCAGCTGTCACTGCCATTTCATGGCATATTTTTAGCCCAAAACTGTTGACCACTTGAAAGCCAAAAAGCGCTGGAACTTTACAGCAAGAATATTATTTTTAGATTAAAAATGCTGTAAATTTATGGAAAAAATATTCAAAATTTTCCATACATTGGCATTAAAATCAATTTAGCTTATTACTATTTTCACACTTTTAAACCAATGAACACTGCAACTGTACAGCATTGAAAATTGCTGTCAATAGTTGCCAAACCTTAATGCCAGCTTTGTAATTACTTAAATCAATTAAACTAAATAATCGAAAGCCAACAATTCAAATACGAATAAATCAAATTCACATTGAAATTAGTCATTGTTGTTAATTATCCATGATAAATACTGCATTGACGTTACACACTTTTGCTCTCAATTTGCACACAATTAAGCTAGTTAAGTGTTTGCTGCTTAAGCGCTCAATTGCACTCATTCAGCGCACATTCCAGTCCATCTGCCCTCCGCCCGCTCCGCCCTGTGCTTGGAAATTTCCTTATACAATTGGATGATTTCGCTCGGTGCGTGCCGGCCACATTTTGCTAATTTGCCTCGCAACAGAGAGGACACAAATTCCATTAAAAATTCAACATTCAAACAGCCACTGCCAATTAGTTAAATTACGAGCATCACACAGAACACGAAGACAAATAGCTAATGTTGCCCACTGCCAGCGAGAAAGTATAGGAAAAGTTACAAGCAAATAAATTGTAATGCAATCATTTTATTTCAAGTGATGGCATACTTGGTAATTAAAATTATTGTTGCCGCTTTGTTGGATTAATAGCGCCGGTAGTATAATTACTGCCACTTGAAGTTTTCTTAGCATTTAAAGAGGATTTAATGTATTCGCTAAAGTACACTTGTAATTAATAAAGCATCAGGTGGTATTAACAAAGTCAGTAAAGTTATAAGTAAAACATTATAAAAGCTGCTTTTGTGTTCATTTTCATAAAAAACATAGTGAGTGTTTTTGATTAGAATAAAAAAAATTAACTATGAGTAACGTAAGTACTAGAATTATTAATGTATTAAGTTTTATCAACTTAAAAGGCAGAAAAACTAACTTATAGTTTGCCTATAAAAATTTATAAAAAATTTATAAAAAATTCATAAAAATTGCCAAACATTTACTTGTCCACACTAAAACACACCTCAAACTGTACAAATATTCATATAAACAATTTCCATTTCATTTTCTACTCAATTCAACTTTACTCTTTGTACGTGCTCACAGGAAATGCAAATAATATCAATTTAGCATTTCCCCGCGCGCGTCGCTTTAACACATCAACATCAACAAGTGTGTGGGTGTATGTGTGCGCAACACTCACAACTCAGTTGGCCAACGGCGAAAGCGCATAAATAACAAAATATTTAGAAAAAAAATAACAATAATAAATGTATTGCAAAACTGCAACAACAGAATTGCTTTCAATAATTTATTAAAAAACACTGGCGCACACTGGCAGCAAAGCGAGCACGTACCAACAAGCACACACACACACACACATACCAACATATGTAAAGTACAGTTCCCGTTGGGTTATCATTTCACGGTTAAGTTGCTTTCAATTACGCTGCATGACCGCAACTATCGTTGCATAAATCTCCAGTGCGCACATAGTGCATGTAAATACACACACACACACAGTACGCATCGCCACATGAAGCGGAATACAGCGAGAAACCGCGCACAATCGAGCAGCCAGCCAACAGACAGACAGTCTGCGCTGACAGACGACTGACTTTTGCACTGTCAATGCATTTAATTGAACCGGCAATTGTCATTGCAGTGCGCTGAGCTGTCTCATCACACACACAAACACACACACAGGCACTCGCACACACGCTCCCATTCAACGCCGACACCCACACACACACTCACACACATTGCTTGCACATGTGATGCGATTTGAGTCTTTGCTTCAAATATCAATTCCATTACATTTCCTTTCATTACATTTTACGTTTTGCGTTTAAATTCATTTTATGCGCTCGCGAGCAATGAACAAATCGCTTTGGCCTTCGTTTTGGCGTTCGACAGCAGCAGCTGTCCTGGGAAATTTCTCACACTTGTGGCAATTTAATGCGGTTTAAATAATGCAAATGTGGTTAGTGCAAAGGTGTCGACACGATTCGATTTAATTACGTTTGTAATTTACTTATTTAGATGCTTAGAGTAGGTGGAGAAAATGTGTAATTTATTGGGTTATACCCTAAATGTATGCTATAAAATTTGGTTTTTACAAGCAACAAGATTGAGTGAAAATAATTGCAGAGAGTATGGCGTTCTTTAGTGAGTTTTGTAGCATACTTTTAGTAGTTTGACTAACTTAGAGTTAGACTAAGGAACAGTTGACGAATCTATAATGGAAATTATTCATAAGCAATTCTCATTCTACACAACTACACACTTGACTTGTTTTATCAGCTAATGCCGAAAAATAGAACTCCATTTGATTTAAGCATTGTTCTCCATAATCTAATAGATTATGTAATAAGACAAAGTTTATCTTAGAAGTTTCGAGTAAGTCAGTTACCTCGCTCACTGTATTGTTAAACGTGGAAAAACATTTGTAAAGTTGTAGAATATGTTGAAAAGAGCACAAAGTTGTCTCGTAAATTAGGTAAACAACTTTTTCTAAAACATTTAGCAGATCTAATTTGATTCAAATATATGTTTGAAATCTCTCAACGTCAGCTTTTAAGTCAAGTTAAAAACTCTTTTTTGACATTTATATCTAATATCTTTCAAATGTTTTCTCAGAGATGTTAAGACCTTATTTAAGCTAATAAAAAATGACAGAATTTATTTCCCCACAGTGTCGCTAATTTTAAACAAGCTTTGCTCATCTTTAGCTGAACACAGTTAACAACACTTAGTTCTATTATATTTGGTTCATTAAACTTTTTCCGTCTTAAGAATGATTCTGGAAGCATAAGCAAAGCTAATCTGATTGGCTAAATGAGTGCTGTCTCTAATGATCTGTCGATCCCACCGCTAATCCCTTCCTTTCCTTTCCTAATTTCTGCTCCCCGGCTTCGGCCGTTTGTCTCGTTCAATGTTTCATGTATTCTTTGTGACAATCATCTTTCATCAGTCGACAAATAAAGACACACCCCATAAACCCGAACCAACCGTGTTTAATTTCCTACCGCTCCGCCGACGTCAACACTGATAAATATTGATCTCATGGACATCCGTGACTATGAATCCATTAGTTTTTGGCTTTCCTGGTGTTTTTAGCCTTATTGAGTGCCTTCTGAAACCAACATCAGCTTATACTGGTGTTAATTCTTCCTCGGTTATCTACAATTCAGACTGATAATTGAATCTTAAACCACGGCCATGGCGATCTGAAATTACATTTCAATCTGAAATTTTACCAGTAGCCTCGATCAGTTATCTGAAACCACAATCACTGACTTATTCGACTGGTGTCGATTAAAAGCGATCGGTTACGATCTGCACTGACATTTGGATCTGAAACCACAAACAGTGACTTATTCGACTAGTGTTACCTTCTCCTCGATCAGTTACGAATCGGACTGACATCTTCTCCTCGATCAGTTACGATCCGAACTCATATTTGCATCTGAAACCACAACCAGTGACTTATTTGACAGTGACTCCTGAACCAGTGACTCTCTTCTATCAGTTACGACCAATTGTTAGACTGGTTTTATCTTCTCCTCGATCAGTTACAACCAATTGTTAGACTGTTGTTACCTTTTCCCCGATCAGCTACGATCCGGACTAACATTTGTATCTGAAACCACAACCACTGACTTATTCGACTGGTGTCGATTAAAAACGATCAGTTACGATCTGCACTGACATTTGGATCTGAAACCACAAACAGTGACTTATTCGACTAGTGTTACCTTCTCCTCGATCAGTTACGAATCGGACTGACATCTTCTCCTCGATCAGTTACGATCCGAACTCACATTTGTATCTGAAACCACAACCAGTGGCTTATTCGACTGGTGTCGATTAAAAACGATCAGTTACGATCTGCACTGACATTTGGATCTGAAACCACAAACAGTGACTTATTCGACTAGTGTTACCTTCTCCTCGATCAGTTACGAATCTGACTGACATCTTCTCCTCGATCAGTTACGATCCGAACTCATATTTGCATCTGAATCCACAACCAGTGACTTATTTGACAGTGACTCCTGAACCAGTGACTCTCTTCTATCAGTTACGACCAATTGTTAGACTGGTTTTATCTTCTCCTCGGTCAGTTACAACCAATTGTTAGACTGGTGTTATCTTCTCCCCGATCAGTTACGATCCGGACTAACATTTTCTCCTCGATCAGTTACGATCCGCACTGACATTCGGATCTGAAACCACAAACAGTGTTCAGAAAAACACCACAAGTGACTTAGTGATCTTGGAAGTCTCTCAAAACTTTCATTTCCAAATTAATTCATAAAAACTTTTGTAGACTCTGACGCCACTTTTTTTCAACATAAAAAACTTGTTCTTTCTTAAAAACTGTCAAGATTTGTCATTAGAAATTCATACATCGTCACTTTTACAGGATCTGGCAACTTTTCTTCTTAGCATAAAACGCACTTTTAACTCCAGAGTACCCGGCAATTGAAACTTCCCTAAAGTCCTATGTGGAATTATGTTTCGAACCACAGCTATGTTATGATCTTGTTTAGTTATACTTCCAGTTTCAAATTTAATTTGGCTTTTAAACACAGTGAACTACACATAAGATTTTCTTTCAGAAACCCATGCAATGAATTATTAAAAAAGTCGAAATCCTCTGATGCTAAGACTCCCATTATCCGAAATTATAGTAAATAATAAAAAAAATAAATGAATAATAATAAATAAATAAATGAATAATAATAATAAGTCTCCAATTATCCAAATTCTAATAAATAATTAATAAATAAATAAAAAATAAAGAAAACACCACAATGCAGTCATTTTGATCTACTTAAGCATTCTTTTATTAAATAGAACTCAAATCTCTCAACTCTCAACACCCGCCACAAAAACATCTCCTTTGCTCTGTAGCTCCTCTGGCCGCAGAGGATTTTTCTAAACTTTTCCAATCTCAATTCCTTCATTCCTTCAACGGTCGATTTGTTAAATGTTTGAAATGTTTTACAACAGCAACAATTCCACACAACGCTTTTGCTGTGTGCTGTGCAGTGAAATCGTTCGGAAAGTAACGAACAATTGATTTTAATGCATTGCATGTGTCTTTCTCTGCTTCACCTTCTCTTCTTCTCCTCCATCTCTGTCTCACTCTTGTCACCCTCCTCCCACTCGCTCATAAAACTCGTATTTATTGTGTTTATCAAGTTTATACTACAGGTGGCTGTCGGTGCAAAGTGTTCACATTTCTGCCACTGTGCAACTTTTAGGTATTTTCGGAGTTGAGTTCAAATGCCATTTATTATTTACTTTGTTGTTAGAAACGAAGCAAAGCAATGAAACGTAAAACCATTTAAAGCAAAAACCATTAACAACTTTGAGCTTTCCGAGATGTGGCATACAATTTCATCAACACTCAACATGAACTGCGATTTTGGCAACTAAAATTACAAACACACGAATTACTCGTATCCGACAATCATACAGCACTCAACACCAACAAAATATTAATATGCTGAACATTGTTGTTGCGCAACCAACCCAACGTAAATTGCTTTCGGCCAGAAATTGTACAGATTGGCTTTCCATTCCTTTCGATTTGCCAGCAATATGCAACTTCGGAAAGCCATTTATAGCAATCACGAAAACACAATGCTGCAATTCAATCAAATTGATTACAAATCAAAACGGCTGAAGCAACATTATTGTTTGGAGCGACAATATGGCATTAAAGAATTCTCGCAACAACGCTTAGTCCATCAGCACTAAATCCATCATGTGCATGTTGATCCGTACAACGGCAACAGTTGCAGTTGCAATTGCTACGGAGACAGCACAGTCTGGTGGTTGCCTGCTGGCTGGCTGACCATCGGAAACATACAAACACATAGGGAATCCTTAGTTTCCGGCAGCGATGCCCGGTGGAAAATTGCATTTGCAATTTTCGTAGTGGCTTTGGCTTTTACATTTTAACATCAACATGACTGTTGGCCATCAATTGCTATGCCAAACTTGCTTTGAGTTTAATTGAAATTTATTAAAAATGAATTTATTTTGAATGTATGTGTTTTGAAGGTTATTTCTAAGTCGTGATGAGAAATTCGGAATAATTTCGGAGTAAATTCGGAGTTTTCGGAGTTGCTATTTTTAAGCTGTTTTTGCTTAAAATAGGTATAAAGCTTTCGGAATAATTGCGGAGTCATTTTGGAGTCGTTTCGGAATTTTTTGAGTTGCTGAAAAATCTAAAAAAAAATTCAAAGTAATTTCGGAGTAATTTTGGAGTATTCTGAGTTAATATAAATAAATAATAAATAAATTGAATAATAAATTGAATGTTGTATAACTTTGTTTGAACGTAAGTAACTGAAATGAAACTAACATAGACTCTTAGTTTTCGTACGGAGTAATTTCCGAGTGTTCGGAGTTACCAAAGCAATAAAATTTATATTTCACAACTTTGGTTAAACGTTAGTAATTGAAATTAAACTAATAAAAACTTTTAGTTTCTGTTTAAGCCGACGTTAAAAAATTGTTTTCGGAGTAAAAACTCAAATTCAAAAAAAATTCAAAATTTAATTTGTAAAATTTGTAGAAAAAAAAAAATTTTTTAATTGCGAATTTGTTTCAAAATAATTTTTTCAATCTAATAAAATCCAAACTCAATTCAAATATCAATAAATAAATCAAATGAAATAAACAAAAAATAAATTTCATTTTAAGATTCCATTTGTCTACATGACATCAACTATGAATAATTATATCAAATTTACATGCATATATCAAAATGTAAAAATTGAGTTTTTAATTTAAATAATTATTTTTTTTATTAATTAAATAATTAATAATTTGATTAATCCAAACCAGAACATCATTTATCTACGAATTGATCAACAAATCAATCGTACAAGTTTCCGCAGAAACTTGTACGAACATCAAATCATACTCTTTCCATATGGTCAAACACTTCCTGCTGGGTTTGTTGTATTTGCAATGCAATGGCCAAAGTGATTTGTGTGCAAGCAACTAGAAAATAAATTCAATTAAAACAAAATACATTGTCGGCCTCAGGTACAAGCCGTCGCAAGTGGATTACAGTGCTCCGCAGAATTCTCATGTCGGTTGCACATTGTGTATGGAACATTGTGGACGGCGGCATTTCCAGTCCGAATCGGACAACAAATGAATGCGAAATAGCAACTAAACAGGCAATTAACCAATAAATTGTTCAACAATTTTACAATACAAACTGCAGCTGTAACTGGAATTTACGGAAATTGGCGCTTGATTAATGGCTGCAAGGCAACGCAATTGCAAGTTGCCGAAATGTAGACAATGTACGAGTACATTGGAGAAATGTAGAAGCTTTGAACTTGAACTTGTAAGTTTAAGTAATTAATTTTTGCCAATAATTTGCATACAATTAGATCAGCAATGGTGTTGAAATTGTGCCATATTGAAAGTAAACAGACACTCAACGTCTGAGTTAAGCTTACTTGGGCACACAAAGTTGGCTCATTGGGATAACAAATTGAGTCGATGATATCGAGGAAATTGCCTCGACTAAGACGCTGAGAATCAAGAGGATTTCTATATAAACTTAGATGTCTTTCTAATGTTTAACATTGGCTCAGTAAGGCTCATAAGAAACAAGGAGTCTAGTCTTTTCCTGGCAAGATACAAGATTTGTTCTTACGTTGGCTCAGTAAGGCTCATAAGAAGCAGGGAGACTAGTCTTTTCCTGACAAGATACAAGATTTGTTCTTATTATGTTCGGGGTCTAGTTATCCGAAGGTCTGCCGTAATAAATTAGCCTCTTTTCTAATCGCTATGGTACACGTTGTCTTTGGTAGATTTCTGTGACTGTTGGACCATATTTAGTTCGATTTCATAAACGATTGTCTTAGAATGCACCTCTTTCTTCCAGTGAGATCCAGATTTCCGCACACAATGTGCATGACTGTCTCTTCATCTTCGAAGCAAAGGTAACTCAAATTTAATCGAAATCAAAATAAACTTTAATTTAATAGACAAAATTTTATCGAGTTTCCATCCTCCCTTCCCAACATAAAGTCTCTGATTGCGTTCAACCTGCCGAACGCCAGAACGATCCTTGTACCCAAGTTAATACACAGCGTCCGGGTGACCCTTCTGGAGAGTTATTTGGCACCCGCTGAATAGTAAACTAAAGTGTGAAACGTGTCCAATCCCCAGGTTTCACGATATGGCATTAAAAACATTAGTAAGCAACAACAATCCTATGCAACTGAATTTGTAGTATAGTTTTAGGATGCTTTATAAGCATTGTTTGCAAAAATTTTTAGTATGAGTTCATTTCTCTGGAAAACAATCATTCAGAAAGGAAACATTAGAGAATATCGAGATTTAAGAAACAGTGTAACATTTTTTTGCATTTAGAACAGGTCAAGAAATATTTAAAAAAATCAATTAAAAGAATTATTGTATAATTTAAATTTTTTTTTAATTTATAATTTAATATTTTTTTATTTTTTATTTTATAATTTATAATTATATATAATATTTTATATTTTTAACGTTTTTCAAACTAAGTAAAACAAAGTAAACATTGTTCAGTAAAAGAGTGCAATTTTACAAGTAAAACATTAATAATTATTTTATTTGTTAAAACATTAATATTTACTTTATGAGTTTCTTAATAATTTGTATTATTTTCTTATTCTTTTTTACTCATTTATTACTATTTATGAATTCAATCAATATGTAAATTTAAAAGAAAATAGCAGCACTGGCAACTGCATGGCATTGCATATATGCCATGTTAACTTTTTATAGATTTGAGAACTATTCTGTTCACTATTTTACAGTCTATCATTCTTCAGTTGTGTCTTCTATGTTAAAACATTTGATTACTAATGGAATTTTGCGAATAACATTGAAAGAATTTCAAAAGAATCGAAAAAACTATAAGAGTTTCGATTTGGTGAAGAATTATGGTTATTTACGGCGATGGGGATATGGCGGTGGCCGTCGCTCATCTGTTTACTGCGTTGAACTACGAGTATACAGTAACGCCTCACCTTTGTTTTACTCCCTTTAGTAGCCAACACTAAAAAAAAGATAAAACCGACTTTCATTTCGGCTGTAGTGTTCTCACCAGGATACGGAAAATGTTCGCAAAACTTCTTTCATAGACACAAGAATTCAACAAAACTTCCTTTTTACCATCAGAACTTCACAAACAACAATAATTATAGGACAAAAATGTTTTTCCTTCACGGAAATTAAATCATGCAACGAAGGGTTAACCCATTGCTGCCGGGTATCAGTTCCGCCCATACGATTTTGATAAAATTTCATAGACGACCTGGAATTGACCCAAAATGATCGGAAACTTCAGAAGAAATTTCAGCTTTCTCTCGCTGCACGTTGCTGAGATATTCATTGGGTATTTTGTACCCATTAGGCAGCAATGGTAGCTTTTTTCCATACTTTTTAAGTGCTCAGCTAAACACGTGAACAAAAAAAGTATTGTTTACAGATGAGTTAGGAGGCAGATTTTTGTGAGGTTCTTCACAATTTTTGGAGTCTGGTAACTTTATCTAGATGGCAGAATTTTAGGGTGACCTCCACCGGACTAAGGTAGTTCCATCTTTACCCCAACCATCCCTATCAATGATTTTGAAATATCTCTACCACGAACTTTTCTGTGATTTTTTTAAAAAGTCAGTTTCCATGGGTAAAATTTTACCCATTAGGCAGCAATGGGTTAAGATAGATTTTTATTGTTTTATGCGTTCATTTTATGCGTTAAATAAAACATCCGATTTGTTTTGTCATCTAAATCTCACTTTTGCACAAATTTAGCAAAAATCACTGAAACTCGCCAAAATGTAATTGATTTAGTTTTCGATTTGTCCGCATTCGAATGCGTTGTGAATTCAAATTTAAATTTGAGTTTAAATTTTCATTGGCATCACTGACTGACTGACGGGCTGAAGAACTGGCGGCATGCGTGCAGATTGACTGCAGGTATTTAAAATAATTTCGACGCGCACTCACGCACGTACGCACGCACCCAGGCAGCACGCACCGCAGCCATCAATATCCTCAAGTGATATGATAACCTTGTTCGCGCCCCCTACCACCCCCCAGCCCCCTCCCCATTCAGCCACACTGCCCACCACCGTTTCGCATACACGCTGCCCTGCGCAATCAGCGAGCGCGAAAAAACGCGCCGAAGAAGTCACTTAATGCCTGAGCTGCGTTGTTGTCGTGCGTTGCGAATTTAAATTAGCGCGTAAAACATTTAATTTTAATTGCGCGCACATTTTCAAATTGAAAATGCCAATTGATGGCGCCGCATTAGACTTGCATGCATGAAGCAGCTGATACGCGCGCGCCGCACGCATTCAAATCGCCTAAATTGCTGGCCAAATTGACAATTCTGTGCAAAATTGAGATTGTGTAGCAATCAATGTAAACGAGATGTTGTCAAAAAAAAAACACATTGATTTGCAACAAAATACTTTTAAATGCACAAAATGTCACGCACTGCCATTTGGGGTGCCTAAAAGTTGGCCATGAATTTTTGCTAAGCCATGCAAACAATATGTTAGGGCGCCTAAAAATATACTTGTGTTTGCAGCTGTCAAGTTATTTTGGTTAATGAACAGCAAAGCAAGTAAAATTGTTTACAATATTCAGACGCACTCGCAGTCCAGCATAATCGGTCCAAGTGCAATGGCATTGTCAACACTGGGCGGAATTTTGTCGCAGTAAAATGTCAGCTATCATAGCTCACTTCTAAATAAAGTATTTACATTTTTGAAAACAGCTTGAATCGAGTCCAAACAATAAACATATCGATTTCAATTGTTCAACTTAATGAGCGAATCACACATCTCGGCAGCTCACTGCTTGAAACACCTCGCCTACGTCAGAGTTCGTTCCCTAACCACAAATAGAACATGAAGTGGAGTGACCCTCCTAAGTAGCCACTCAGTGCTGCTCCTGACTACAACAGTCCAAAGAGAAATAAAGTCTTCTTTTCGCTAATAAAGCGCACCAGGAATTATTTGAGTGGCATTCTCCTTCTTGGCAATTGAACCAAAAATGTATTCGAACTCAATGATGCACAGCGCCATCTATGGGAAATCTACCGCAAACTTATTAGTGGTTGTGAGCTGGGATACAATTGTTCAATGCACAGTAGAATAGAAATAACAAAATTCGTCATACAAATATTTGTACAGAAAATTATAAAAAAATAAAGAATTGATAAAGTTTAAATAATTAAAAGCTTAAATTATCTTTTTGATTCTGGATAACAAAACAATTCTAATTTATTCTAGTAATTTTTAAAATATTAATTTATACCAACATTTGATTAATTTTTACTTAGAACATATCAGTTCAAGTTGTTATTACCATAAATGAATATTACAACCATTAAAGACAAAAATGTTTTATTATTATTGTTCAATATTTTCATAGTTTTTATATTTTACATTTAATTTTGGAAGATTAAAATCACGTCCAACTGCATAACTAATATTATACAATACATAAAGAATTTACATTGACAGTTTATAAAATTACATAGAAAAGTAAATTGCATTAGACAGACTTGACATTTAATTACAAACACCTAGCGAGACAGTGGCGTGTCCTAAAAGAGAAATTATCGATAGCGTTGCATCATCAAAGGTCTATTTTTTTTATTTTAAGTTATTTACTAATTGTTCAAATTTATTATCATAAGTCATAATCTTTGCTTCAACATTTCGTTGACTGTTACAGAAATTGATTTAATAAAAACTAGCATCAAAATGTTGAATAGATTTTCTTTACAATATAAATAAATACAAATGTGTAATAGCATAAAAAACAATGACAAAAAAAATAAAAGAAATAAAAAACAATGGCAAGTTTACACTAATAAATGCAAAAATAAAAATTTATACAATTTGAGGTTTTTTTGCATTAATCAAAACTTATTTTCAATTGAAACACATTTCAAACAACTAACGCTTGCGATAATTTTAAATTTAGGCCAAGCTACATGCCAACTTATTGTCTACAACTTAACCACAATTAGGAAATATTCAAATATTACATTTAGTTGCGCATGTGCATCGTAAAAAACATTAGGCACACACACACTCTTATCACTCTAACAGCCGAGTAGACACTCGATGTGCATTCTAGGCCTTTAGCGCGTCCTGTAGTTTTCGGCGCGCCGCACTGACGCGATCCTCCTGCCGCCGTATATCGTCGTCGGACACGAGCAGCGCCTGCATCAGTGGCTGCTCGGGGTTTATGAATGCCGTAGCGTTCTTAGTCATCTCAGTCTTGGTGGAGGTTTGGCCCATAACGGGCACGTTGAGCACATGCAGCGCAGTGGCCAACGATTGCAGCACCGTCTGCTCGTTCACATTAGGACCAATGGTGCGTATGCCCTTGGGCAGCACAATGTCGTCGAACTCTTCGCCGCTCGAATGGCAGGCGCGCAAGTGTTCCAGCCGCTTCTCCCAGAACAGCTGTTTCGGTTTCTCTTGGCCGCCGGCGAGTTTGGTGTCGTGGCGCACTTTGCCGTTCTCGTGGTTGCGTACCACGGTCACGGGCTGCTTGAATATGGAGGCTGTCTGGCGTATGGGCGGCACCAGCGAGACATCGGTGCGAGGCGCGCGACTAAAGTAGAGAAAGAGAAAGCGTTAGAGATGGTCCAGCAAAAGCTTTGCGCATACTGACACGCTCACACACACATAAAGGCAACAATAAGTAGAAAATGTGGCGCAGCGGCAGGAAAACGCAGTGTCGCACAGTCGCCTGTGGTGCAGTGCAGACGCTGTGCTCCTGCTGCCGCGCTATACGCCACGCAAATGCATGCAACAAATGTGGCTGAGAATATGAGTTAAGAGCAACCAAAGGTTAAACGGAAAACGGCAAAGAAGCAAATGCCAATTCGCAACGTGTTACTTTTTGTTCCTGTTCTTGCTGCCATTGTTGTTGTGCTTGGCAACAAGTGCATTTCTTTCGGGTGCCAATTAACAGCTTCTGAAATTGTGCCAATTCAAAATTTCGATTTCAATTGAGTTGAATTTTTTTTCAATGGAATTTCGGACAAAATTCGCGCTCACGTGCCCAAATCGGTGATGCCAATTGGAAACAGGATTAAAAGAGCAACCATACAAATTTCAATAAGCATGCAACGTCACCATCAAGTAAAACATCATCAAGTTATCATCGGCATCAGCAAGTCAAAACTGAAACAATTATCACCATCATCGGCGGCTTCGATCGTCATCATCAGCTGCTCTACCTGTACTCTAAGTGCTGGCGCAAGTTCGCTGACGACGTTGTTGGCGCGCTCGTCGGCGATGCATAGCTGCTACTAGTGACATTCAGATTCATGATTTGTGATTGTGATTGCGATTGCGACGGGAACTGGGAGTTAGCGTGCGACTGTGCCTTGTACTTGCGTTTCAAGGCGTTCGGCGCTGTGGTCGTTGTTATGGTTGGAGTACTGGCAATTGAGGTGTGCAGGGAATTGGAGGATGCAGT
This sequence comes from Melieria omissa, assembly GCA_963971225.1. Classification (NCBI taxonomy): domain Eukaryota; kingdom Metazoa; phylum Arthropoda; class Insecta; order Diptera; family Ulidiidae; genus Melieria; species Melieria omissa. The sequence continues at coordinate 71,693,953 of OZ020267.1, read as the reverse complement.
GGAAGTTGTAACGGCGCAACATGAGCTGCTGACAGTGTATGAGCAGCCGCCGCCGCTGCTACCGCCAGCAGTGCCACTGCTCAGCCCGCTGCCACTGTTGGCGCTGGCTGTGCTGCTGCTGCAGCGATAGAGCGAGATCGACGGCAGTGGCAAGTGTTGCACCATTTTGCCGCTCTGAAAATCGAAAGCACCAATGTCGATCGCATCGCCAAGATATCGAGCCAATTGCGGCTTACTTTCGATTTTTTTGCCAGTGGGACTGACGGTGACGGGAACCGAAGGCGGGAGAGTGGCAATTTGTTTGGTGTTAGGTGGGCGTGGTGGTGGAGGTGGTAGCGTTTTTGGTGTTGACGTGGGCAACAAAGCGAGCAATGTGCACAGTGTGTAAACGTTGGTTGATCGACGGAGCAAGCGGTGGAGTATGGGATTGTGAAGTGTACGCGTGTAGTGCGTTATGAACAGTGGAACAGGAGACGGTGGGTGGTGTACGTTGTGGATTGAGACATACATTAAATTTATTATTTCTATTCTTGTTTGGTAATTGTACGCTGCAGCCTTTGCTTTACCTGTAATAGAAGACATCCACTTTGCCAGCCGATATTCCCGACTTGCGGAGCACCTCCTCGCGCTGCCAGCCCTTGGGCAGCGAATTGCAGTCCACTCGCTTGCGTTCGATTGTGATGCTGGAATTCATTGGGCCAAAGTATATGTTCGCGCTTTGTCGGCAAATGTTTGCAATACAAATATTAAAATACAACAAAACCAAAACCAATGTGCAAGAAATCCGTAAAAAGCGTCTGCGGCCGCAATTTTGCTGATACGAATGCGAGTAAAATGAAACAAGAAAAACAAAACAGAGTTGCCATAATTTCATAAATAATAAAGCCAGAAAGAAAATCTCAAGGCACATTAAGAGCCTATTTACACGAAGGCTTTTTCCCCCTGCGTTTTTTGCAACTCTCTTTTGAAGTTGCTGCGTTAATCTTCATGCATTTACATGAAGGCTTTTTACTTGCAACTTTGCTTGGCTTTTTGGACGTTTAAGCGGCCAATCTTCTTTCATTCACATTTTCGCGTAGTTTTTGATATTCTCATTATTAAAAGAAAAATGGATTTAAACAAAGAAGAAATTATTGAAAATATTTTAGAAGTCACTGAAATAGCTATTAACTGCTCAAATTTAAATAATAGGGAAGATGTAAATATAATTGTTAGCAAAGCGTCCGGCCGGTTTGAAATTTGAAGAAAAGTGCGAAAAAGAGCAAAGCAAATGTAAAAAAAAACCCTGGAATTCGCTGACCGTGCGTGTTTGCCTACCCCGCTGACTTCTCACCACTTCTCGCCAACAAACTCGTCACGCATGACTTTTAACGCAGGGGGAAAAGCCCTCGTGTAAATAGGCTCTAATACACTTTACACCTTAGTACACCTTGGGAAATATTAATTTCAAATAAGCTAATAATTTGATCAGAAAAATAATAGTTCAAGTTACGTTTTATATGTTTTACATTTATAAATAAAAACATTTATAAATATAGGTTTTCCGAGTATCACTCAACCAAGAATATTAATTATCCGTGACCACTAAAGGCCAACAACTTTGTTACGTTGTTTTTTATGTTGTTGTTTTGTCAGTTATTTTTCTCTCCCTGTACGAAGCTGATTTTTTCAGATTTAATATATTTATCTTTCTAAATTTGTTTATGCGTTTTCTTGCTCAGATTTCAATATAGTTGGACAATGATGTTTGGGAATGTACCCTAACTGCATAGCCAATATAGAATTTTTCGGGATAGTAAAAACATTTTTTGTTGCTTTTATTACTTATGAACATTAGTTAACCTAAAGGTCAGGTTTAACATCAATCAGCATTTAACAACATTAATTATTTGGGCGGGTTCTAAAAATCGAAATGTCTAAAAAATCTTGCATGCGAGAAAAATTGTTCAAATTGTGCAAAGTCATAGCTCTACAATATTTTAAATAATCTGGTCACTCTACACCCCTTCTCCTATTACAATTCTCTCGAAATTAGCCGTATGTTTATGGCTTTAGTCAGCACTATCTGGCAATGCTGGAAACGCGTGCGCTCGCCGCTCGGTTTTCAATTTTCTTAGCTGAGGAATGCAAGAAACCGCTAGCGCTCCCAGCAATTTCCAGTTTTTCACAAGTAATCCGCCACCCTCCTGCGTGCTGTGTCGACTGCCAACAGATGGAAAAGCGCTGCAGCGCGGCCACAACCACTGCTGAAAGCATTCTCATATAAAACCAGCTGCGTCGTTGTATGCTCTTCGCGCCGTGCGTTGTCTTCACCAATCAACCAACCAACCAGTCGATAGCAACTTTCTAATTCGGAAGACACAAATTTCGCCAGTAACCACTGTCGCCAAGGCGTGACTTCCACTTGACACTGCGCACACACTAAGGAAGGATTGAGCTGACTGTCGTCAGATTCTGATGATTTTTGGTCAATTACTACCGCAGGAATTCTTGGTGGCGCCATGGAGCTGAACATGGAGATAACAATATACATAGTGCTTGCTGTGCTGGCGCACATCGGTGTTTATGTGTTTGTAATGCGTAAGCGTCCCAAGGCGCTCGTCGGCCGTCATGTGGTCATAACAGGCGGTTCGCGCGGCATTGGCCTTTGCCTGGCAGTGGAGTGTGCCATGAAAGGCGCTAATGTAACGGTGATTGCACGCGATGAGAAATTGCTTAGTAAGTACAAAAACAACCATTACAACCAAATATTTGAACAGTGCATAGAGCAACAATCTGTGAGATAAGGCGGAATTACTCGTCATACCGTGCCTAACTATTTGTTGTTGTTATTTATCAAGAATCTTATCAGTGAATTTCGAAACGTAATGTTTTGTACGTTTTTTCATTTATACTACCAGGTGGTGCAGTGGCACTCATGGAAGTCATACGGCAAGTGCCCGATCAGAAATTCCAGTATCGCTGTCTGGACATCGCTTCCAGCTATGAGAATATTACCAGCATGTTGGCCGATGTAGAAGAGGCCTTTGGCGATATCTACATGCTGATCAATTGTGCCGGCATGGCCATCTGTGGGTTGTACGAGGAGGTGTCGGTGCAGGATGCGCAAAAGTTGATGGATGTCAACTACTGGGGCAGCTACTACTGCACACGCTACGTGCTGCCCAAGATGAAGCGCGCCCGTGAGGGCATCATTGTAATGACCGCTTCGCAGGCAGCGCTCTTTGGCATCTACGGCTATGGACCGTACACTGCCTCCAAGTATGCACTACGCGGCATGGCCGAAAGCATTGCTATGGAGGTACGGCATCTGGGTATTACTGTGACACTGGCACTACCGGCCGACACCGATACTCCCGGCTTTGAGGCGGAGGAGAAGACAAAGCCAAAGGCAACGAAAATCATATCGGGTGGCGGCGGCTTGGCCGATCCGCATAAAGTAGCCAAGCAAATACTGCACGATGCGCTGGTAAGATTTCAGAAAAAGACTAGGTCTTAATTTCAAACTTTAAATTTGTTAATTTGCAGTGCGGCAACTTTATATCGATTATGGGCTTTGAAAGCTGGCTGCTGACACTACTCGGTGGCGGTCTCTTTCGTTGGGGTGGACTTTTCCAGAACACTTTGCATGTTCTGCTTTTAGGACCCCTGCGCATTGTTGGATGTTTTCTACATCTGCACTTTGAGCGCATCATTCGCAACTGTGCTAAGGAAAAGACAGAGTGAGGACGCATGAAGGCGAATGGCAGCATTTAACTTTAATTTATTAAGCACAACATTGTAGTGTAGTTATCCGATAATTCCTACATCATTACTCCCAAGTGAACTTGCAACATTGCCATTACATTGTGTCAAATAACGTGTGCATCTGTATGTCTTCACGTCAACTGCGACACGTACTTCCACCTACATTTGTATTTATTTTATTGTTCGGAACAAAAGTGCGCGACAGCGTGCAGCGTAAAGTAATTAACCAAAGAGCCTCTTTTCTTAACTACATATATAGTAAATTGATTTTTATTATAAACACTAAGTCTGCTTAAACAATGCGTCCACGCAAAATTAATGTATTTTGTTTTTACTATCTTCCTATAGTTAAGTGCGAGTTGTAAGCGTATTTTGCAAACGAACTTTGCACCGCAGTAGTTGATTGTAGTTTGGGTTTGTGTGTACTTGAATTTTTTTTATGACCAATATGTAATTTTTTATGGTTTAATATAAATAAATGGAATGATTTTTTAGGAACATTAAATGATTCAGAAAAAAATTACATCTACGAGATATAAGAAGTGAGTTGTGTTTTTGTGACAAAAATGAGAAAGACATAATAATCTGAAACCAAATAAACCAGTTTCCGATACGCAAAACGGTTATTCAAAACATTTCCAACATATTCAAATACGATTATCGCATACTTCGTATCGGAACGCAAATAAATGCTTCACTTCTTATTGGAACGTATAGCATATTAACTCCTGGACCTGGAAGAATCGGCTCGTATTACCGAATAGTCTTGTCATGCACTCACAATAATATAATCATTTAGGAACTCAACAACAAATCAAAAATTATTTCTATAAATAGATATAGTAGATAATATTTAAATAAAATGGTCTTAAGTTGAAGTATTTTATTTATGTTAAATAAAATGGTCCTAAGTTGAAGTATTTCATTTATGTTAAGCAAAACTAAATTTGTTTGAAAAGTCGTGATATTGGGTACAATTATAATTATGGATTAAAGTGCAAAGTTCTTCACCGAACCGATTTTTCCGCAAAACAACCCTCCAGCTATCGATAACTCGATAACATGAATGTTGCCACTATCAAACGCATCCATTCACACCTAACCTACCGCATTCCGCTACAGCTGGCAACACTCCCATTTTGACAGCTTATCAAAAAACACGTTGATTCAGAGCGCAGAAATTTCGAATTTATGCGTAAAATAAGAAAATTTCCAGCAAAATTACACAAGAGTAAGCAAATAAATCTTGTCGTATGCAGAGCTTTGCAATTGCAGTGTGAGAATTGCGCAAGATTCACTTGTGGTGTGCAAAGTGTTAAGGTGTGTTTGGCTGTGACGCGGCTGGCATAACGTCGTATTGGTCCTTGTTGTTGGTGGCGGCCGTCTACTTGGCTGGCGCTTTAGAAAGTGGCGCGCGCTCACACACGGATTTTGCACCTAACGCATTACTTACATCCGGCTCTGTATGCTGAGCGGCAGCATGGACCGAAATGTGGCGTTTGAGCGGCGCTTCAGCCTGAACATGACACACCTACCCAGCCCCATCGCGGAATCGACCACACTGAATCTGAACGGCAGCACCGCAAGCGGCAGGTAAGCAGACGCCTCGGCTGGCAGTGACCGCAATGCGCTACTTTAATTACACAATTGCGTTACATTCATTGTAGCAACAATTCGCATTTTCAATGGGGCGGCACATCGATTAGTCCGAAGCAGCGGAGTAATTCGAGCAGTTGCCTTTCCAATACCGGCGTCACACAGCATGCCCATCGGAGCAGCACGGCCAGTCCGCAGCGTGCCAAAATGAATCTGAGCAAAATTGATCCAAGGTGAGCTCAAACAATTTCTCTGGTATATTGATTTTTATCTATATTGCTTTATTGTCTGTTACTTTCACAGAATTTACGCCGATGTGCAGAGCAGAGGCTTGGTTTCGCGTATTGTAAAATACCACGAAAATGGTACGCGTCTGAATCGCAGCCTGTCCACCAGCAATCTCTACAACAAGCCGGGCAAATTTCCAGTGGTACACTTGCAGAAAAAGGAGCTACCCTACAGAGCTACACAGCAGAATGTGTCCATGACGCGCATTGCGCCACCAGGTGGGCAGCGCTGCAATTGTCTGCTGCATTATTTTCAGTCTTTAATGATTACTTCTGCGTGTTTGTGTGGTCTTGCAGAAAAGTCTGTCTACTATGGCAATACGCTGCCCAGTCTGCTACGTTCCAACTCTGTGATTTATCAACAAAAAAGCGACGAGGAAATATCGCGTGAAAATCGCCCGATCTTGCATCCACCCGCCGCAGAAGGAGACATGGCGCCAACGCGTAGTGTGCTTGATGAGTTAAAGGAAATCTCAAGGAAGCGAATAAATAGCGATGTAAGTTAATGCATTTTTGCATAAACAAGTCATAAAAATTGTGCTAATATTTCATATAAATTTTTTTTTCAATGCTATATTGATTTCAAAAGTAATGAAATGAGTTTGATCAGGGTGAAATTTTCGAAAAACAACCAATTCGTAAAATGTGCCCCTTTTATAGAAAGGGTTAGGATTATTTCAGACTTCACTTTATATTAAAATCCAAATAATTAGATTTTTTTAAGGTAACATTTAATTAACGCTGGATTAAATTAATCTTTGATGAAGTTTTATTGATCACTTCTCAATTTGAATTTGTGTTTTTTTTTAGCAGTTTTGCACCATAAATTGGAAATTCAGTGACATTTGGATTTTGCAATTTTTAACTAAATTCTCTCTGATTTTATATTTGATGATCAAATTCGTAAATTTCGTAAATTACCTAATGTAATCATATTTATACACAAGTTCACATATTATTATTTAATTATCTGTGTCTAATAGTAACAACATGTAATAATTTGTTTTCCTAGGACACGGATATCGCCACCGACACAATCAAGAAATACTGTAATCGCGAGTACGCCGACGGCGTGTACAACAACGGCGCCATCAGAACCGCAGACATACGCCACATTAGCACATCGACAACGCATCTGATGTCGCCTACCACCGCGCCCCTGAGTTACAAGCGACAGCGCGAGCCGATAGGCTTACCGCCACAATACTCACACCCTGGGCACGCTGTCACCGCTGCCTCCGCACTAGCCGCAAACCGAGCCATGCATCCGGCACAAATATCCCAGCAGCAACAGCCGAAACACTCACCGGAACAGATTGCCAAAAAGTGTCTGTACAGCTATAACAACGACATCACCAGCTCGCTTAGCTCCAGCATGATACACGCGAACAAGCGCAAGATTTATGAGCAACGTCAAAACGCACTGCGACGATGTTCCCCGCCGACCGCCGAGGAGTCCGAGATGCACAAGGCGAAAATTCAACGCCAACAGCATCCCGATCTGCATTTCCACCAGCTGACGAGAACGCTCAACTACGCAACGCCCATCACCCCTATACCGCCTACGCCACTGAGCCGCGGTGTAGAAACGCTGCGCGCAGCGCCATCAATGCCCGCTGCGACTATAGCACCTTCGCTGCCAGTGGGAGCTAAGCCCAAGCGCACCATCTCTGAGCCGCTTTACATGGGAGCCAGAGCGCGCACTGTTGATGCAGCAAGCAATACTGCTGCCAGCACAAAGCCCAAATTGACACTGTTTAACAAAAACTACGACGAGGCGGCCACACAAACCAACTGTGCCAATGGCAGTGTGGAGGATGAGCACACTGTGGCCGACGATGAGTGTGCGGACATACAGTTTGTGAAGCCGAAAAAGAGCAGCTCGCTGTCGAGTGGCAAGAATCCAGTCATTGCGCGTACACAGAAATCGAAATTGGCGCTGATGTTGTGCGGTCTGCGTGGCGAAGTCTATCAGGGCGACGTTGATGAGGTGGACGTTCCTGTTCCACAACCACAACCTGCCGTAGTTACCACCACTGTCAACGCCTCCAGAAGCAGTCTGACTTTAAGTACCACCGTCAGCACATCCAGTAGTAACACTACCACAAACACAACGACTACCACCACAACCACTGCAATCACTAGCAGAGCTACACCAACAATAATAACAACAAATGTAACACTCGGCAGCGGTACATTGAAGTTGCCCGCGACGTCAGAACAACCTTTGGGCAAGCCGACGACAGCCATTGCATCGCCTCAAATGACAGTCATAACCACAACAACAAGCAATGCATCAACAATCGCCAGTAGTACAACAACCAAAACGACTCCAATATTGGGTGGATTTAAGTTCTCCCCACCAGCTGCTACCACCAACACTACTGGTACCAGCACCACCACAAGCACCAGCACCGCCACCACAACCATCAACGCTGCATCAACGGCGCCAGCCCAGTCCGCTTCACCGCTGGTTGGTATTAAACTAACGCCGCCTACACAAACGCCGGCGCTCTCAAGTGCCCCTCTAATCAACTTTAGTAGTGGTACACTGCCGAGCAATTCATTGGCCAATTCGATAGCAACCGGTGTTGGACCGGTGCCACTATTGCAGGGTTTCGGTGACAGCGCTTCAGTGCCAGTACCATCTACGAAAATTGCAACTACACAGGCTGGTGGTTTTAAATTCGGACTGAGCACCCCAACAACCAGTTCAGCGAGTGGCACTGCACCGGCTTTCGGCGCTTTTACCAACACACAACCTGCAGTAGCATCAACAACCACAACAACACCGTCGGCGAAAAACACAGAAGCTGCTAAAACCGCAACTGCGCCGACACTTAATTTCAAAGTGCCATCGGTTATAACTAATCCGAATGTGACGAAACCGACTTTCAGCTTTGGTGTTGCTACTCCCACCACAACCACAACTGCGTCCAATACGGGCGCTACAAGCGGCGCGCCAACATTTGCATTCGGCCCGACCGCTACCACCACTGTGCCGGCCTTTAAGGAGAATAGCTCGACCGCTACTACCACGATGGCGCCGCTGTTCGGTGCCACAACTACCACGTCAAATGCATTCGGCAACACTTTTGCGCCGGCAACCACAGCGCCAACTTTTGCCTTTGGTGCACCCCAAACCACCAGCAGCGCAACAACCTCCACAAGTGGTACAACCGCAACCACTACCAACGCGGGCTTATTTGGCTTCGGCACCAATAGCGCCCAACCGAAACCCGCTGCCGCCACCGCACCATTTGCGTTTGGTGGTGGCGTCAAGCCAATTGTCACCACCACAAGCACCGCTGCAACAACAGCGTCACCAGCAAGCGGCGCATTCACGTTTGGGCCATCAAACGCCGCCGGCACTACCACTACTGCCGCGCCCAATATGTTCGCCTTCGGCGGTGCTGCCACGCAACCAACTGCTGCCAGCACCACAGCAAACACCACCAGCAATCTGTTTGGCAATGTTGCCACCAATACCACTACCGCTGCGGTAAAACCGACCGCATTCACATTCGGCTCAAGTGCCGGCACTGGCGCACAACAACCACAACAAGCACCCCCGGCATTTGGCAGCACAGCGACGCCGTTTGCATTTGGCGGCGCCAACTCTGCTGACACTGGCAAGGCCGATAAACCCGCAACAGCGAGCTTTGGCTTTGGCAGCACAACCGCCAACAGCGCAACGACAAATCCGTTTGGCAACAACAACACAACAGCCAATCAGCAGGTGGTGAATCATGCCACAGGCGTAGTGAAACCGTCGTTTAGCTTCGGCGGCAGTGCTAACAACACAAACACAACAGACGCTGCCAAGCCATTGTTTGGTGGTGCCTCAACAACCAATAGTAGCAACAGCAGCAGCAACACATTCGGTGCATTAGCCCAGCAAAATAAGACCTTTTCATTCGGCGCGAACAGCAACAACAGCACTGCCACAAATATCTTTGGAAGTGCAGCGGCAGCGGCCGCACCAACAACTAGTAACTCGGCGGCTAACAGCGCCGGTGGATTCTCTTTTGGCGCCCAGAATAGCACACCTAATGCAAGCAACGCCAGTAAACCCGTCGCGGCTGCGTTCAGCTTCGGCGGTGCCAGCAATAACAACACGGCACCATTCAGCTTTGGCAGTGGTGGCGGCAGTAGCGGACTGACAGCAGCGCCCAAACTCAATAACAACACGCAAGCGGCCAGTCCCAATTTCAGCTTTGGCACCAGCGCACCAACGAACGGCGGCAACATATTCGGCAGCGTGCACAAAGCAGACAGTGCCCCAGCCGCAACTCCGTTTAGCTTCTCCGCCGGAAACCCAGCATCCGCTGGCGCTGGCGTACCCAACGGCAATCTATTTGCGCCACCGCCCAACATCGGTGCCGGACCCGGAGATCGCCCCATCCGGCGAGCCACTCGTCGCTTGCAGAAATCATAACCGCGCTAAAAACTGACATGGGCAGCCAAGCACAGCTTAGCGTCTCTGTGTCTAACTGTACACTTGTGTAATTGTATTTAAAATTTGACCCATCCAACTAGAACACACCACCATGACCACGCCTGTCAGCTAGCAGCAGCTATTGAAACTAAAATTTCTAAGCATCCCTTCAATAAACACCCACAATTTCCATAGAAAACAATTCAAAATACCCAAACAACGTGTGTTCTTTTTTCGATTTGTAAGCGGCGACGAGATCACAAAATCGTCATCTGTTTATGAGAAACTTTATGGTACAATTACTGTCAATTATCACACTTTTTTGACGTAGCGTATACTAAATTCCCGCAGTAAAAGCACATCAAATTAAGGTTGGAGTAATCGTTCATACATTTTAATTTACAACATCAATAAATATAATAAGATCATAAATATTCTTAAAACATAATACAGAAAAAATTACAACAATATATGTAATAAGATATACAGTTAATCACTACACTGGCGCGTATTTATAAATTGTCGCTAGAACAGTACTTCAACATCGATTTGGTGTGCTTGAACTGCAATCCGTCCGTTGCGGCTAGCACTTCGCTGATGAAGCTCTGCGAGTTGTGTATCGTCGTGCCGCCAAGTATGACCTTGTAGCCAACATTATTCAGCTGATGCACAGCCAACGCCTCCTCGTAGGTGGCGCCGCCAATCATAAACACCACCACCTCTTGTGGTGGACGACGGAATGGCACCAGCTCGGAATTGATTGCTGGATACATGGGATCCAGCTCGCGTCCCTTGAATACCTCCTCCAGCGTCTCTTTGAGGAGCGGTGTGTGCTGTGTGAAAACGTTTTCGACGCCTTTCAGACCCTAAAAAGCAGACCAGAATATTTCAAACATTTTTATATATTTTTTTTTTATAATTTCTTCCATTTACCTTAATTAGATTACGAGTCAGTTTGACGGCATCTGTGATGCGCACCAAATTGAAGAGCTCGCCCTGTCGCATATGCATGCCCGCATATTCAATCAGACTGGGCACAATCGAAGTTCGTCCACCGCGTGCTTTGATGATCTGCAGCAATCCGGATGTGTCGCAGTTGGCATGCCGCTCGTAGCGTAGCGCATAGAGCGCCACCAGCTTAATGGCATCGTCCAAAGCAATGCGCTCGTCCGCTATTACCTTCTTGATGCGCTGTAGCTGTGCCGCATGCTCCGCCTTGCAAGCCACCTCCTGTTCCAACTCCGACACCTCGAAGAGATTGCGCTTAGTAGTCAGTGACGACAGCTCGCCCATAATGCATAGATGCTTTTGCACGGTGCCTGACATCTTCTTGAACTGCGGATACGTCTCGATAAAGTTCTTCATGTCTGCAATGCTCTCAACCTTCTTGTGATCCTTGGCCTTGCGCTGAAACTCCTCCATAAGACTCTTGATTGTGGCGCCTATTTCGCCGAAATTCGCGTACATGTTCTTGCCATAGAATTCGTCCTGATCGCCGGAAAGTACCAGCTCCTTGAAGTCTTTGGGTATGCCTGGCGTGCCAGACAGATCGACGCGATTGTTACGTATGGCCAACAGCTCGTGCACCATGGCTTGATAGGTCCATTGATGCAGCAACGGCGTCACTGGATCATCGCGTCGATCGAGTATGAGCAGCAACGGTGGGGCAGCGCCGTTTTCGTGTGTGCGGAAATCAAAGAGAGTTGACTCTTTGCAGATTTGCTCATAGATCTGTTTAGCTAGCATCTGTGCGACTGGCGAACCAGAACGATAGCGTATAACCGGATTCAGTTTTAGCGACAACAGTGCGGCCAGCACGCCCTGCACAGTTCGATTGAGCGCATCCGGCAGCCAGTTGAGGCGATTCATGCAACAGGGAATGTTCAGCGAAAAAAGATTGGGATTAACGCACAGATAGTCGGCATACACCTCCTTCACCTCGCGCACCGATTCGCTTTCGTCGCACTCGGCTAGGAATTTGATGTCGGTGCGTGGAATGATGTTGCTGAAGTCTGCGGAAGACAAAGTGCAAGCCAACTGTTCAGTAATTTCTGCTAAATTCATTAGTGGCTACACTCACAAATGAAATAAGAGCCATATTTGGGACTGCGCAGCTCGTCTGCCAGCAAACTAATATTCTGCTTGGTGGGTCGTATGAAGACGATGCACTTGAGGTTCTTCATGCGTTCATTGGAGCGACCAGAATCAATGCGCTCAAACAGATAAACCTCGCGCTGTAACATGTCCGACTGACTAAATGCCATTGATATGATGCTGGTCTGTTGTGCGGAAAAATCAAACAATATTGCAGAAAAACAAAATTATATCGAGTGTGCTAAACTTGCCGTCTCTTTGTCCAGTAAAATGGTCTTCATGCCGGGTCCTGATTCGTTGCACATTTTTTCGATGTACAATTTGATGGCTGTTATTAAACTCATTTTGTTTGCGGTTAATTGCAGTGTTTTATACAATTTCAGCTTAAAATTACACGAAAATGCAATTTGCTCTGTGAAAAATGCAGATATTCTGTTGCGTGTGCTGCCAGATCAACGCATACAAAAGATGTAATTCATGGAACTCCACTTTAAACGGAGTAAGCTGTAAATTAGTAGTATTCAGTAATGATATTTTTGATAAGTTTATTAAAATGTGCAATGATGCTGTTTCGCTAGATGAAAATAATGTTACTTGACACTCTATTCTAATTGTAGGATTATTCGAGCAAATTAAGTCTGGCAGCATGAGATTGCACTAAATCATTTAACCAGCTGTTTGTTTACAATCAGCTGTTGCTCGTTTCACATAGGTGCAATTAAAAGGAATATAATTGTGTAAAAAATATAATTAACACGAATATTTCACGGATATATTTATATATAAAATCAGACTTGTAAGCATAACTTGGACGAACAAACTTCTTAATTAACTTGAGTTATTGTAATGAGCACTGGGATGGATTTAAGTCCTTTTGATATAAACAACTGTGTAAACTTTTAAGACAAACTTTATTTGCGTGTTCTAACAATGGCGTCACAAGTAAAAAGTAAAGGTAAAGGACCAGCATGAACTTAGCTGCAAGCCCGAGTTGCCACACTGCTTGACAAGCCCAACCACAACAGGGTTGCATTCACCATGGCACCACCTCCACCAATACACTACAACTCGGCCTAACCTGACATTCAATCGACCTCGATTGCTTTTACAATGAATCTTCTTCTAGCTTATCATCTAAAAATTCATAATCTGTACATTCATCACTTAAATTATCACCATCTGTGTTGCCTTCTGAGTCCGTTTCAACTGGCCTACCTCGAGGTTCCAACCATTTCTTCATTCTAGACGAATCAATTACATTGTCATATGGCATCTGAGTAACCTGACAATTTTCAACATCCGTAACAACATAACGATCATGACCTAATTGCTTACGAACTACATAAGGGCCTCTGTACTTCTGAATTAGCTTCTTATTCTTCCCTACCGTAGTGTCTACATTTTTAACCACAACTAAATCTCCTGGTTCAAATTGTTTCGCTGGCCTATGGCTCCTCTCGTAATATTTCTGATTGTACAACTGAGACTTCTGTATTGCAAGCTCTGCCTGCTCCCTTATTTCGGACAAATTAACTTCTTCTCTTGAATACACATCATGCAAATACTCCGTCAATTCATCAACTACTTTGCCGCGCTGCTCAACGCCAAAAAGCAGCTTACTAGGGGTCGTCTTTGTGGCACAGTGTACAGTATTATTCATTGCAAACTCGACATCCGTCAGTTTCTGTTTCCAATCTACATGGTTTATAGGGTCAGTCGTTTTGGCCAATATTGCTTTCAACACCCGATTCACCCTCTCAACCTGACCATTCGACTGTGGCGAAGCTACCGCATTCAAAACATGTACAATGTTATTGTTCCCGCAAAAATCCCTAAACTCCGATGACGTAAAAGCTGTGCCCCGATCATCTATGATTCTTCTGGGACGACTGTATTCAACAAAATATCTCTTCAACGCACAAATCGATTCTTTCGCACTACTATTCGTAGCATACATTTTGACAAATTTTGTGAAAGCATCAATCACCACAAACACATGTTTATGCTTTGAGTTCACACTCTCCAATGGCCCGAAATGGTCAATGTGCACTGTATCGAACGGTTCTGGCTTCTTTGGAATACTATATATATTACGCTCATTGCTTCTAGGCGACGTCGAATAATAAATGCACTTCAAACAATTTCTGATGAACACATTCAGCTTTTCGCGCATACGGGGAAACCAATAATGCTTCCGAATCTGATTTGCACATTTCTCAATACCCAAATGACCATATTTCTCATGTATCAATCGCATAATGTTCTCTTCCATCTCACCCGGCACATACAACTGTCGATTCTGACCACTGACACGAAAGACTAACCCATTCTCCAACTCATATCCTGGCACTTCCCCTTGCTCTAATTCTTCCCGCAGTTTATGAATCACAGGATCACGCGTCTGTATAATCTGAATGTTCAAATCAACCTCATTCTCCTCAATACTACACACAGCTGACAACCGGCTCAATGCATCAACATGCTGCATCTGTTCACCCTTTCGGTGTCGAACTGAAAAATCAAACCCGGCGAGACCCAATGTCCATCTGGCAATTCTTGGATTAATTGTTTTCTTCTCCAATGTCAAGACCAAAGAGTTGCAATCAGTCACAACTACAAACGGAATTCCATCCAACATAGTCCGGAATCTTTCCAATGCATTCACAATTGCCAATGTTTCCAACTCAAAGCTATGATAACGCGACTCCGGATCCGTCGTTGTTTTCGAATAAAATGCCACTGGGTGAAACCTGCCGTCATCTTGCTTCTGTAACAGTATAGCACCATACCCTCGCGAACTTGCATCCGTATGCAACTCTGTCTCCCGCCCTGAATCAAAGACACACAGTACAGGGGGCTCAGTCAATTTAGATTTCAAGGTCTCAAACGCATTCCTACACTCTTCTGTCCATTCAAACTTTACACCTTTTCGCGTCAAATAACTCAATGGGCGCGCAATCTGAGAAAAATTATACACAAATCGTCTAAAATATGAAAAAAGACCCACCGCCCTCTGCACCTCCTTTATGTTGGTAGGTACTGCGTAATTCTTTATCGCTACCAAATGATCTTCATTCGGACGAATCCCCCGTTCACTCACACAGTAGCCTAAATACTTCAATTCTCTATATGCAAATTTGCACTTCTTCAGATTCAAGCACAATCCAGCCCCTGACAATAATTTCAAAACTTCTGCCAAAACCACATAATGTTCCTCAATAGTCTTCGTGGCAATGTTAATATCATCTAAATACACCACAATCCTCTTCGCATCAATCAACGGCCGCAACACTAAATTAATAAACCGCTGGAACACTGGTGGAGCATTAGTCAAACCAAATGGCATAAACCGATACTCATACTGTCCCATCGGAGTCACAAACGCAGTTATCGGTATCGATTCCTCATGCATCGGCACCTGGTGAAACCCATTCCTCAAGTCCAACGTACTGAAGAAACTCTTCCCACCCAAATATTCAATACAATCCTCAACTAACGGCAACGGATAATGATCTCTGACAGTCAACTTATTCAACGCCCGATAGTCAACACACATTCTCAATTCACCGTTCTTCTTCCGCACTAACACAATCGGAGACGCGTATGGAGACGCACTTGGCTGAATAATGCCCTGAGCCAACAAATCATCAATTGTCTTCTGTACTTCTGTCTTTTCCCTATATGACAACCGGCGCGGACCACTGTACACCGGCGCATCACTCTTCAACTGAATTTTCATGCAATAGCCACTCAACTTCCCCCCCTTGTTCTTCATTTTCAAATAGTTCTCAAAAACAACTGATTTCAAAGCATCTGCATCTGTTATAGACAAGTTTTCGTCCACATCAATTAGATCACCAATTTCATCCATCTCAGTTGCACCTACCATCAATATTACTTCATCATACAAATTCAAGTCTTCTGTTCCAACTAAATTTACAACTCCGATACACGACTCAAGTCGAGTTTCACACAAATTCGAATCACCAATTACATTTACCTCTGCATTAACTGAATTAATTTCTGACTTGCCACACTTATCATCTGATTTCAATAACTTAACTCTGTTTGGAACCTCTGTTATCTTAACTACTGGACTCTTTAATAAATTAAACAACTTAAGTGCACTGATATTCAACGGAACTTCATTTTTATTGGCATTATTAATCTCCAGCAGAGTACGTCTACTATATCTCACTGTGTCCATTTGGCACAGGCTTATATTCATTGCCTTAAGTAAATCGCGTCCAAAAAGTAAGGGCACCACTGCCTCTTCATCTGGCAAAACAAACAAATTATGGTCAAATTTACGGTTATCAAACACAATTTTACAAGTCACAAGGCCGTACGTACTTAAATTCATATTTCCCATCCCCCGATACTCTGTCACAGTCAATTCACCCGTCACTTCAAATGGCACAAGAGAACGCTTCACGAAACTAGTCGGACTGCCATTATCAAATAAAGCAAAACACGGAATTAATTCAGTGCACTTATTCTGTTTCAAAAAGGCAACACTTACAAGATTTCGGTGTTTCAGCTGTCGGGCTAAACGTCGGACCTCCTCTACCTCCGTCAATGGCGTCCCTGCCTCCCACTCCTCGACCTCTGCTACTGGCTGCTGTTGTTTCGGTACGGCTGGCATCCGTGTTTGCGTCTGGTTTAGTGTTGTATTCTGCATCCGACTACGACGTGGGCACTGCTGGCGCATGTGGCCTACTTCATGGCATATGAAACACGAGTTCGGTGGGCGTCGCGGGGCCCCGCACGCACTTTGATAGTGCCCATATTGAAAACAGTTGTAACACCTGACGGCCGACAAATCCGTGACTTTTGCAGCTGTGTTAGCAACTGGCACTGTTGTATACGACCTCGGCCTAGGCACGGCACCCGACATGACACTGATCTTCGGCACAACCACTGGCGCAGCTGCCCGACGCTTCTTCTCGTAACGCTCCATCAACCCCTTCAATTCACGCAAGGAAGTGGCACTGTACAGCATCGAAACCATATTCGTATCGTCGTTAAGCCCCTCGATGATAATGTCGATTAGGTCCGTTTCTGACACATCGGCGCGGCTGGCAATGTACTGCATCTCAACAATATATTGTCGTGGTGTTTCGTCTGGTCTCAGGACACGGGCACGTAACTGTTGCAGCACATCTCGAACCGTGAATATACGACGGTATTCAGTCATCAAAGCCATCCTTAGCTCACCATAGCTGCGAACACGAGTTATGTCCGCGAACCGCTTCGCTTGCCCAGTTATCAGATGTCGTGCGGCAACCAGCTGGTCTCGCTCACTGTACTGGAAACTCTCGAACACATTCTCCAAGTCGGCCAACCATTTGCTAACGTCCTGCAACTCCGAACCATCAAATTTGCTCATCATCGCGTCCAGTACACCCAGGTCGATTCTACGACTCTCGAACTCGTTCAACTCACGCTGCAGCTGGACAAGCTCACGTTTCTTGCGCATGATCGCCAACTGCCGATCTAACTCAGCCTCTTCAGCCTCAGTACTGGTCACATTCACCACACTCCCTGCATCAACTGTATCATCTTCTGTATCTGGCACATTCATGGGTCGCTCCCTCTGGCTGGCCCCTGGCATCTGTCGTCTAGTCGTCTGCACACTCTGGCTGGCATCTGGCATCTGTTGATTCAGCGGAACATCAGGCTCGCTATCCGCTCTGGCCGCTCTTCCGCTACCTCCGACACGACCTGCTACCGCTTGTTCATACACTGTCCGCAACTGAACCATCGTGGCGTCTTCCTCGAATTCAGCTCCCGCAGCCCGTAGTGCAGCAATAACCGCATTGCGCGTTAATTTGTTCGCCATTGAACCACAATAACTTTAGAACTTAGATAGAAAAAAAATTCCTGCTCGAACCCCACACTTGACGTTGTAATGAGCACTGGGATGGATTTAAGTCCTTTTGATATAAACAACTGTGTAAACTTTTAAGACAAACTTTATTTGCGTGTTCTAACAATGGCGTCACAAGTAAAAAGTAAAGGTAAAGGACCAGCATGAACTTAGCTGCAAGCCCGAGTTGCCACACTGCTTGACAAGCCCAACCACAACAGGGTTGCATTCACCATGGCACCACCTCCACCAATACACTACAGTTATCAAAATTATATCATAGCTCTTCTTCCACTAACGTATGATTTGCCAGTTTATCTTTACACCTTAAATTTTTTGCTATAACCTTTTAGTTTTAAGTCCGACCTTCATGCGGCTTCGGCTTTAAATATGTAATAAAAAAACTGAAATTTTTATTTTTCCATCTTTTTTAAATGAAAATGTTTACCCTTTTTTGGACACATATTAAAAAATGTTGCAAATGTATATTTGCTTTCATTCTTGAATTTTGTTACATTATTTATTTTTCCGTCTGTTTTTGTTTTTGTAAAAATATTAACGAAGAAGCAATTACGACTTCATTTTACAATATATAACCTTATATTAACAACATTATTAAAATTTGTGTAGCAATTATAGCATTTTGTTCGAATTTTGTTATGTGGATATGTGATGTGGTGTTATAAGTATACTAGCTGGGCCCTGCGGCTTTGCACGCAAGCTCTCCTGTTTCCCCATATACGAATTCTTATCCATTGTTGAGCCCATCAGATTTTGATTAAAAAAAGAACATGTGTCTAACTATCTATGATTTCGGGTGTTTTCAAAAGTCAGAAGGCCCATTCAATTATGTGTTTTCGTATTTACTCCAAGCAAATGCCTAGCCCTTGGTATACCAGATTTCGATTCTTCGAGTTTCGGTTTTCAAAAAATTAAAAGCACCTTGTTATTATTTCCCCACTGAAGTGCTTTTGATAAGTTTGAAGTCAGAACTCCCAATAAATCTTGTTTCTCCATACAAATTGTTAACCCATTGATGACCGCGTTAGATTTTGATTTTCAAAAAAGTGAAACATTATTTCTCGCTAAGAGTACTTTCACTAAGTTTGAAGTCAATGTGCCCATTAATTCATATTTTTCACAGTTACTCCATACAAACTTTTGGCCCGTCGCTGACCCCGTCCGATTTTAATTTAAAAATAATGAGAAACACGTGCCTAACTTTATTTATTTCAATTATTTTTACAATTGTTGAAGTCAATAGGCCCATCGGTTCGTTTCGGAGTTCGGAGTTTCGATAATAAATCAATCAATCAATCAACCAGTCAGTCAGTCAGGATAAACAATCTATGTATAAAAAAAATGGAGACGGTACCACGCCCCCTTGTCCAATGCGCACAACTTTCGTCTAGTCGAGTTGTGCTACTAAGTGGACAGTTTGTACCAACTTTCATTGATTTGCGACTTAGAGTTCTGCTGAAATGTT
Organism: Melieria omissa; assembly: GCA_963971225.1. Taxonomy (NCBI): domain Eukaryota; kingdom Metazoa; phylum Arthropoda; class Insecta; order Diptera; family Ulidiidae; genus Melieria; species Melieria omissa. The sequence goes on along the minus strand of OZ020267.1, from coordinate 71,674,436 downwards.
GGGTCATAAAAAATATGCCACACCCCTTTTCAAACGTTCATCAAAGCTCATTAGTAGAATGACACATCTATGAGACGACAGTACACCAACATTCAATGCTGTGCAGCTAACGATTCCGAGGAGATTCCTTATTAAAGAATTGAGTTGTATTGGCGGTGCCACGCCCCCTTGTCCAAAATACACCCTATTCCCCCTGCCAAAGGACATGACCAAACCGTAAGTTTGTACGAGTGTCATTGATGTGAACGCTCTAGTTCCAAAGTTACACCGGATTTATAAAGTGCCACGCCCCTTGTCCAACGCCCAGTAAATTTTACTGGGCTGTCCGACTTATCATTTCGAAGATATTCCATATTTAAAAATGTAGTTGTATGGGCGGTGCCACGCCCCCTTGTCAAAAACCCACCCTATTCCCCCTGTCGGAGGACACAACTAATAATAAGTTTGTACCGAGTGTCATTTAAGTGAACGCTATAGTTTCAAAGCTTCACCATTTAAAAAGTGACACGCCCTTTTTCCAATGCCCATACAATACTACCGGTGGAACGACACGTCTACGCCATGACACTGTACCAAATTTCAATGCTGTCCGACTTATTTCGAAGATATTCCATATTTAAAAATTGAGTTGTATGGGCGGTGCCACGCCCCCTTGTTCAAAACCCACCCCATTTCCCCTGTTGAAGGACACGACCAAATGGTAACTTTGTACTGAGTGTCATTGATGTGACTGCTATAGTTCAAAAGTAACACCGGAACTAAAAAAGTGCCACGCCCCTTGTCCAACGCCCATCAAATTTTAGCAATAGGAACACACTTCTATGAGATGGCGGTACACCAACTTTCAATGCTGTCCGACTTATAATTCCGAAGATTTTCTATATCAAAAAGTTGGATTGTATGGGCGGTGCCACGCCCCCTTGTCCAAAATCCATCCTATTCCCCCATCGAGGGACCCGACCGAATCGTTAGTTTGTACTGAATGTCATTGATGTGACTGCTATAGTTCAAAAGTAACACCGGAATTCAAAACGTGCCACGCCCCTTGTCCAACGCCCATTAAATTTTACCTGTGCAATGACACGCTTACGCCATGACACTGTACTAAATTTCAATGCTATCCGACTTATAATTCCGAAGATATACCATATTAAAAATTTAGGTTGTATGGGAAGTGCCACGCCCACCTGCCGTACAAACATGTAATATCGCTACAAACCACCGCATCTTCTTTCACTCACAAAAAAAATTTTCCCGAAAGAATGAGTCGTTTTCGCAAACACTGGCACGTTACAAAAGGTTAAGTTTTTTTATATATAAGATAAGTTTTAATACTGTTACGAATACTAAGTCTAGTGGGCTGTCACGTATCTCTGAAAATAAAACACAGTCAGTTTCTTAAACGCAGACAATAAAATACACCAATAGTCACTTTATTATTCACAGTTTACACTTTACTGTTCGTACACTTAAGTATTTGCTTAATTATTCCGTGTGGCAACTTCACTTGTCAAAACCAGACTGACTCGCTGCACCGCATCTGGCCACCCTTTATACTCTGTCCGGCCGTCGCGCAGATCGTTCTCGCACGTTGCCAGATTGGACTAGAAGTTTCCCTGATGACCGCGACCATCGTTGCCAGGTTGGACTAAAAGTTACTATCGCGGCCGTCGTTGCCAGATTGGGTTATGGCACGGCACGTAGCGGCAGGGTTGCTTTGCACCACGACAGACTGGCTCATCGTTACACTGCCCACCACTTAGACTTGTTCGTCCCGAACAAGTGCCGAGGCTCCGCTGTAATGAGGCGCCAGGCGCTCCAAATGGACTACCTTCAGCTTAGCGCCTCTATTGTTGCAACGTTGAATCCGGTATACCACGTCGTTAATCCTAGTCACGACTTCGTACGGTCCTTCCCATGACGCTTGAAGTTTCGGAGACAAACCTTTCCTCCGCTGCGGGTTGTAGAGCATTACCAAATCGCCTTCTTGGAACCCTGCTGAGTTGGCCCGTAGATCGTATCTGGCTTTCGCCTTATCGCTGACCAGTTTGGTGCGGCCCCTTATAAATTGGTGAATTTCCTCCAGTTCCGCCCGCTTATTGGCCACGTAGTCCGTCTTAGCGCCTCCCGTCGTGCTGACTACCCCGAACTTCAAGTCAGCGGGTAACCGCAACTCTGTGCCGAACACTGCTCGGGCTGGAGTGAGTGATGTCGTGTCGTGCGGGGCTGACCTATACGCCATCAGGAACAGGGGGATATGCGTGTCCCAATCCTTTTGATTCCTGCCTACCACTTTCCGCAGGTATTCCTCCAGTGTCCGGTTAAAGCGTTCCACCATGCCGTCGGGCTGTGGGTGCAAAGGAGTGGTACGCGTTTTCTTTATCCCCAGCAGCCCACACACTTCCTTCAATACCGCAGACTCGAAATTCCGGCCTTGATCTGAGTGCAACTCCAACGGAACTCCGAACCGGGCTACCCAGTTGTTTACTAGCTTTTCCGAGATTGTGGTGGCCTCCTGGTTAGGAATAGGGTACACTTCGGGCCATTTGCTGAAGTAATCCATTACGACCAGCACATATTTGTTGCCTTGAGTGCTAGTTGGGAATGGGCCGGCGACGTCCATAGCAATCCGCTCGAAGGGCGCTCCCACGTTGTACTGCTGCATGCGGCCTCGAGATTTTCTTGTCGGCCCTTTCGCGGCTGAACATCGGTCGCAGCTCTTAATCCACTCGGCTACAGACTCCTGACATCCTACCCAGTAGAATCGTCTTTTTATTTTGGCGACGGTTTTGGTGATGCCTAGGTGCCCTCCACTGGAGTCGTTATGGTATGCCTCGATGACCTCGTTGATTCTGCTTTTCGGCACTACCATTAGGGGGTTGCTGGTACGACCATCCGCGCTCTCCCATTCGCGGTACAGGCAGCCTTCCTTCAGCCGCAAACTTTTCCACTGTGCCCAGTAAGCCTTAGCGATCGGGCTTTCACCGGCCATCTCCTGCCAGTCTGGACGTGCGCCTTGCTCCTTGCCTTCGACGATCTTCGCAAGATCCGCATCCTCACGCTGGTCTTTTTGTAGCCTCTCCGCAGACCACTCTTCCTCTGGCATGACGCTGACCAACCGGACGTCCACTATCTGTTCTTTGCTTTCGGCTCGCGAGCATTGCGTGCATTCGACTTTGCACGGACGGCGGGACAAGGCATCGGCATTTCCATGGCTACTGCCCTTGCGATGCTCTATCGTGTAGTCGTAGCTCTGCAGTCGCTCGATCCACCGCGCCAATTGCCCTTCAGGGTCTTTAAAGTTCAGGAGCCATCTCAATGCCGCATGATCTGTGCGCAGGCGAAACCTTTGTCCATACAGATATTTGTGGAAGTGTTTCACGCAGTCCAATACCGCCAGCAGTTCTCTCCGTGTCACACAGTAATTGCGTTCCGGTTTCGATAAAACCCTACTGTAGTACGCTATCACTTGTTCCTGGCCGTCTATTATCTGTGATAGCACACCGCCAATACTACTCCCGCTTGCATCTGTATCCAGCACAAACATCTCCCCAGGCACGGGGAAGGCCAGAATTGGAGCGCTGCACAGTTTTTCCTTCAGACGTGCAAAAGCCTGTTCCTGCTCCTCGTTCCACTCGAAAGCTTGGCTCTTTTTCGTCAGTTTGTGCAGGCTGCTGGCTATGTTCGCGAATCCCGGAACAAATCGGCGGTAGTATGTGCACAGGCCCAGGAAACTGCGGAGTTCGTGTAGATTGCGTGGCCGGGGCCACTCCTTCACCGCCGTGATTTTGCCTTCATCCGTATGTACTCCGCGGGCGGAAACCGTATGACCCAGATACTTGACCTCCTTTTGGAACAGCGAGCACTTCTTTGGGTTGAGTTTAAGCCCGGCTTCTTGTATCCGCTCAAATACCTCCTTCAGCTTTCCCAGGTGGTCGTCGAAGCTTTCACCCATTACGATTATGTCATCGAGGTACACCAGACACGTCCGCCAATGCAGCCCTTTTAGCACGCGTTCCATTAGCCGCTCGAATGTTGCTGGTGCGTTGCAGAGTCCAAACGGCATGACGGTGAACTGCCACAGACCATCGCCAACACTGAAAGCCGTTTTCTCCTTGTCCTTGTCTGCAAGCTCTACCTGCCAATAGCCGCTGCGTAAGTCGAGCGTGGAGAACCACTGCGTGCCTGACAGTGTGTCCAGGGTGTCATCGATCCGAGGTAGTGGATAACTGTCCTTCTTGGTCACATCATTGAGCTTCCGATAGTCGACACAAAACCGGGTACTGCCATCTTTTTTCTTGACTAGCACGACCGGCGAGCACCAGGGGCCCGAAGAAGGCTCTATGACCTTGTCTTTCCGCATGTTCTCGATCAAATTGGTGACCCCCTCCCTCTTGGCCAGAGGAACTCGTCTTGGCGGTTGGCGAATCGGTTTTGCACTTCCGGTGTCGATGTTGTGCTTCACTATGGCTGTTCTTCCGCCTGCTTCTGCCGCAAAAATTGACCTATAGTGCTGCAGGAGTGACCTCGCCTTCTGTTTCTGCTTGGCCGTCAACTCGCTGCTCTACTGGTTCTCCTGCGGTATGGCGTCCATGTTAAAACCGCTCTTCTTATTACCTCCAGGTGGGCTACTCTCGCAATTGACCACTGCTACAGCTTCCTTACACTCGCCGATTACCTCATCTTTCCTGACATATCTGGGTGCATTCAGGGGGTTCAGTATTCTGACTGGTATTCTGCCATTTTTAGGTTCCACTAATGTACGTCCGATGATGATGTTGTCGTGTCCTTGTTTCGGTGCTTCTACTACCCACAGCCGACTCGTCCCATCGTCCTCGTCCACCTTTGCCCACACAATCGCCTCGGAATTCGCTGGTATCCTCCTGCGTTGACCCGATACAACCTTCCTTACCGCCACGCTTCGCTCATAGCCGGTGTGCAGCGGGAATTCAACGTTGGCATATCTCAGCACATTTTCCTTCAGGTCCAGCGTAAAACCGTGCCTAATCATGAAATCCACGCCGATAATCACGTCGTCCATTATATCCGCGACGATGAACTCATGTTCCAGGCTGCTGGTGCCGATAGCAATCGTTTTTGTAACTTTCCCTCTCACCGGCGCGCGCTCGCCAGTCGCAGTCCGCAGCTGTATGCCATGCAGCGGTTCCCAGTTCTTCAGCAGCTTCCTTTTTATGATCGAATATGACGCTCCAGTATCTAGTGTCAACACGAACCACTTTCCATCTATCCTTCCTTCAATTGTCAAGCTGCTGGGCTGTCGTTTCAGCTGTGAGACAAGGATGGTGGGGCGGCAGATTGTGGGGATCAGCTCACGCCCCTTTGGGCTGACCCGTTTTAGTTTAACGGCTCCTCGTCCTCAGCCCTGCGCTTGTTGGCTGAGCCTCGATTGTCAGTATTCTTCGCTTCAGGCGATTGCGATCGGGAACGGGAACGCCTCTTTCGTTGGCGGCAGTCTCGTGATATGTGGCCCTGCTTGCCACACACCCAGCAAACAACTTTAGAGGAGACCACTCGTGGCCTGCCCGGTATCTCAGAGCTTATGGCTTGGATCGGAATGTCGTTGTCCGCCTGAATCTGGCGTATCCTTGCAGGTGCATACCGAGTGCTCCCCATCCATGCCGCTTCATATGTCATCGCGCTGGTCACCGTTTCCTTAAATGTTGGCTTGCCCATCATCAACGCACTGCGACGTGTTTCTGGATCATGAAGACCTTCAACAAACGACTCAATCTTCATCCTCTCGAGATCATCAGCACCAAATTTTGGGTAGCACAACTGTACGAGCCGCTCAATGTCTGCTGCATATGTCTGCAGCGCCTCGTTGGCTCTTTGCTTGCGGTTCTTCAGCTCAGAGTAGTATAGCGCATGGTTGTGCTCGTTGCTATACTTCGCTGCTAATGCTCTCATGATGGCACCGTAATCACTTCTTAAACATTCTGGAACTGATTTGATTACCTCCGCCGCAGGACCTTTCAGCGCCAGTGCCAACCTCCGACCTTTCCTGATATCTGTCCACTGATTTTCCAAAGCAGCCAAGTCGAATTGCAATTTAAATGTGTCGAACGGCGCAGCACCATCATAAGTAGGCACTTCTGTTCTGGCAGCAAAACCGTCCTGAACCGGTGGCAAACATTCTCGTGGCTGTACCTCTCGAAACCGTTCGTCTATCTTTCTATGCATCGAATCTTCCAGACTGTCAACTCGTTTGTTCAAGGACTCATCCAGGTTGTCAACTCGTCTGTTCAGGGATTCACCCATTTCGTCAACTCGTTTGTCCCAATCGTCTATTCGCGTCTCGAGATGCTCAACTTTCACATTCAGGCTATTGGAAATTTCCTCCACCTTCTGCTCTATGCGCGCAGAATTTTCCGCCATTTCCCGATTTGCAGTCTCGACTTTTGCCGAAATTTCGAGATTCGTAATTTCCAGCTTCGCTGACATTTCTCGATTTGCTGTCTCGACTTTTGCCGAAATTTCGAGATTCGTAGTTTCCAGCTTCGCTGCCATCCGCGCCGACATCTCACGATTTTCACGATTTGCAGTCTCCATTTGCGCCGACATGCCTTTGAGTGCAGCCATTAGTTGGCTCATGTCCAACGCTTGTATTGGTGCAGCCGCTGTACTCTGTAGCGAAGCAGCACCAGCAGGCGACTCCTCCACCTTGGCCGACGCCTCCAGTTCTTGTGCTCCGAACTCGTGCACAGTCCAATCGACGCCTCGTGCCTCACATGCTTCTCGCAAGCGCAACTGCAACTCCACCTTCCCGCCAGCAGTCGGCAAATTCCAGGCAGCCAGCTCCTTTTTCAGCTGGTCTACCTTCAGCAGCTCGAGTTTAACCATGTCCGTACTTTTATAATTTTATTTATTTAGTTATTTTCAATTTTCCACAATCCCACTTCTGACACCAAATGTTACGAATACTAAGTCTAGTGGGCTGTCACGTATCTCTGGATTGTGTGATTTGAAAATAAAACACAGTCAGTTTCTTAAACGCAGACAATAAAATACACCAATAGTCACTTTATTATTCACAGTTTACACTTTACTGTTCGTACACTTAAGTATTTGCTTAATTATTCCGTGTGGCAACTTCACTTGTCAAAACCAGACTGACTCGCTGCACCGCATCTGGCCACCTTTTATACTCTGTCCGGCCGTCGCGCAGATCGTTCTCGCACGTTGCCAGATTGGACTAGAAGTTTCCCTGATGACCGCGACCATCGTTGCCAGGTTGGACTAAAAGTTACTATCGCGGCCGTCGTTGCCAGATTGGGTTATGGCACGGCACGTAGCGGCAGGGTTGCTTTGCACCACGACAGACTGGCTCATCGTTACACTGCCCACCACTTAGACTTGTTCGTCCCGAACAAGTGCCGAGGCTCCGCTGTGATGAGGCGCCAGGCGCTCCAAATGGACTACCTTCAGCTTAGCGCCTCTATTGTTGCAACGTTGAATCCGGTATACCACGTCGTTAATCCTAGTCACGACTTCGTACGGTCCTTCCCATGACGCTTGAAGTTTCGGAGACAAACCTTTCCTCCGCTGCGGGTTGTAGAGCATTACCAAATCGCCTTCTTGGAACCCTGCTGAGTTGGCCCGTAGATCGTATCTGGCTTTCGCCTTATCGCTGACCAGTTTGGTGCGGCCCCTTATAAATTGGTGAATTTCCTCCAGTTCCGCCCGCTTATTGGCCACGTAGTCCGTCTTAGCGCCTCCCGTCGTGCTGACTACCCCGAACTTCAAGTCAGCGGGTAACCGCAACTCTGTGCCGAACACTGCTCGGGCTGGAGTGAGTGATGTCGTGTCGTGCGGGGCTGACCTATACGCCATCAGGAACAGGGGGATATGCGTGTCCCAATCCTTTTGATTCCTGCCTACCACTTTCCGCAGGTATTCCTCCAGTGTCCGGTTAAAGCGTTCCACCATGCCGTCGGGCTGTGGGTGCAAAGGAGTGGTACGCGTTTTCTTTATCCCCAGCAGCCCACACACTTCCTTCAATACCGCAGACTCGAAATTCCGGCCTTGATCTGAGTGCAACTCCAACGGAACTCCGAACCGGGCTACCCAGTTGTTTACTAGTTTTCCGAGATCGTGGTGGCCTCCTGGTTAGGAATAGGGTACACTTCGGGCCATTTGCTGAAGTAATCCATTACGACCAGCACATATTTGTTGCCTTGAGTGCTAGTTGGGAATGGGCCGGCGACGTCCATAGCAATCCGCTCGAAGGGCGCTCCCACGTTGTACTGCTGCATGCGGCCTCGAGATTTTCTTGTCGGCCCTTTCGCGGCTGAACATCGGTCGCAGCTCTTAATCCACTCGGCTACAGACTCCTGACATCCTACCCAGTAGAATCGTCTTTTTATTTTGGCGACGGTTTTGGTGATGCCTAGGTGCCCTCCACTGGAGTCGTTATGGTATGCCTCGATGACCTCGTTGATTCTGCTTTTCGGCACTACCATTAGGGGGTTGCTGGTACGACCATCCGCGCTCTCCCATTCGCGGTACAGGCAGCCTTCCTTCAGCCGCAAACTTTTCCACTGTGCCCAGTAAGCCTTAGCGATCGGGCTTTCACCGGCCATCTCCTGCCAGTCTGGACGTGCGCCTTGCTCCTTGCCTTCGACGATCTTCGCAAGATCCGCATCCTCACGCTGGTCTTTTTGTAGCCTCTCCGCAGACCACTCTTCCTCTGGCATGACGCTGACCAACCGGACGTCCACTATCTGTTCTTTGCTTTCGGCTCGCGAGCATTGCCTGCATTCGACTTTGCACGGACGGCGGGACAAGGCATCGGCATTTCCATGGCTACTGCCCTTGCGATGCTCTATCGTGTAGTCGTAGCTCTGCAGTCGCTCGATCCACCGCGCCAATTGCCCTTCAGGGTCTTTAAAGTTCAGGAGCCATCTCAATGCCGCATGATCTGTGCGCAGGCGAAACATTTGTCCATACAGATATTTGTGGAAGTGTTTCACGCAGTCCAATACCGCCAGCAGTTCTCTCCGTGTCACACAGTAATTGCGTTCCGGTTTCGATAAAACCCTACTGTAGTACGCTATCACTTGTTCCTGGCCGTCTATTATCTGTGATAGCACACCGCCAATACTACTCCCGCTTGCATCTGTATCCAGCACAAACATCTCCCCAGGCACGGGGAAGGCCAGAATTGGAGCGCTGCACAGTTTTTCCTTCAGACGTGCAAAAGCCTGTTCCTGCTCCTCGTTCCACTCGAAAGCTTGGCTCTTTTTCGTCAGTTTGTGCAGGCTGCTGGCTATGTTCGCGAATCCCGGAACAAATCGGCGGTAGTATGTGCACAGGCCCAGGAAACTGCGGAGTTCGTGTAGATTGCGTGGCCGGGGCCACTCCTTCACCGCCGTGATTTTGCCTTCATCCGTATGTACTCCGCGGGCGGAAACCGTATGACCCAGATACTTGACCTCCTTTTGGAACAGCGAGCACTTCTTTGGGTTGAGTTTAAGCCCGGCTTCTTGTATCCGCTCAAATACCTCCTTCAGCTTTCCCAGGTGGTCGTCGAAGCTTTCACCCATTACGATTATGTCATCGAGGTACACCAGACACGTCCGCCAATGCAGCCCTTTTAGCACGCGTTCCATTAGCCGCTCGAATGTTGCTGGTGCGTTGCAGAGTCCAAACGGCATGACGGTGAACTGCCACAGACCATCGCCAACACTGAAAGCCGTTTTCTCCTTGTCCTTGTCTGCAAGCTCTACCTGCCAATAGCCGCTGCGTAAGTCGAGCGTGGAGAACCACTGCGTGCCTGACAGTGTGTCCAGGGTGTCATCGATCCGAGGTAGTGGATAACTGTCCTTCTTGGTCACATCATTGAGCTTCCGATAGTCGACACAAAACCGGGTACTGCCATCTTTTTTCTTGACTAGCACGACCGGCGAGCACCAGGGGCCCGAAGAAGGCTCTATGACCTTGTCTTTCCGCATGTTCTCGATCAAATTGGTGACCCCCTCCCTCTTGGCCAGAGGAACTCGTCTTGGCGGTTGGCGAATCGGTTTTGCACTTCCGGTGTCGATGTTGTGCTTCACTATGGCTGTTCTTCCGCCTGCTTCTGCCGCAAAAATTGACCTATAGTGCTGCAGGAGTGACCTCGCCTTCTGTTTCTGCTTGGCCGTCAACTCGCTGCTCTACTGGTTCTCCTGCGGTATGGCGTCCATGTTAAAACCGCTCTTCTTATTACCTCCAGGTGGGCTACTCTCGCAATTGACCACTGCTACAGCTTCCTTACACTCGCCGATTACCTCATCTTTCCTGACATATCTGGGTGCATTTAGGGGGTTCAGTATTCTGACTGGTATTCTGCCATTTTTAGGTTCCACTAATGTACGTCCGATGATGATGTTGTCGTGTCCTTGTTTCGGTGCTTCTACTACCCACAGCCGACTCGTCCCATCGTCCTCGTCCACCTTTGCCCACACAATCGCCTCGGAATTCGCTGGTATCCTCCTGCGTTGACCCGATACAACCTTCCTTACCGCCACGCTTCGCTCATAGCCGGTGTGCAGCGGGAATTCAACGTTGGCATATCTCAGCACATTTTCCTTCAGGTCCAGCGTAAAACCGTGCCTAATCATGAAATCCACGCCGATAATCACGTCGTCCATTATATCCGCGACGATGAACTCATGTTCCAGGCTGCTGGTGCCGATAGCAATCGTTTTTGTAACTTTCCCTCTCACCGGCGCGCGCTCGCCAGTCGCAGTCCGCAGCTGTATGCCATGCAGCGGTTCCCAGTTCTTCAGCAGCTTCCTTTTTATGATCGAATATGACGCTCCAGTATCTAGTGTCAACACGAACCACTTTCCATCTATCCTTCCTTCAATTGTCAAGCTGCTGGGCTGTCGTTTCAGCTGTGAGACAAGGATGGTGGGGCGGCAGATTGTGGGGATCAGCTCACGCCCCTTTGGGCTGACCCGTTTTAGTTTAACGGCTCCTCGTCCTCAGCCCTGCGCTTGTTGGCTGAGCCTCGATTGTCAGTATTCTTCGCTTCAGGCGATTGCGATCGGGAACGGGAACGCCTCTTTCGTTGGCGGCAGTCTCGTGATATGTGGCCCTGCTTGCCACACACCCAGCAAACAACTTTAGAGGAGACCACTCGTGGCCTGCCCGGTATCTCAGAGCTTATGGCTTGGATCGGAATGTCGTTGTCCGCCTGAATCTGGCGTATCCTTGCAGGTGCATACCGAGTGCTCCCCATCCATGCCGCTTCATATGTCATCGCGCTGGTCACCGTTTCCTTAAATGTTGGCTTGCCCATCATCAACGCACTGCGACGTGTTTCTGGATCATGAAGACCTTCAACAAACGACTCAATCTTCATCCTCTCGAGATCATCAGCACCAAATTTTGGGTAGCACAACTGTACGAGCCGCTCAATGTCTGCTGCATATGTCTGCAGCGCCTCGTTGGCTCTTTGCTTGCGGTTCTTCAGCTCACAGTAGTATAGCGCATGGTTGTGCTCGTTGCTATACTTCGCTGCTAATGCTCTCATGATGGCACCGTAATCACTTCTTAAACATTCTGGAACTGATTTGATTACCTCCGCCGCAGGACCTTTCAGCGCCAGTGCCAACCTCCGACCTTTCCTGATATCTGTCCACTGATTTTCCAAAGCAGCCAAGTCGAATTGCAATTTAAATGTGTCGAACGGCGCAGCACCATCATAAGTAGGCACTTCTGTTCTGGCAGCAAAACCGTCCTGAACCGGTGGCAAACATTCTCGTGGCTGTACCTCTCGAAACCGTTCGTCTATCTTTCTGTGCATCGAATCTTCCAGACTGTCAACTCGTTTGTTCAAGGACTCATCCAGGTTGTCAACTCGTCTGTTCAGGGATTCACCCATTTCGTCAACTCGTTTGTCCCAATCGTCTATTCGCGTCTCGAGATGCTCAACTTTCACATTCAGGCTATTGGAAATTTCCTCCACCTTCTGCTCTATGCGCGCAGAATTTTCCGCCATTTCCCGATTTGCAGTCTCGACTTTTGCCGAAATTTCGAGATTCGTAATTTCCAGCTTCGCTGACATTTCTCGATTTGCTGTCTCGACTTTTGCCGAAATTTCGAGATTCGTAGTTTCCAGCTTCGCTGCCATCCGCGCCGACATCTCACGATTTTCACGATTTGCAGTCTCCATTTGCGCCGACATGCCTTTGAGTGCAGCCATTAGTTGGCTCATGTCCAACGCTTGTATTGGTGCAGCCGCTGTACTCTGTAGCGAAGCAGCACCAGCAGGCGACTCCTCCACCTTGGCCGACGCCTCCAGTTCTTGTGCTCCGAACTCGTGCACAGTCCAATCGACGCCTCGTGCCTCACATGCTTCTCGCAAGCGCAACTGCAACTCCACCTTCCCGCCAGCAGTCGGCAAATTCCAGGCAGCCAGCTCCTTTTTCAGCTGGTCTACCTTCAGCAGCTCGAGTTTAACCATGTCCGTACTTTTATAATTTTATTTATTTAGTTATTTTCAATTTTCCACAATCCCACTTCTGACACCAAATGTTACGAATACTAAGTCTAGTGGGCTGTCACGTATCTCTGGATTGTGTGATTTGAAAATAAAACACAGTCAGTTTCTTAAACGCAGACAATAAAATACACCAATAGTCACTTTATTATTCACAGTTTACACTTTACTGTTCGTACACTTAAGTATTTGCTTAATTATTCCGTGTGGCAACTTCACTTGTCAAAACCAGACTGACTCGCTGCACCGCATCTGGCCACCTTTTATACTCTGTCCGGCCGTCGCGCAGATCGTTCTCGCACGTTGCCAGATTGGACTAGAAGTTTCCCTGATGACCGCGACCATCGTTGCCAGGTTGGACTAAAAGTTACTATCGCGGCCGTCGTTGCCAGATTGGGTTATGGCACGGCACGTAGCGGCAGGGTTGCTTTGCACCACGACAGACTGGCTCATCGTTACAATACGAAAGACATATATGTATGTATCTTTCGGTGCACGCAAAACCAATCATAAGAATCCTGTCCCGTCAATATTAGTTTGTTAACTTTGTACATAAAAACTAAATGAAATAAATATCTAAGTTCGTATAAAACATCAAACATGAATTTTCATGATGAATTGATTTTCTTCTCTGATGAAGAAAGCCTTTCTTCAGAGGCAAAGAAAAACAGTTGAGACCTTCACCTATTAATTGCACCTATTGGTAGCAGTATATTGCTTCAGATTTCAGAATATAAAAACAAAATTTAAACCATTAAACGTGAAATTTGTATAACCTTGATGTAATTAACTTTAAAATCAATTAACAATTTTTTATTTATTTATTTTCCCCCGTATGCGCTACAACCCTCACATGCGAGTTGTCAACAAACAGTGCTGCCAACCTGGCAACCCAATCTAATTCACTTGTCTATGATTCTTCGTAGACAGTTTTCCTAAAAAAGTTTTACGAAATTAGCCAGTTACAATAAAGTTACAATGTTAACAATTTTAAGCAATAATATTTAATATTTCATCTATTTAGTGCATTAATCTATCAAAAACTACATTGTGCAACTGTGCGAACAAGTGCTAAAAACCCAGATTTATTTTGGTGCAACTCGGCCAAACAGCAAAACCTATCAAAAAAATATCAATAAAAATATGTAAAACAAACAAAAAAACATATCAAGTTCCATAGAAACAAACTAGCTAAGCTCCAATAAGAGGTAAGTGAATTAACTTTTTGGTTTTTCAAACGGCTAGTTTCATTGACCCAAATCTGCCAGCGCACCGTGAGTCCCGCCAGCCTCTTCTCGACCAGCAATTGCCGGGCAAGTGTGAAAAATTATTCACATTTGTTTTGAAAAGAAAAATATTTTTCACATGTTTTTGATTTCTAATATCATCAGGGGGGATACGTGCAGAAATATTACTTTCTGTACTTCGCACTCAATTGACCTTCCGGCCAAGGTGTAGCCGCTCCGCTATGCCACCCACACCTTGTCTACTGCAGTGCTTTTCCATGAAAAATGTCATGCGACTCAATCAAGGTGTGTACGCGTTAATAAATGTATGTTACTTTCTTTTGTATTTATTTTTGAAGTGGAATACGAGGTGGCGATGGCACTTTTGCCATTTGAGTAACACCTGCAACATAATTGAAATAGCCACTCGACTTTGTGCCTCTCGGCCGTTTGCTGTCGCCACATGTGTGTCGCTTGGTTAAGCGTCCAACATTTGTGCTGTTCGCCCACTTCCGCCAGTTGATCGTTTGCCTTGTGACGTTGCATCTTGTTTTGCTTTTTCATTTCCTCCCCTTTGACAACATTGAGTCGATGCTCTTCATAACTGTTGCATGTTTTTGTGTTAATTTTGTTGTTGTTGTTTTTGTTTTTAGTTTTACCTATTTTGATGCGTAGTCGCTGCGGTATCTGTTCCATTTGGCATTGCTTTATAAATTGAAGTCTGAAAAGTTAGAACAAATCGCAAATTATGAGAACAAACGCCAACAATTGCTCAGTGTTTGATTTTGAAAAAATTTAGTGTCGAAGTTGTTGGTCAATGTTAATCTTAGCGTAGATATCACCTGTGCACTGGCTCATATTAACAAAAATAACTAAATAACATTCATGTTGATGTATTCTGCATCAAAAAGGGCTCGGCCAATATCTGTTGAGCGTTCAATGACTTTTAAGTAGCACATTTAGTGTAAATATCGAACTAGTTGTGAGTTTAATTGGCTAATATTGAAAATATTTTCACCAAAGAGTATTAAAAATCTTGATTTCTACTTTTTAACCCCTTCCGTCATGAAAATAAACCCATTCTGTATGAATTGTATGGGCTGTAGTCCAATATATTAGATATTGTGACTGAAAGATTTATCACCAAGTATCAGTAATGAAAATTGCTTAACCCTCTTGTTTCACCATAAGCGTCGGACAACACCATTCACTCTGCGTGTCCCAAATAAAAATCATTGGCTTGTAAAAGCTTATTGCAAATTACAACACGGAGTCAATTTTGAAAGTTACATTATAAGACAGGTTTCAGAATAAAAGCACCGTTATTGGCAGCAACAAGCCAAGAGCGTGCAGTATGCACTCAAATCGCATCGCATCCCATCATTATCAAAGCATACAATCACGCACTGCATGGAAGTGGAGCAAAGAGAATCCTCAAAAACCGGTCTTATTCAAAACTGCAGCGTTAGGTCAACAAACTTTGAGCCAATTCAGCGACATCGATTCAGTTTTTACGCAACACTTGCCACCATTATAAACTAAACTACACAAAACGTCTCGAGCACATCTGACCAAGTCTTACATTAAGATAAGTCAGTGTCTATCCAACCGACAAAGCAGCTGATCCATCTAACGAAATTCACTAGCACTTTCATTGAACGGCGAGAAAAGCTAATAGAAACTGGCTGAAGCGCCCATCTTGATTGTCTGCCGACACACATCAGCTTCGTTTCGTGCTGCTTTTTTTTGCTAGGCTTGCATGCCTTCTTTATGTTTACGCGCATTTTTATCTACTGACCTATATTTCGCTTTGCTACGAGCCCGGTCGACCGACCGTCAGCCACGCAAAATGAGCCCTGACCACTACCACCACCAACAACGACCCGGCTGCACGTTGCCGTGTGTAATGCCGGCCACGGCGCGGTCAGTGTGCTTGTTTTTTGTACTCGTATCTAGTGGCATGTCTTAGAGCCATTGAAGAAAAGTGAAATACTTCACCGCACGGCTGTTCGACAAAAACTCAACAGATGATTTGCCGCTCTCGACCCACCGCTTTGGTAGTAGTCGACGAGGTAGGCAGCCCACACCCGCTGACGCTCACTACATATGCGTCATTAAAGTTGTGTTGTTCTTGTTGTAGTTGTTGCAAGGGGCTTAACCCTTGCTGACATGTATACCGGTTTCAGGCATTGACGCACTTACGCATTTGCTGCTGGGTGACTCTTGGAGGTTGCTAGGCTCGCTGGTTGATTGTTGGTGGTGGACAGTTTTGCGTGTTGGGCATGGTTACACCTTCTTTGTCTGCCTGTCTAATACATATATCGCTGGTTATTATTGTCGTTTTGTTGCTTTCATACTTTGTATTTGTGTTTACGCATAATTCATAAAGAAAAAACTTAACAAAATTTCAGGTTTTTCTCTTCGATCTTGCACAGATTTCAGCATTTTACCGCGCCAAGCGTTTCTTTTTTTTTGTTTTTTTCCTTATGAATATTCAGTGTGTTGGTCTTGGCCTGTTGGTGGCAGTGAATTTGGAGATTTTGGTAGCAAGTTGGGTGTATTTTTGTTGCTGTTTCTTCTCAATTTCTGCAGTCAAAGAGAGAGCGACAGAGCGCGTTTGTTAACCTTTTTCGCGGTGTTTGAGTACGAAAACGAGAGGTGTGTAGGGTTGTGCAAAAAGTGTTGGTGTGCAACGACTTGCGGGAACAACATAATCGAAAGTGGGCTTTATAGAGCTACTGACTGCTAAGCCCTTAATTTTGGCTAGGAGGCACGGAATCACAGAAAACGTTTCGGGAAGGAATCAACTTGGCTACTTGGCAACTACAGTTATCGGATCTGCTGTACAAGGTTTATTGTTAAGGTCAAAGCGTCACTTACTGAAGGAATTCACAGTGGCCTGACAGACGTCCAAGTTTAAGCTAGCTTGATTTTGAATTTCTAATATATCCATGAAAAAACTTGTTTATAGTTGAAGATGCCGACTGTAGCAGCAGTGCAGAAATTCAAAACAACGAAAAAGAAGTTAACAGCAACAAAAATCAATTGTCAAGTTCACCTTTCTCAACTGCGCCAAAACTTCGACGAACTTATAACCAGTCAGCAGTCAGGCGGAGAAAGACTAACGCGTATTCTGAAAACGCGTTCGGTTGAAGCGAAAAGATCGGCCACACAGTTGCCCACAGAATCTGCTTTCGCGTACAAGAAGTGCGTCGACACGCAACGGGCTACGCGTCTGCGAAAATTTAAAAGTTCAATTAGAAGCTCATTGCAATAAAAATCATTATTTTTTATGCACATAACATTATAACCTGAAAAGATGTGCAAGAACTAAGTTCAAAGTTCCAAAAAGTCGAAAAAATATTTTTTTATTGATATCTACCAATACAAAAATGCGTCTACCACTTGGTCTGTTGTGGCTGTTCTGTGGCTGCGCGGTGCAACATGTTGTCGGCGCCGCCAATCTGCTCACCAGCTACTTGCCCGCCTCCATGCAGGCGCTGGCCTACTACATCGATCATTTGCAGTACGAACCGCTGTCCACAACCACTGTGGAGCCGCCGTTTAGTGTGCCCGACGATGAGCTGAATACAATTTTCAACGCTTCGCCTACCACAACTTCTACCACCACCACCACTACACGCCGTCCCAGCAGCGGCACCAGCCGCCCAAGCAGCGCCACCTCGAAACCCACACGCCCGAGCGGCGGCACCACCTCGTCCGGCTGGTGGCAACCGCCCAGCTGGTGGCAGCCTACGACCACTACGACTACCCGCAAACCCACTGCTCCACCTACACCGCCTCACAAGCCCGGCCTGTATGCGCCCGCACATTCGCTCCGCTTCAAGCCGACTCCCGCCAAGCTGGAGGGCTATGCAGTCTTCAATGAGATTGGCGAAAACACAGAGGGCTTCGATAAGCTAACGCTGGCACTCATACGCGACATACAAACGGAAACCGAACACGACGAGTTCACCAATGACGTCGAGTCTTTGGACAACTTTTTGCGCCTCTACGACGACAACTACGGACGTGCGGCCTTCGATCCCGACAATGCCATGGATCGCTGGTCGAGCACTTCGACGGCGGGCAAGAAACGCGTGCCACCCACCAAACCGTATGTGGAGTTTCTGCTAGTCTACGATTTGCTGAAGCGCGATGCGAAGGCTTTAAATCTGAGCAAGTACGAAGGATACTCGGAAGAGCTGCTGCAGGATCTGCACGAGCTGTCGAGCGCCTCGGCCGAACGGCAGCTGTACACATTGTTCAAGCGAATGCTGGATCGCGGCGACATACAGCGCAGCGATGTGGTCTCGCGCATACAGGGCATCATGAAGGACCTGGGCAATCCGACTAGCGCCACATCGAAAGCGCTGCGTTACATACCGGCCATGCCGTTTTTGCCATGATTTCGTTAATGTGTGTGGAAAGAAAATCTGAATAAAACATATTTAAAGTGAAATCATTTTTAAATTTATGGAAAATAAATCGCTAACGGACTGTGAGACATTAATTAAAATGCCTCAAATTCTCAATTGGCTTTCTCCTATAGTCATTTACCTGCTGCGTTTTTGCACAATTTTCTGTCAGTTGAAAAATGTATTTCTTAATTGGAATATTTATGATTGTTTGTATCGACAGATTTGTTCAGAGTGAAATCGCTTAGCAGCGAGATGGTCGAGCAAATACCCACGCACCAATCACATGTAGGCAGCACAACTCATTCATAACTATTTTGAAAACTATGAATGAGTAAATGATAAAAGAGCTTAAACACAAAAAGCGAATATTGTGTAAACACTCTGCATATAGTGATTCATAATGTATATAAGAAAACACATTGTTGTTGTTCGTCTTTTCAATTCTGCTAGATTTTTTAGGCTGAATTTTTAACAAATTTTTAATGACCTGCTAGGAAAAATATATCCTAAATTTGTTAAGCAAAACAACAACTTGGATTATGTACCCCAAGGCAACAAGTGCAAATATTTAAATTCTGAAATGGTGGAAAAAGTAATCTTTTTCTAGTACAAAGTACTCTACTGTTTAAAATTTAGCATTTGTATGCAACAGTTTTATTCTCTGTTCAAAAGTCTTTTGTGAAAAATGAAACCCGCAATCACTTGGCCTATTATCCACATTACACATTATTATTGTTCATATGAAGATAAGTGCACTATGACTTTAAAACCGTAATCTGCCATGCATACTGAAAATTGCTTGACAAGCATTGGTCGTGACCAATGTCTGATCTTGAGCAAGTGTCCAAATATTTCCATTGTTCTATTTCTCATTTCCTTTTTAGTTGATAACAAACGAATTCTATTTTCTTCTTTCAAAACAACGCTACTATCTCTTCAATGTTTTGCTGCAACTTCCCGTCCTACTAAATCAGCTATTTGTAAGCCACCATTAACTATCCACCAACAGCTATGCAGAGATATGTATGTATGTATGTATGTATGTATGTAAATGTAGTGCGGCACAAAAGACAAATATTGACTTATTGAATAGGCTGGAAGAAAAAGCTTTTACTCTGCATAAACTTTCTTTGACATTGCATCAGATAAAAGCTTTTTGCACAATTTCATAACACTTGATTCCACTTCCAGTGCCTGAAGAAAGTGTAAGCCGCTGAAAGTTTACAACAATGCTGGCATTTCTCCGCTTCTATTGTGCTCCGTCTTCACACCTTTTGTCTTTCGCACATCTTCCATTTCCCCGCCTATCAACTTGACTTGGCACTTGCCGTGGTTCCACACCGGCTGGTGCCGTCGGTTGTCCATTGTCTTTGCCAAATGTGCAGCGGCTGTTCGACACGCCTCCCTCTGCAGCTATTTGCCCTGCAAACATTGCTTTAAACCTTTTGTTGAACAAAAAAAAGTAAACACAATTCGCTTTTGTTTCTCTTATAACAATGCAAATATTTATTTATCAAAGTTTTGGTTTAATTTGTTGCATTGCTCCTCTCTTTCATACACATAACTGGTTCATTCCATTTATTTATACAAACAATAAAAGCACGAACGACAAAATGTTATTGTTTTTGCACCTTTGCTGTTGTCATTTTTGACGGAATGAGTGTTGTGCATGCGCTGCATCACTGCTGCGGCTTGTTGTTTTTGCAATTGTTGCCATCGTTATATCTATTTCTGATGCTGATAATAACCATGATGACGAGTATTGCAGTGCTGACCGTAAATCCGAGTGCGCGGCCCACAGCGTTGGCAATGATTCTTATCAAGAACGACACAATCATGTTGCTGTTTTTGTAGTTGTAGTTGTTTTTGTGTTCTGCAATAAAGATGATAATGTTTTGATAATTTGTTTGATGTTTAATGTTTTGATAATGTCTCTAATGCAGTGCTGTGGTGATTGAGTGATTTGTATCGCATATCAAATTGAATACTTACAGAAGGATTCGCTTGCCACCGCCGTCGATGCTTGAATTCCCAAGTTAATTTTCGGTTTGATTCCCAACTTAAATTTCGGCTTAGGCTGTACAGTTCTTCTCCACCGCACTTTTCCAATTGCACGCACTGCAGGCAACAAAAAAAATTGTTACTTTCGTTTCAAACATGTTCTTCGGCTTCAAAAAATCTAACGTTCGCTTGGCACAGTGGAATCAAAGCGGCTCAAGTGAGACAGATTTGTAGTGTGAAATCAAATGCAAGTCAAGTTTGCTCAATGTTCGATATTCAGGCGGAAATTATTGCTATATGATAACAAAATGCATCTATGATGAAAAGCATTAGTAAAAGTATTACTTAAATAAATCAGAAATACTCGTACATCAAATCGAAGAATACCTTTTTATTGCATTGTGCCATGAAGAGATGCAGAGAAAGGGTAGTTAATGATTTTAGCAATGATTTTAGTCGTTAATCAAGGATTTTAAATAAGAAATTAAGTGTACCAGGTCTAAAATGCCTCAGCTGGTTAGGCGATCTTTCCCATATTTGAAATCTTCGCCCTTGTTTACACCAAACTGTAAGAGAATTAATTCTTAGTAAGTACGGTACAGAGTACACTTTCCTATGAAAAAGCTTTCAACTGCCTGTTCCGAACCGGCAGCATTCATATTTCTTGCATTACGCAATAAGATTTGCAACGAAAGGCTTAATCAAGGATGTTAAATTTACCGAAAAAGCGCCGAAATTTTTTTTCCTTCAAAATTTGCCAAAACATTTTGTGGGCGATTGAGTGTGAAGCATAATTGAAAAATTAAATTGTTTGTGCATGTTTAGTGTGAACATATGGTTACGCTAGGCGCTGCCGGGTTGAATTAGGTGAATCAAATGAAATCAAAAGATCTCAGCTGGTTGGACATTCTTCATTGGTTTTGAATTTTCCGCCATAATTTACACCAAAATGTAGAAGAATCAGTTTTCAGTAAAGCAATCCTCTCATAATAAACTTTCCTGTGTAAAAGAACCCAACTCGCTGTTCAGTATCGGTAAAAAAAACTTGGAGTCCTTTCGTGTTTCTTTCAAAACACTGATGGTAGCGGAAGGCTAAGCCTTAGTGCCGGCTTTGTATTTTTTTAATTAGATTGGAAAGGAATTTAGGTTACTACCCAAGTCTGTAGTCCTGTGGTTTTACACTTCAAAGTTTATGGAGTTTATGGGTTTATGGGAGTTTATTTTATAATCAAAAATTTATATTACGATGTTGAAAGAAGGAAGCTTTCCAAAAATATTTCGTATATGTATATCTTTTTTATGTGCTTAACTCGAAATACTTTGAATTTGTATAAAATAGGTAAAATATTATTTGACTCTAGAATGCCCTGGGGAGGCAAACTTACTCCATTAAAGTTTCTTATTTTATTGCATCACTTTGTGAAAGAAAAACTTTCGTGGCTTTTACTAGTTTTCAAAGCCAAATTAAATACAAAAACTAATAATATTAAAAAAAAAAATGTTTCGCTCTATTTTGTAACATAATGTCATATCGCACACGCACTACAAAAGTGACACAACTCAACATTTTTGATTTTTCAGGAAAAAAAACAAAAAACTGTTTTTGAGCTAAATAAATATTTTTTTTAAATAACGTATAGACCGTTTAGTAGAAAATCCTTACAGATTACGCTTTAGGATAAGTTACAAGAATTTTCTTTTATTTTACCCTAGAAAATCTGAAATTTTGAGTTGTGACTGTTTTCATGATATTTTAATTCAATAATTACGGAATTATTTTAATTTATGTCACTTTTGCTGAGTTTTATAATTATAAATGAGAGTTAAAAAGTTGAAAGAAAAATTTTGAAAATTCGAAATTAATTTTTTTATTTGAATATATATACTAAAATTGCTGGAACTTTGCTTAAAATTAACTTCAACAAAAATTTATTTCGTCAAAAGTGTCACAATTTGAGTTAGGACTCTTTTGCATTGAGCTGCAGCGATCAAATAGCATCAAACTTTTGACATGAAGAGAGACCTCACTGTATTTTTTAAACAGTTAACAACAACAAAATATACTGAGCTTTTGCTGATTGGTAGATTGATGCATTGTGCACAGTATTAACACATAAACCCAAAAATTAAAAATTTTGAGTTGTGTCACTTTTGTAGTGCGTGTGCGATATGAGCGTTCAAGAAAGTTTGGATTGCATTCAAGTGCTCAAACTTATTGTAAATGAAGTCTAAGTAAAAAACGTAGAGCCCAGACAGCTATTGTTCTGTTCTTTTAATATTAACACCGATTTTTTCTTAACACTAACCCATAAAAATTAAATCTAGTTATATTAATTATGTTATTAAGTGTTATAAAAATCATGCTTTCAAAAATATTTTTAACTAGCATTTTATTAAATGCAATTCCAATTTTCTCCATTGTTATTCATCTGAGATACGATTAATTTGCTTTTGCACTTTCTGAAGCATTTTGCTCCACATAAAAAGACTTAAAAGAAACGCACACAAATGCAATACAAAATAAAGACTCAAAGTGGAGATGGCTGCAAGTGTAAAAGGAAGAAAGAAAGGTTGTAGGTACCCGGCTCAAACACACACACAACACATGTACACACATACACGCATAAGTGTCGGCTCTGATGTGCTCGGGCGGCGCTCCGCTGCTTTATGGTGCGGTGCCGCTGAGAGTGCGGCCACACTCATTGTGCTTTCGCATCATCTCCCCCACTGCATGCTGCGTAGCGCCCACTCCGCGCCACACAGTGCCTCCTAAAGCATTTGAATGGAATAGTTGGTTGGGTTTTGCAATGAGTACAAGAAAACTCATCGTCGACAGTGTGTATGTGCCCGACGCAGTAGCGTAGTTCGGGAAAACTTTGAGGGGGCATTTATATGTTTCATAAAAAATTAGAAATAGCTGCTCAAATAACCAAATAACCAACACGAACGATTCAAAACCCGTTTAATGTTAAAAAAGTTGTTGTGGGGTCAGTGTTCGCTTAAAGCATTTGGGTTTTAACCCACTTGGTTCTCAGCATTCGTTTGGATTTTCTTCTTAAGATAGTTTAAGCTACCTTTCTGCTCAACCTCAAGCTTTTTCTTGTGTTTAGGAACGCCGGGAAATACAAAAGTTATGTCCTATAAGCGCTATATTAGATTTAAGACTGCTTGAACCATGCACCTTTCCGACTCCTAAAATGTGAGAAAAAAAGCCAATCAGTTAAAATAAGTCTCTCTTTTCTCTCTTACTGCACTTATAAATATGATCTTTAAAAATTAAAACTTCTTATTATAATAAGAAATTAAACAAATCATCCGAAACACGACTACTGTGCCCAGCCAAGTCCACTTTAGTAAGAAGTGCCCACTACTCTTTCCACCGCCGACACTGTGCCCGTGTGTTCGCCGCACAACGCAGCCGGGGAGGCTCCATCACACATCGGTATTGGTCGTTGGAGAAACAACAGCAACAACAACAACAGTAGCAGTTTGTTGGTCGCCTTCAATGCTCTCGCGTCATTTCCTTGCTTGCAGGCAGCCGAACTGGCAGCCAAACGGCAGGCTGCCAGTCACTTCTTCAACACATACGACAGCGGGCGATAGTTGTGCGAGTGCCGAAACAAGAAAATTGATAAAATAGAATATAAAAATATAAATGCTCAAAAAAAAGTAAAGCCAGCAGCATAAAGAAAACTCGCTGCTCAAGAAAATTTTGCTCAATTGGAGTGTGAACGTACGTCTTTGCCTTCGATTTAAGAAGATTAAGAAAAGTGACATGAGGCAGCTACTTGAAGTGTATTTTTCTTGAAACATAAATCGAACGCGCTTTCTACACATCGTCGTTGCTCCCCTCGGCCACAGTGCACACACACACACAGACACAAACACCCATATGGAACGCCAAGTGTTGCTGGTTAATTATTGATTTCTTTGAAAAAGCGATGAGACTACCACAAGAATATCAACGCCAACACAAGTCAAATGTGAAGAAAATCCAAAGAGGCAAAAAATTGTGAGGCAAAAAATAAAACAAAAAAATGTAAAAATTTTGCGAAATGCTTTTGCTCATATTCGAGTCAATATTATTATTTTATTGTGTAAAAATCGAACATTGGATAACATTTACAACACGTCTATAAATAAATATTGAAATATAAATTTGAAAGAATTCAGCTATAATCGCCAACAGAAGAGCCGTCAGCATGAATATGGAAAACTTGAATTTTGCACGCACGCCGCAATTTTTGCGCAAAGTCATCAAAGAGGCCAGAAGGTACTTTACATCAATAACTTCTCGCAATAACGCGTTCGCGTTCTGCATTTTTCTATCCAATCATTGCGTGGTTTCGTTTGCATTTATGCCTGAAATGCACAAATTCCAGTTTGCATTTCTATCACTTTTATTCTGACCATCTGAAAACCCACTGTTGTGCGTCCAAGTGAGAGTCGGTCAATGCTGTGATGAAGAGGGCAATGGGGGACTCCCATCATTTGTGATGCTACAGCTGCGGTGATGCATAGAAATGAGCAGAAGAAAAATCAATGATGTGCCGATAGTAACGTTTGCTGCATAAAAAATCCTATAATTATTTTTGTATAAGGTTAATTTTAAACACAAACTAATGGATTTCTATAAAAAAAATTCATAGATTTAAAAATATCAACAATTGTGTATCAGTTGATGACTTGGTCCACTTACTGCACCTTTAATTGCATTTCATGTCGAATATTAATTTTATTTTGTGGATCAATTATTTGGTTCTTTCTGCATAGAGCAAATTAAGTTTTTTTTTTAGTTTTTTAGTTATTTTTAGTTAAAATATTTGTATTTCAATTCAAACTGAAATTAAAAGAGGCTTATGATCGCTTTTGACTGATCTCTTTATATTCAATCTCTCTATATTCTGCTAAAATAAAATCACTTTCTTTGTTCTACAGAACAGACAAGAATTGCAGATCTACAAAAAAAATTGCAATAAGCTGATAGTAGGAACGGGAATAGAACATCAATAACAAACCTTTTCATAACTTAACCCAGATATGCAAAAGTCTTGTATGTAATCATATCTTTATTTCAGGGCATTAGTAAGCAAATTTAGAGCACAGTTACCGCAGCACCTATAAACTGGGTATTTGGGTTAATGGACTGGTTATTGTTCATCCATATTCATTTTAGATACATAACATATACTTATATGTACTGAAGTGAGAAGTCTTAATACGATGGAATTCTTCAATAATACATATTAACAGCAGTCAAACAAAGAGGCTGAGATTAAATATAAGAATATTTGCAAAAGGAAAATGTTTCGTTGGGTTCAATTGGCGCTTCTTCCCTTTCAGCTGCAGCTGGTTAAGCTTAACAAGACGGTTTTGGGTCAGCAGTCTCAAGAAACGCACAATTTCTTTGCTGGTTCCATTTGACCCCAAATATGTTCAAAAATTATTTGTCCTGGCAGTCAATCATATTGCATTCAATGATATGTTTATCTTGTTCTTTTTCTTATTGGTTGGAAATTACTGGCATCCTTTTTATGTTATCCAGTAAGAAATTTTACAAATTTATACAAAGTATTCGTAACCCAAACGAACTGACTGCTGCTTCCAAATATTACTTAACGACGCTGCAACTACTCCTACAACGATAATCGATCTTGGCCGATTTAAAAAAACGCGCCAGCTGATTCTCTCCTGTGCTTGCTGGCACCAGTTGCAAACCCTGCGTTACTTGGATCTTTCAACGCAGATGTGGTCTACCTGAGGGTCCCGTCGCGTTAACTCACCATGCCAGAGTATCTTCGACCAGCATCTTCAGCCAACGCAACCCCTGTATTTTTATACGCTTGACTATATCTATGTTCCATCGATTCTTCCTATCTCCCACGCAGAGAGATCCTAAGATCTTGCGGAGTATCTTTCTCTTTGATGCCCTCAAAGAACTTTCATGAATATTTAGTGGATAACGTCCTAGATTCTGCACCATAAAACAAGACTGGTATGATGAGCTTTACTCGTCAAGATGGGCTCTGCTTTTCAACAGCAAACAAATAATTGCTTAGTAATGATACTTTTTGTTAAGAAAAACACAAAGCGTGCACTTTTTTCAAGTACTGCCTATGCATTTCAGTATGAGTCAGCAAATTGACTTATTATATTTATTGATACCAAGAAGTATATAAATTTTACCTTTTAGAAGGGAATCAACATTGTAGTTATGGGATATCATTGAATAACATTGGCATTATAGGATATTGTCATTAAAAAAGGTCAACAATTTAGATTTTCCTAGTCCTAAAAAGTCACCTAGTTAGTCCAGATATTTATGTATATAAAGTACGGGTTTTGAATTTGAAATGATTTTTTATATCTTCTTAATATGTTTTTATACATTTATTTTCTCAAAAACTTATTTTTTATTCAAAGCAAGCTTTTCACTAGCAAGTAAATTTGTCTGATTTTTCGAAAAAATACTAACAGAGACGGAAATGCTAAGACGGTAAATTTTTCTTTATTTCTCATCATCTTAAAATGAATAACAATAAAAAAAACCTTTTAATTGACTTTGTAAAATTTCTTGACGTGACTTGAATCAACAAAAGTCTGCTAATCCACTTCACAAAGCTTGTTGTGGACTCAATTGTTACAAAGTGTTCATCCCCCTCAAGTTGGTCTTTTGTTACTTTTGGTAGGTCAATGATGCTAAAGCATTAAACCGCCATACCCCAGCTACCAAAATACTAACCTACCACTAAACATCTGCGTGTACGTGCACACTGCATGAGTACCAACTTGCTACATTTACGTACAAAAGACCACTCGAAAGTGAACTGTGAACTATAAAACTTTTGCAGTAAATTCACATCTTTCTAAAGCGAAATTGTTGAGCTTTTTGCAAAAACACACACTCGCACACAAACCATATTTCTTAGGTTTGCAACTTGTTATTGTTGTGCATGCTTTCATTTTATTATATATATTTTTTTTGTTTTTATTTCATTTGTTTTTTTTGTATTTGTTAACTTTTAACAAACATGAAAATACGTTATACAGTGTATAACGCCCGTTTTTCGCCATTGTTCGCTGCACACAAACACTACTGTAGCGCACTCTACATTGCACATATGTTGTATTTGTAGGTACTTATGTACTCGTATGTATGTATAAAGATATGTGCAGGAAGGTGTGCGTGCTACATATTAACACCCATATTGTCCTGCCTCTGTACATCGTGGTTTATGTTTTTTTCTTTCATTTTGCATTTTGTTCTCTTTTTCGCATTTCGTTTAACTAGTTTTGCTCTTTGTTTGAGCGGGTGGTAGCCCCGGCATTACAACCCAATGGGCAGAACATGATGTGCCGCTGCCTCACATCAAAGGTCAACACACATTTTGCGGGGTTGGTGGAACAGTTTTGCGTTTTGTATGTTTTTTTGTTAGTGAGTTATCAACATTTTCAAGTGAGTGACATAATTTCGTTTTGAAGAATTTTTAATTATGTACTGAGCGCACCGTCTAAGCTTGTATAATGTGTTTTGTTGTTATTGTTGTTTATAGTGGATAATGTACGAATGCAGCTAAAGTGAGATTTCAGATTATTTTTAGGTCGTTTCAGTTGAGTTCTGTACATTGTAGTGTGATCTTGTTATTGGTTGCGAATAAGCTCGTCGAAGAGGCTGGAGGGTTAATATTAGACGGGAAGAATTGTAATTGTTTTGCGCGATTGGTGTTGAATTAACGCAGCAGGTGTTGCAGGTTATCAGTAGAGTTTTTTTATAGCGTGGGGGTTGAGAACTATACACGCGTATATATAACAACCCAATACAAAATTGTATTTCAATTAAAACAGTTTTGGAGTACAAAAAAAATAGCTGACCTTAACTTAATAAACTCTTTCTCACAATATATGAAAAATAATAATTATTATTTTAATAAAACCTATAGCAGCTTTGTAGCTAATCGTTAGATTGAAGTTTGAGAGCATATTTTGTCTGGAATGAATTCGATGTGACCCACTGTAACAGTACTGGAAGAATTCCAAAATCTTTCTCGATTATTACTCTTCATTCTGTAAAGTTTTCCGAACCTAAAATTTTCTCTTAGGTACTTTTATACAAAACTTTTTTAAACGTACCTTAAATAATAGAAGAATAATTATCCCATAACTCTAATATTCATCTGGCGTATTAGATATGTTGCTCTCTCTAAATTTAACACTAACCTCGATTGCTTGAAATGAGTTTTTTTTAATATAAATCTTTACCTTGGTTCCATGCTCATCGGCTAAATTTAAATATGAAGGCAACAATTCGAAAAATTAATCCACTCTTCCTCGTCTGTATATCTCATTGATTCGAAAAATTCGCTGAAACCGCTGCCATAACACATGCCAAGTAATCAACACTTCTGTGCCAACGAACATTGTGTCTGCTCTCATTTTTTGCACACTGCCTCTGACTCATATGGTTGACATTTGAAACGATTGCGCACATTTAATTGGCACAACAATTTTAATTGAATACTCAATACACCGCTGAGGCTCAGCTCAAAGCCTAACCTTGCCATTGCCAAATCAAACATGACACAACCATTATCACCGCAAATGTAGTAATGATGCTGTAGTCATGACTGCGTTGTAAGCGCGCAAAGCGTTTAATGTGCTTGGACTCCAGCCAGTTCGCCAATAAACCGCCATCCTACACTTTCAGTTTACATGTTTATTTTACTGATTTATTTTATTAATTTAAATTTCAGATCGTTCATACGCAACGACGATCAAGACGTGAATAATATCGACGAGGACGACGACAACAGCGGCGACAACATTAATGAAATGGAGCTCTCCCACAGCCTCACGCTCAACGAGGATGCACTGAAACAGCTGCCCGAACAGAAACGTCCCGTTTTCATATTCGAATGGCTGCGCTATTTGGAGAAAATTTTGCCCACGGCACAGAAATCGGACATCAAGGGATGCCAGAAGAAGCTGGTGCAGCAATTAACCGAACACATTCAGGGTTCGCCCGGACCGCCGACACGGAAGCTAATTGCCAGCTGCCTGGCTACGCTCTTCTCGGTGGGCGACACGTTCATGCTGTTCGACACGGTTAATGCCTGCAATGACATTCTCAAAAATAAGGACGATTCGCCCAGTTATTTGCCCACAAAGCTGTAAGTAGTTGACGTCATATTTCCGTTTCGAGTGATTTATTTGTTGTGTGATTGTTGCAGAGCGGCAATTTGCGTGCTGGGTTCCATGTACGAAAAATTAGGCCGCATGATGGGCCGTTCCTACGAGGAGACGGTGCAAATCTTGATACGAACGCTACGCAATGCCGAGTCACAAGCGCGCATAGAAATAATGATTACTTTGGAAAAGGTATGAGAGATTTGCGTATAATTTGTATTTGAAAAGAAATATTAAGAAACACATGTTCAAGATTTTTAGTTTGCTGCTATGAAATTTTAATTGAAAAATAAATTTTTGTCAGGTTTGCGCCGGCATGGGTAGCGCCATATCGAATGTACACAAAGACATCTACAAGGCCACCAAGCATTGTCTCACCGATCGCGTTATGGCTGTGCGCGTAGCTGCCGCCAAATGCGTGCTGGAGATGATCAATCATGCGTCCTTCCTCTACCAGACTGAACTGGAAAGCTTAGCCACATTGTGCTTCCGCGCTTTCGATGGCAGCAACTATGAAGTGCGGTGCGCTGTGGCAAAACTATTGGGCACACTGCTGGCCTTTACGCAGCAGCCACCCGAGGGCGCCGGCAAAAAGCCCGGCCAAGCGCAAGCCATGCAGACGAAAAATCAACCGCGCTCAGTCTCACTGGATGAAGCCTTGGGCATATTAATGTCCGGCTTTCTGCGCGGCGGCGTATCGTTTCTTAAAGGCACCGGCGAGATCATCAAAGGTAGCTCGGGCGTCAATCGCGAAGTGCGCGTCGGTGTGACACATTCGTATGTGATCTTTGTGCAATTCATGGGCAGCGTTTGGCTGGAGCGCAACTTGAACACATTTCTGGTGCATGTCTTGGATCTGGTGGCCAATCCAAAGGCCGCGTCCTCACATGTGGATGCAGTGTATTCGCGCAAATGCATCAACTTCATACTGCGCTCCATAATTGGCAAAATGCTGGGGGAAAAAGCGCAAACCTCCGCCTGCAAGGAGCTCATACACATTGTGGCAAAGCAAATGAACTCGATTGATTTCAATCCGGAGAACGCCAAAGATTCCAATCAGGAGACGCTCTTCAGCCAGCACTTGCTGGTGTGTGCACTGCAAGAGCTCGGCTCGCTGGTGCTCGGTTTGGGCACTACGGCACAGAATCTGCTGCACGATCACACGCTCAACTCAATTGATGCCACTTGCGCGGTGCTGGTGCATCCGTGTGCAGCAGCACGGCTGGCGGCCGCCTGGTGCTTGCGCTGCTTCTGTGTGGCAGTGCCCAGCCAAATAACGCCGCTCATCGATCGCTTTGTCGATGCCATCGAACAGATGCGCTCGTCGCCGGAGGCCATTGCGGGCTATAGTGCTGCATTGGCAGCCACGCTGGGCAGCGTACGCTACTCGCCGCTCGGCATACCGCACACCAAGGGCAAAGTGGTTTTCAACACGGCTGAGGAGCTGTTGCGGTCTGCTTCACAAAACAGTCGCATGTCGCTGAACCGCACGCAGGCGGGCTGGCTGCTCATAGGCGCCATTATGACGCTGGGTTCGGCGGTGGTTAAGGGCTTGCTGCCGCGCATGCTGCTACTGTGGCGCAATTCGTTCCCGCGCTCCAACAAGGAGTTGGAGTCGGAGAAGGCACGTGGCGATGCGTTCACCTGGCAGGTAACACTGGAAGGACGTGCCGGTGCGCTGTCAGTGATGCATAGCTTCCTGTTGAACTGTCCAGATCTGGTGACCGAAGACATAACGCGCCGCTTGTTAACGCCAATTGAAAGTGCGCTGGCAATGCTGGTGAAGTAAGTTGATAGTTTTCAGGAACTTTGTTAAACGCTATACTAATCGCATGTTTTTGCTGATACAGCCTTTCGTCCGTGTTAAAGAGCTATGGTACGCAGCTAAAAGCACCGGCTGCCATGGTGCGGCTGCGCTTATATGAGACACTGTCGCTGCTGCCACCGAATGCTTTGGAATCTTCCTACACGCATCTGTTGCGCATGTTGGTTGCCGAGTTCACGCTGTCGGAGAACCCAGCAAACACCACCAATTCGTTGCTGCGTGCGCTCTGTCATGGTGAGGACTCCATTATTCTGGGCACTTGGCTGCAGGAGACCGACCATCGCACGATTGAAGATCAGGTACAATGGAATTTCGTTTGACTTTGTGGCCAACCCAAATGTGAATTGCAATTATTGCTCCTTTCTTGTTACTCGTTGTTACTATTTGTACGTAACGAATTAAAATTCATAACTAGTTTCTATGTAGTTTTAAGCAATGCGCAAAAAATACACATTTCGAGTTTTCGTTCTGAACGTTTAAACATTTTCTACTTGTACAAATTTAAACAATTTACATACTTTATGATTGTTCACTTTACTGAGAAATTTCAAATTGTAAATATGAATATTGATTCGTTGCCAATGCTAAGAAACCATTATCAATCATGTTATCCTTGTAAGCGAGAACGTCGAAGAAAATACGACGAAGGCGCGCTCACTAACATATCGGACCCGCTGCCAACTTTTCCATATGAGTAGTTCAAGTGCCAAGGATAAGCACTCAGCATTGTTGCCACAACTCCCGCCGCTACCGCCATCACATACTAACCTCATGTATTTTCTAAAGATTGTACATGTTTTTTGTATTTCTTTCCCTCCCCTCTTGTATATTACGCTCTGCCACATATTCTGTATGTATGTCGCGTATCTGACAAACAAAAAATCAAAATCGCAAACAACGAAATTCTTGTGTGCAATTTGTACCAACACTACTACCACCACGACCACCTCCACCACTACTACCATATACCACTTCTACTACCACTACCAAAAAGATGGAACCGAATCGTAGATCCGATGGCGAGCATGTAAGTGTTGTTACTGTTGTTGTTGTTGGTTGTTTACTCGCTCCCCTTAGCCTGAGCACGCTGTGATTTGATTTGATTCTTACTCGACGCTTTGCTCCATTGCTTTTGTGCTGCCTCTGTTGCTCCCCTCTTCAGCTTTATTGTAGCATACAATACTTTATTTTAATGTATTTTACTCCTATACATGCACAGCGCAAACGTCTTGTGCTTTGTCAGCCCACAGGCAAGTGGCCGTCTGTATGCATGTGTGGCGTGTGTCGGTTGGCTTGATGCCAGCACCACTTCCGCTTCCTTTTTATTTTTTGAAAATGCAATTTTTGCTTTACTGTTTGTGTCAGCTTTGCACGAGTACAATTTGGCGTACGATTTTATTTTCCTTATGTTTGTTGTAATCCCTTTGTGATGTGCGCAATATGAGTTCGTAAATAACATTTACCAGCAAATTGAAGCAATCTTGCCGGACTTGCGTGCCTGCTTGGAATTTGAAGCAGTCATACTTACGTACTTTGTTCTTTTTATATTTAAGTATGTACAGCTCGTTCTTGCAAATAGTACATATTTATGTTGTGCATTTTTGAAATATTGCATCTTAATTTAGATTGCATCATGAATTTTTCTACATGAATCTTCATCTTTAACCATTTGACCATCTCGTATTCTGTTTAGCTGCAACCCAACAGTGCGGCCGGCTCTGGTGCTCTCGAGCATGATCCTTGCTGTCTGTATCGTCCACCGATTATCGGTCTGGTTGGCGCCGCCGCCATTACGGCCGTCGCCAACAGCCAAATCAGCAAAACAGACCAGTGTCCTGGCCCGTTACCACTCGGCGTTGCTGTCATCGACATGTCTGTCACGCTCTTCGGCCTGATCTTCCCCAAGGTGGCCAACAAGCATCGCCTGCAAATGCTGGAACATTTCGCCGAGTGTATCAGGCAGGCGAAGAGCAGCCGCCAGGAGGCCGTGCAAATGAATATCTTCACCGCACTGCTGAGCGGCCTTAAAGGCCTAACCGATAGCAAGTCCGGCATTGGGCAGGAGGACGTGAAAAAGAGTGCCACCAACATAATTGTGGCCGCGCTGGTGAGCACCAATTCCACACTGCGTTGCGCCGCCGGCGAGGCCCTTGGCCGCATGGCACAAGTGGTGGGCGATTCGCGTTTCACCGCCGAACTGGCGCAGAACTCATTTGACAAGCTTAAATCGGCGCGCGACGTGGTAACACGTACTGGCCATTCGCTGGCTCTGGGCTGTTTGCATCGCTATGTCGGCGGCATGGGCTCATCGCAGCATCTGAATACGAGCGTTTCCATTCTGCTGGCATTGGCGCAGGACACCTCATCACCCGTGGTGCAAGTGTGGTCGCTTTATGCTCTGGCACTGATTGCCGACTCTGGCGGTCCCATGTTCCGTGGCTATGTGGAGGCTACATTGTCGTTGTGCCTGAAGCTGCTGCTAGCGGTGCCGCAGTCGAATGTGGACGTGCACCAGTGTGTGGGACGTGTGCTGAATGCTCTTATCACAACTGTAGGTCCCGAGCTGCAGGTAATTGTTTACTTAACTACTTTAATTGTTTACAGCCACAAATATTAAATAAATATTAAAACTATCTTTTAAGGGAAACGCCGGCACTGTTTGCGCAATGCGGTCATCCTTTTTGTGTGCCGCCGCTATCATGCAAGCGCATTCCGATCCGCTTGTGCAAGCTGAGGCCACCGGCTGTCTCCAGCAACTGCATCTATTTGCACCGAAATTTGTGAACCTATCGACGCTGGTGCCGACACTGGTGAAAACTCTCTCCAGCAACTATCTGATGCTACGCAAGGCTGCCGTGTCTTGTCTGCGGCAGCTGGCACAGCGCGAGGCCAAAGAAGTGTGCGAACTGGCGCTTACCATCACTCCAGAGCAATGCCCTGATCTCGTTATCACCGAGTATGGACTTCCAGGCGTGTTATTCGCCATGCTTGACTCCGAAACGGATGCCGAAATGTTGAAAAACATTCATGACACGCTGACTTCAATGCTGCAAATGCTGGCATCCGACAATCTCAGCTCTTGGCTGAGTCTGTGCAAGAATGTGTTAACTGTTGCAGTGGAAAGTGGCTCACTGCAAGATGAAGCCACATTAACGAAGAATGATGCATCGAATAAGGGCTCCAGTACGGCAGACAATGCTGGCAAAGGCGAGCACGACGACGACGACGAAGACGAGGAGGACTTTGACGATGTTACCGAATATCATGCTGAGGAGAATACATCCACACATCCAGCAGTGCAGCCGCGTTGGCCGACACGCGTGTTTGCCGCGCAATGTGTGCGGAAAATAATCGCCACATGCGAAGCAGCCAACCCCATACACTTGGACCTGATACAGGCCAAGGAGATGCAAATGATAAAATCGCGTGGCGATTACCTAATTTTGCATTTGTCAGAGTTGATTCGAATGTCTTTTATGGCGGCCACATCTGATTCAGATCAGTTGCGCCTGGAAGGATTGCGAACTTTACAGGAAATTATCGATCGCTTTGCCGGTGTACCGGAGCCAGAATTTCCGGGCCATCTATTGCTGGAGCAGTTCCAAGCGCAGGTAAGCCTATTTAAATGTAGTGTTGGAATAAACAGAAAAACCGGCTAAATCACTAGTTATAGATTTTGAACTGAGTTGTATGTACTTGTCCAATTGTGCAGGTTGGTGCGGCGTTGAGACCAGCCTTCTCGCCCGATACACCGTCTCATGTCACAGCGGCTGCCTGTGAAGTCTGTTCCGCTTGGATTGGTTCGGGTGTGGCGCGTGATTTGAACGATCTGCGACGCGTGCATCAGCTGTTGGTGTCTTCCCTCGATAAGCTGCACTCCAAAACCAACAGCACGCAGTTGTACAATGAGTCAATGGCAACGCTGGAAAAATTGAGCATTTTGAAAGCCTGGGCCGAGGTCTACATTGTTGCCATGGTAGGAAATGGATCCGCACCGGCCTCTTTGCTACAGAAGAAACTCACCTCTTCCAACACCATAACACCACTGACCAGCGGCTTGGATTTGGACGGTAGCGAGGCCTCGGGAGGCGATTTTGGTGATTTTGAGAGTCGCGGTGAGAGTCTGTTGACACTGGTCAAGCCCGAATTAGGCAATCTTTCCACGCATTGGTTGGCGGCAATGAAGGATCACGCGTTGCTGCTGTTGCCACCGGAGTTCCAGAGTCAACTGCCACACGACGGTGGCGCATTTTACACCACTGACACTATCAATTCATCCAAACCACACTATTTATCCTCCTGGCCACCAATTCTGTATGCCGCCTCACTCTGGCTCAAGGATGAGGGATTTGAGTTGCACGTTAACACAAGTTCAAACGGCGCAGAGGGCGCGGATCGCGCCAGCTACGAGGCGAACAACAACATTTCCCATGGCTCGTTGTCAGCGGACCGTTTCCATATGATTTTTGGCATCTGCATGGAGGCATTGTGCAGCACGCGCACCTCGGAAAAGCCCAAAAACGTTATCAGTTGCCTGCAGTCACTATACACGATTTTCGACTCGCAATGGGCGCGAAGGCAGCTAGTAAAAGACAAAACGCTAACCATAGAGCTGTGTAACGTACTCCACCGACAAATACTGACGCGCGACGAATTGCTGGTGCAGCTGCTGTGCATGGAAATTCTTAAGCAAACCATACAAGCCGCTAAGCAGGATCTGCAAGCCAAGCGCGATGAGCACCTTGAGCAGAACAAGAACAACGACAATACGGACAACGCCAATCTGCAGACAGAAATCGAAAACATGGGCGAAGGCGCTGAGACGGGCGAAATTGTGCCCGGCATTTCGCATGCCTACGCGGTACTAGAAGTGTGCCTATGCGTCTTTGTGCGTCAGATACCGACAATGAATCCGAGCGCAGCCAGCAAGCTGAGCACAATTCAATTCAAGCAGGAACTAGCTGCCAAAAGCAGCACCTCACAATCGTTCTTCTCGGTGCTGGCCGAGGATAATGGCATGTTGGTGGCCAGCGGACTGCATTGCGTCGAAGACCTGACGGCGCTATGCTCGCCCAGGGGCGCGTTATCCATTTTGCCCACCATACTCTTCATGACGACATCCATTATGCGTGAGATAGCCAACAAATCCGCCATAGATTCGAGCATATTGGCGAATACGGGCGCAGTACAAGCGGCGCTGCACACAATCAAGTCTGCCTGCACCGATCAATGGGCCAAACACGAGCTCGTCGCCGCCGAGTGGCAGGAAATATTGCAAAGCGCGCTCGCCACAATCATCGATTTGACGAAAACCGCCGGCGACGACGACGAGCGCAAAGTGGACGAGGTCACAATGCTGCTGGCCATAGCCGTATTCATACTGCACACGCCGGCGTCGGTGGTTGCGACGCCGTCGCTGCAGTATCCCTGCATAAATCACTTCCGACAGTGCATGCAATCGGAGAATCTGTCGGTGAAGTTGAAGTGTGTGCAGACGACGCGCTCGATTTTCGCCAAGGCCGATCTGAAGACATCCACGCCGTACATACACGCGCTGGCGCCGCGCATCATCGAGGGCTTGTACGTGGAGTCGGCAAAAACGCCTCGCACCGACATGGAGCTACAAATAACGCTGGAGAGCATTCTCACAGTCGAGACGCTCATCGAGTTGGCCGAGCCACAAAACCGTAAGTGAATTTTTCTGTCAATGCTGTGTTCACTAGAAGGAACACCTAAGCGTGTTTATGTACTTAACCATAGTTTGTTCTTTTTATCTCTTTTTCTCTCCGAATATACATAAAACTCACACGTTTATTTTTAAACCCGCTCCTCACCCTCCCAACCCACAACACGCGTACCTGTCAATCACCAAATTATGTTAATATTCAAATCGAAAACGAACTCATTTAATTATTGTTTTTTTCGTTTTTGGTTGATCTTCTCTTTTCTCTTTCTCTCGAAAAAATGCATTCCAAAATTACACGACCACAATTCTTCAATTCTCCCCCCAAAATCGAAAACACTCAAACACCCCCAAAATTTTGTTGTAATTTTGTTTAAACTAGGAAACTTGATGCAAGGTAATTAAATCAAAAGTCAAACCGTATCGAAAAGCAATCCACCAATACAAAGCAGCCTGTATGCATTGTTAACGCTTAACACCGAACGCACCATTCTGCACCAAAATTGGCTAAAATCTTTGTATTTGATTGCACACATGCACTTGTAAAAGATGTAAATATTGTTGTCTATGTGTATGTGTAGTTGATATGCACTGCATGCTGATGTTTTTTTTTTTCGTGCAAAATCCAATGTTCAACGCAACAGCAATGAACAAAACTCGCATATTTCACAAAAACACACTGAACACAGTCACGCTCACTCATTTTTGTGTATTATTGTGTATTAGTTTTGGTTTCCTTTAAGGCGCGTCAACATCCACATGGAATGCAATCTGACCAAACACATCTTAGTGGATTTGCTGTCTGCTTGTGAATCGATTGCATTGGGTCACGCTTGTACCTTACACCGTGTAAATCAAAGTGCAAATTTGTTTGAATTAGATACAATTTTTTTGTATCTATTTTTCTACACCGCAAGCTTTTCAAGTAACTAAAAGTGTTTCAGCATGTAGGCGTTACTGAATTTTTTAATGATTACACACATTTCAAGTGTTCAACAATAGATCAAAAGATATTAAAGAAGTACAAGAAAATCTCCTAAAGACTCTTCGTCCAGTGAACATACAACAGACTATCAGACAAATTTCTTAATAACGAACGATTCCATTTCTGCGCAGCATTTCAGGAACAGCCAGTCCCGACATCGCCGAAACACTTTTAGTTGCTTTTTTTAATATTTTGCTCGCTCTTTTTGCACCTTTTGTAGACCGGAATGTGGTTTAGCTCGTTCACCGTGTACTCCCTTCAGCAACACTTGAACACCCACTCTCTAGTGTTAACAAAACAAACTCACACTACGCTCTAGCACACATTAAACAATAATGTTAAAATGCATATTTCTTTTCATCGTAGGCATACAAATGCTCACTCTGCTCGTACCAGTTTTGATTAATTACTTGGCCGAGCCATCGAAATTGCGCACGCTGCCCAAATATCAACGACAACTGCACGAACAGTCGCTGCAATGGCTCATGAAAATCGGTCCCAAATATCCGCAAGAATTCAAAACGCTAATGGGGCAAACGCTGGAATTGCGACAGAAACTGGAAGCGGCCATACGCAATCAGCAGCAGTCAATTAGCCTCGCCAACAAGGCCAGCGAGCTGCAGAATCGCAGTAATGCCGCAAAACCGCAGAAGCCCACAATCAAATTGAAGACAGACTTTAGCAATTTTCAGTGAAAGCAAGCAAGCGAGGCGGCCTTTCCCGCTCCACCACAACATAAACGATTATACAAATTAATTAAAAAATAATCACGCTTATTGTGGCTGCTGCAAGACGAACGTCGAGTGTGCAACGTGAGGCAACAGATAATACACAGTTGTATGAAATGCTGTTGCCAAGCTATGACAAGTTTATTGTTAACACTCAGTTTTGTATTCAACATGCCGTCAATTTGTATAGCATTTCATTTGCATTTTACTTCATTCGATTGGTCTGCTACATATATCAAAATTGTATTTACGTTCGCAAAGACTTGTTTCGGGTATGATCGTGAATCGTTTTATGAAAATATGAACGAACTTTGTGCAAAATAATTTAACTCTCTTTTAAGTGTATCATTGTAAATGCATTTTGGTTCGTTCTACTTTTGGCCACTTGTATTTCGTTTTAGTTTTTAACAGTATGCAAACAATCGATTTTTCGTTCAAATATATTAAATCCAATTGTGTAAAGAAATTAAAATGCTAATTGAATAATTAATTAGAACTTAGTGTATAAAAGAATGATGATATTAAGTGAAAAATCGAGCGAGGGCATTTCAAGTTAATATGCAAACGTACGCATCTTTGTACATGTATGTATGTAACTAACGAATTAATAAAGCGCGTTGTGCACATTTCAGAAATGCAACACCAACAATATGCTGAAGTTTATTCTGTTGTAGTCTTTGTCTACTTTGGTATTTATAAGTGAAAAGTTCTATAGGTAACTAACATTTTCAGCAACCCAACTAGAACACATCTATGAACATATAATTGTTTGTCCTGACCAAACCACTGACTGATTCATCATCGCGGGGCGCAAACCGCTGAATGTCACAAACAAAAAACTTGAACTGCAGTCTTACTTCACAAAACAAACCTCGCTACAAGGGAATTTTTCAAGATTTGGTCATTGGCCAAAGTATTTTATAAAAAACGTAATTTAATAGGCCTTTAGTGATTTAATACAGACATATGTCCCAAAGATTTTCTAAGTATTTTAGACCAATTCCTGGATCAAACATAATTCGAAATTTATTAACAATGTCAAAAGTTTTTAAATCAAAGTACTAAATTAAATTCATGTAATTTAGTTAAAGAAACAACCAATGGCCTCATAAATTCTTTTCAACTCAAAAATAAATAGAATCAAATAAATGTAAACAGCCTCAATGAAAACGTCACTTGACAATTATACAAACACTTATCTATTATATTTAAATTGATTCAGCCTTTTTAATGCAATTTCCATGATACAAAAATATACAGGTGGATTCAATCGAGCAAAATTAAAAGTCATTTGTATCATGGCAATTTCTGCTTTTCTATAAATTTCAATCACATTTCAATTTCCGTTTTGATGCTTTCCACCGTCAGCTCCCGACCATCTTCCGTATGCTGTGCTCTGCATTCACCGCCACTCACGCACGCACGCTTATTCTTTGTGTTTTTAGTGGGCGCTTTGCGTTTGCACTTGTAGCGCAACGTGTCGACTTCAGGCAATATTGGCCGCAACACATCGATCTCCTCAGCCATTTCGGACGACTTCTCCGTTGTGTTTACTGCCAACACATCGGCGGGTAATGTTTCCAGTTTGACATTCAACTGTTTAAGCGAAGTGGCAGCAGTATATGTAGTTTCTTCCTTAACATCAACCACAGTGGGAACGATGAATTCGTCCACCTGTGCCGTTTCGACAAATTCAAACTCCTGCGAATTAACCTGTTCAGTTTCACACTTCAATTCGCTACCTACGTCCTGTTCAAGTGCGGAATGTTCAATGGAAGCCAATTGCTCTGCTGTCTGCGGCTTTTCACGCTTCGGTGCGAACACAGTGGGCCGTGTAAGATGCGGAAAATTTGACGGCTGCAAGCGACTTAGCAGCGTTGTTTTGTAGAACAATGCTCGCAATCGCAGGCGAAACAGTTGCACTGCCTCGTGGTTGTCCAAGCCTGTTCGGTGCGCTGGCGATGACAAGGGCGCTGCGGCGGTCATCTGCGCGGCCTGTATGCAGAGCGCTCGAAAGCCCATTGCTGTCGACCAACTTGGCGGCAGCCGATAGCCCAGCAATTTTTTGTCACCCACATAGCGCTGCAGATGTACTTTGCTACGCTGTCGCACCAGCAGCGGCAACGTGTAGTCGTGTACGTAAGCTTTGTGCTGTGACATACGCGGGCCCAACGCATCGATCGCCGTGTACAGCGACGAAGTGCACGATTGCGTACACGGATCAGTGCCCAGTCGCAAGTTGTAAGCGTACTTGAAAAAGTGGTAGAAATGCTGTTCGATCGCACGCAGCCTATATACATAGAGGTTGGGGCGGTTCAGTTGCTTTTCGGGGTTCGGAACAAGCTGTGCCAGCTGCGCTATGCCTTGCACACGTTGTTGCTGTAAAAGTGCGGTTGCCTCCGGCTTTAATTCGTGTTTTGCCTTTTTCTGTGACTTTGGCTTCTTCACTGCTGTTGCGCTGGTAGCCGTTTCGTCATCAGTTTCCACTGCTTTTTTTCGTGGCCGTAATCTCTTTGGCGTCAGGTCCACATCGGGATTTTCGCGCAACTCGGCAAGCTTGTCGACCCAATTCTCGCTGGTAATAATGCTGTTCTTTACGGTGCGCACTTTTTTCCGGGGCAAGTCTTCGAGCACTGCGTTGGGATGCTTTTCAAAGAATTTCTGTATGGTGAGAAAACGCGTGCGACAGCCGGTGCGATTGTGATTGCCGAGCGTCCTAGCGCACTGCAGCCAGGATGCAGTGCCATGCGCAGCAACAAACTCCATTAGTTTTTGGTCATCTTCTACAGACCATGGCGTAAGAGTGTGGCGGGTACAAAGAGTCTCTTTGTAGCGCGAACGCAGCTGCGTAACTGAACGATTGGGAAAAAGTGTGCGCGGAAAGCACGCGAAATTTTCGCCATATTCCTCAACAGCAGCTAACAATATGAGATCTTCTTCCGGGGTAAAAGCCGCTACAAAAACCGAAAAGGAATTAATTTTATTTTCATTCCTAACCTAGGTTTCGCACTCACCATGGCTTATCTTCGGATTCAGACTGTAAGTATAGCGTTGATGCAACGCTGGCTTGGATTTGTGTGGAAAATGGGAAGCCACTGCGTTCCAATTAATCACTCCATTAACATTGTGCTTCTCGATTAGCTGCAGCAGTTTGGCATCATCGGATTTATTCCATCTGCCAAAGCGCTGCGGCTCCATGTAGCAAACCGACGTTTGATACTCGATGAAGCACTGATAGTCAGATCGCTTGCCCACCATTTCAGCAATGCGCCCCCAATTTTGAAATTTATTTGCTCTGGCGGCTTCGAGTAGACGCTGCTTTTCCTCGCCGGTCCATGGTTTACGTTGCAGCGACGGATGCAAATATACCTGCCACATGGTCTGGCAGCTGCTGGCTGTGTGACGAAAGCGCAAGTTATGCGCTGATATCTGAACCCAGTCAATGTGGAAATTGTCGTCTACTTGCGCCAGCAAATTGACCAATTTTTCAGAGTGCACAGCAATTTGCTTACGAAATTTCTTAGTTTTGTTTGCGGTGTGGGATAGTTTTTTCTCTCGATCCATCAAATAGTCAATAACCTAAACATAGATGCGTGCGATTTTCAATTAGCTTTCGAACCATCTCAATCGACTACGGATCAACGCTGTATTAAGATTTACCTGCTCCTTGATCGCCTGCACCACACCCATTTTGTCCATTATTGACCACACATGCCGACCGCTTAGCTCAAAGTCCATTGGAAATATTTCACCTTCAGCTTTACGCTGCTGATAGTCGGCATTGTTGGGACAATTACGACAGTTCAGATCCTTGAAGAACATGTTGCCCTTAAAGTAGAAAGTGCCGCCTTTCAGATAGGCGCCGCGCATGCCAATGCCCCGAATTTTCTTTGACAAATTCTGCTTCAGGCGCTTCTCGTTGGCAACGTAACGCTCCTGCACCGTCTGCAGCAACGTTTGCAAACGTTGACGCACATCTAGCAGCCGATGCTGCATCTGCTTGTTCAAGGCCAGCGCATTGCTGCAATTCACCTGGCTGTGTTCGTCAAGCAAATCGGTAATTTCCTTCATGCTACTAAGATCGAACTCACTAAAGTCGAAGTTTCCCTCGCGATCACGTGCTCCGTTGTTGACCGGGATGAGTCCTAAGGAAAGGAGTCATAGAAGTTATGCACTTATTGTCCATAACTCAAGCAGTCTACCTTTATCATCATCGTCATCCTCCTCGTCGTAGTCGTCCTCCTCTTCCTCTAAGTCCTTATCCATAACTCTTACGATTTTCGCAAAACTTTATACAAGTCGATTGTATTTGTCTGCAGTCTTTAGGACAGCGCCAACTTGCATCCAAATTTTTTGTATTCTCGTTTACATTTACCAGCTGCTTGTACCAATTCACCACTTTAATCTCACCACGCTGTTTTAGTGATGAGTATTTTAGGATAGACGGGGATTCTACGGTTTCCGTGGCGCCGCGATTTGATGAAGGTTTTAGATAAATTGGCCGAAAATAAATCGAAAATGTAAAATACAATTTTTGGATATCTCGCTTCGTTTTCGAGATATCGAGGCTCAAAGTGAAATTCACAACGAATATGAATTCAATGTAAATAACTGTAGATTTACCGTTATATTTATTTATCTAAAACCATCATCAAATCGCGGCGCCACGGAAACCGTAGACGTGCCGGATAGACCATAGATCTGGTCTCTTGTTTTAGTAATAGGAACTAACAGCCCTATTCTGGCGAAAGTCTGACAATTGATTTTCTATTCAACGCTTGTTAGATTTTTGATCAGAATTTTTTGTTAGCCTATTCCAAGGCGAATTCATACCAGGTGATAGCGTAAGGACAGCAACAAAATTTCAATGTATTTTGTTTTCTGGGTTTAGATTGTCAAAATCAGCCAATCAGAACAAAGCTTGCTTTTTCATTTTTAAACTGTCAAAGTTTTACACAGGCACTTTGACAATCTAGACCTTTTCCACCACAAAAAAATCAATTCGCCTCATTTAACGCTATCACCTGGTATAAATTATCCTTGGCATATTCTTACACAAATCTGACAAGCAGAAAGCTATAAAATTTCACCACAGCGAGTTGAAAAGTTATGTTTGTTTTGCTGTCACTGTGAATTGCAAATTAATAAACAAAATTTAAGTAAAGTAAGTTTTGAAAAAAGAGCCGGCCTTGAATTTAAGTAAAGTAAGTTTTGAAAAAAGAGCCGGCCTTGATAGCCCAGCGGGTAGCGCGCTGGCTTCTCATACCGAGCGCCCCAGGTTTGAATCCTGGCTGGCTGGAAATAAGTTCATGCGTTTTTTTTCAATAGTTTCACAATAGGCGCTTTTTGCATACAAAAAATAATTCGTAGGATGTAACGAAATTTTTTTTATTTTCTCTGATGTAAAAGTGTAAACATGCACATGCTGCGAAATTTGAACATTTAGAAATAAGTTCAAATAAAATGTCCACTAGAAAGTATGGATTCTTTACAAATTCGACTGGTTTGATTGCTAAATATTTATTATGTCTCAAGACTTCAGCGAACTAAGCAGGAGCAGCTGGAATTTTTGAGGAACAGTCCCAAGCTGCAAGCTGGGGAAAACAGCCCCAATGCACCGCGCATTGTCCAAATATTATTTCCGGCAAGACCGATTTTGGAAAACGAAAATTTTGAACGAAAATGCTTTCCTGCATAGCAAAAGGGTGGCTTTCGTCGCGCAAGGTCCTCAAGAGCCTTCTCCTCTTCACAATTTCATATTTTTTTTTAGCCACAGCAACTGGACACGCTAATAATAGCTGCTCTTCCATTGCGAACACCGAAATATGCTGAAATGTTTCCAAATTTTTAACTTCAATTGCTTCTTTGCAAGTATTTTTTGCGCTTGTCAGCTCCTTCTACGTACCTGACAACTTCTCTGACAAGTGTTAGAGCAGCTTTTCAAAAATGATCAGAATACGAAAATCTAACAATTGATAGAATCTATTCAATTGTCAGCATGGTGAGTTTTGTTAGGTTTGCCAGAATAGGGCTGTAATATTGCAGTTATCTTGAATATACATTAAATAACTGACAAAATTTAATAAAGGGTTATGTTTTCAAATATAAGAGAAGACGAACATTTAGTATCATTTCCAAAGATAACGTTCGGTAGGTGAATTTCCGATAGACCCAAGAAAATTCTTGTAGTTGGTGCTACTTTTAGTTTTGGCGTAACACCCAAATGCCGTCAAGACAAATTAAGTAATTATTTATGCATTTATTTTGTGTATATCATATAAATAAATTTATAAGATATGGCATGGTGCCGGGCAACACGGTAATTGCGCTGATATTAACACCGATGTAGGAGATGGTGTGCCGTCAAGACCCAACTAACTAATAGGATGGATCCATATAATAATCTTGGATTTTAAAAAATCC
Organism: Melieria omissa; assembly: GCA_963971225.1. Taxonomy (NCBI): domain Eukaryota; kingdom Metazoa; phylum Arthropoda; class Insecta; order Diptera; family Ulidiidae; genus Melieria; species Melieria omissa. The sequence goes on along the minus strand of OZ020267.1, from coordinate 71,629,456 downwards.
GAAAAAGACTTGTCCTCTATCTTGATCTTAATAGTATTTGCCCATTGTGCAAAATTGTAGATGCATTAGAAACTCTACCAAGTCTTTCATTACTTACATACATTATAAAACAGGAATGTCATGGCTTATGAACAAACTAAATAGTCACAATCGATTTCAACCGACTTATCAACTATCTAGTCATAATAATGATTATGTTTGTTAACTTAATTTAATGCTCTTGTTTCTGAACTGATCTGATAAATTGTTCAGGAGTATTTAAAGTCCTTTAATACTCCTGACTGACAGGATTTTTGTACTACGAAGAATACTACAATCAAAGCTCTAAAAACTCATACTAGCATGCTGACACACACTTGGTTTTTCTACAACGTAGTACATTTTAACAGCGCCGAAAAGGAATTTAAAAATAACGGAAATATTTTTTCTGTTTATTCTTTATTCCTGTAGTGAGGTTATCAATGAAAAGCTTTAAGCTTTGCAATATGTTCAGTCGATTCCCTTTGTAGTAAACCGAAAAATCCCATTTATGTTCGTGATATTCTACTGGATTCTTGTACTATGATTTTAATACAAAAATCCAGTATCTTTTGAACAAGAGTTGAGAAAACCAGTGACAGACTTTTAGTACTAGCAGGATTTTCGTACTAGATGTCTGTCACGGGTATAAGACTCGCTGAGCCACACAAGTTTTTTCAATCGTTTTAACAGTATAGGACTCTCATACAAAGCAGTATTCATACTTTGAATTTTCATTAGATAAGCAATTTGCATAGTATTTATGTTCACACCTTCATTCAATGCACACAGTCAAAACATCACCGATTCGTAAACGTTACCACCTTACAATTAAAAAATGGCACGTGGCATCGTTGAAAACGACTTCGTTATGTCGTTTTAGAATTTAATTGAATCCGGCAACACTGTTTAATTTCTCTATACTAACGTTTTCTTTGTCGCGTAGATTGACTGCAGAAAATAATTTCGTAAAGCGGCCTTTAGACGGTCGCACATGTTTGCAATCAGGCACAATTTTTATGAAAGACGAACTAAAAGCGTTTAAAATACCCAAAAAGATGTCCGTGCACTCAGAAGAAACTGTTCCCACACCAAAAGAGGACTACGAGCCACGTGTAAATGCCGTGGCGCAAAAGTTTTTGGCCGATCTCGGCCGTGGAAACAAAAGCATGGCTTGATAAATGTTATAATACATCTGTATTTTTGCCCATCAAATAGCAATGTTTTATCAAAACACGAAATTCACTTTTTTCCATTGTTTACAAAAATTCAGAGGTAGCGTCACTTCGAAAGCAATAACTTGAAAACGAGTCAACCAAATGTCATGAAACTTTGACAGGATCTAAGTTAAGGATGGTTTTCCATGTACAACACAATAATTCTTAATTTTTGGCGCCATCTCTATGTCAGACCAAAGACTTTTCAGCCCATGTAGTATCTAGTCATAATAATGATTATGTTTGTTAACTTAATTTAATGCTCTTGTTTCTGAACTGATCTGATAAATTGTTCAGGAGTATTTAAAGTCCTTTAATACTCCTGACTGACAGGATTTTTGTACTACGAAGAATACTACAATCAAAGCTCTAAAAACTCATACTAGCATGCTGACACACACTTGGTTTTTCTACAACGTAGTACATTTTAACAGCGCCGAAAAGGAATTTAAAAATAACGGAAATATTTTTTCTGTTTATTCTTTATTCCTGCAGTGAGGTTATCAATGAAAAGCTTTAAGCTTTGCAATATGTTCAGTCGATTCCCTTTGTAGTAAACCGAAAAATCCCATTTATGTTCGTGATATTCTACTGGATTCTTGTACTATGATTTTAATACAAAAATCCAGTATCTTTTGAACAAGAGTTGAGAAAACCAGTGACAGTCTTTTTGTACTAGCAGGATTTTCGTACTAGATGTCTGTCACGGGTATAAGACTCGCTGAGCCACACAAGTTTTTTCAATAGTTTTAACTGTATAGGACTCTCATACAAAGCAGTATTCATACTTTGAATTTTCATTAGATAAGCAATTTGCATAGTATTTATGTTCACACCTTCATTCAATGCACACAGTCAAAACATCACCGATTCGTAAACGTTACCACCTTACAATTAAAAAATGGCACGTGGCATCGTTGAAAACGACTTCGTTATGTCGTTTTAGAATTCAATTGAATCCGGCAACACTGTTTAATTTCTCTATACTAACGTTTTCTTTGTCGCGTAGATTGACTGCAGAAAATAATTTCGTAAAGCGGCCTTTAGACGGTCGCACATGTTTGCAATCATGTGCGATGGGGGAAATGTACGATGAGCGTTTACACGGTCACACATGTGCGCACACTTCAGTTGTCTCGCTGCTGCCAACGAAGCAACATGGTATGCGCTTTCGCATCAATTTCTTTAAATTTGCATAAAAGCACCTCTATGCTGCGTTTCTTTTAATTTTTATTTTTATAATCTTCACCTTTTACTTCTCACAGTTCGGGATTGTGTCTATACACCTCAAAGAACTCCTTCCACAATATTTCATTTTTTTGCGACGCCATCCTCACTGCTCGCTGTCCACCGATCGAATGAAAAAATGCACTATGTGTGTCACACAGCCGTTTACACGGTCGCACATGTGCGTCGCGCCGACAGAGAAATCAAACAATTTTGAAAACCGTCGCACATGTCCGACGACACGAATTTCTTGCGTTTACACGGTCATTCTTCTCGTCGCGCCGCACATGATTGCGGACATGTGCGACCGTCTAAAGGCCGCTTAAGGCACAATTTTTATGAAAGACGAACTAAAAGCGTTTAAAATACCCAAAAAGATGTCCGTGCACTCAGAAGAAACTGTTCCCACACCAAAGGAGGACTACGAGCCACGTGTAAATGCCGTGGCGCAAAAGTTTTTGGCCGATCTCGGCCGTGGAAACAAAAGCATGGCTTGATAAATGTTATAATACATCTGTATTTTTGCCCATCAAATAGCAATGTTTTATCAAAACACGAAATTCACTTTTTTCCATTGTTTACAAAAATTCAGAGGTAGCGTCACTTCGAAAGCAATAACTTGAAAACGAGTCAACCAAATGTCATGAAACTTTGACAGGATCTAAGTTAAGGATGGTTTTCCATGTACAACACAATAATTCTTAATTTTTGGCGCCATCTCTATGTCAGACCAAAGACTTTTCAGCCCATGTAGTATCTAGTCATAATAATGATTATGTTTGTTAACTTAATTTAATGCTCTTGTTTCTGAACTGATCTGATAAATTGTTCAGGAGTATTTAAAGTCCTTTAATACTCCTGACTGACAGGATTTTTGTACTACGAAGAATACTACAATCAAAGCTCTAAAAACTCATACTAGCATGCTGACACACACTTGGTTTTTCTACAACGTAGTACATTTTAACAGCGCCGAAAAGGAATTTAAAAATAACGGAAATATTTTTTCTGTTTATTCTTTATTCCTGCAGTGAGGTTATCAATGAAAAGCTTTAAGCTTTGCAATATGTTCAGTCGATTCCCTTTGTAGTAAACCGAAAAATCCCATTTATGTTCGTGATATTCTACTGGATTCTTGTACTATGATTTTAATACAAAAATCCAGTATCTTTTGAACAAGAGTTGAGAAAACCAGTGACAGACTTTTTGTACTAGCAGGATTTTCGTACTAGATGTCTGTCACGGGTATAAGACTCGCTGAGCCACACAAGTTTTTTCAATAGTTTTAACAGTATAGGACTCTCATACAAAGCAGTATTCATACTTTCAATTTTCATTAGATAAGCAATTTGCATAGTATTTATGTTCACACCTTCATTCAATGCACACAGTCAAAACATCACCGATTCGTAAACGTTACCACCTTACAATTAAAAAATGGCACGTGGCATCGTTGAAAACGACTTCGTTATGTCGTTTTAGAATGCAATTGAATCCGGCAACACTGTTTAATTTCTCTATACTAACGTTTTCTTTGTCGCGTAGATTGACTGCAGAAAATAATTTCGTAAAGCGGCCTTTAGACGGTCGCACATGTTTGCAATCATGTGCGATGGGGGAAATGTACGATGAGCGTTTACACGGTCACACATGTGCGCACACTTCAGTTGTCTCGCTGCTGCCAACGAAGCAACATGGTATGCGCTTTCGCATCAATTTCTTTAAATTTGCATAAAAGCACCTCTATGCTGCGTTTCTTTTAATTTTTATTTTTATAATCTTCACCTTTTACTTCTCACAGTTCGGGATTGTGTCTATACACCTCAAAGAACTCCTTCCACAATATTTCATTTTTTTGCGACGCCATCCTCACTGCTCGCTGTCCACCGATCGAATGAAAAAATGCACTATGTGTGTCACACAGCCGTTTACACGGTCGCACATGTGCGTCGCGCCGACAGAGAAATCAAACAATTTTGAAAACCGTCGCACATGTCCGACGACACGAGTTTCTTGCGTTTACACGGTCATTCTTCTCGTCGCGCCGCACATGATTGCGGACATGTGCGACCGTCTAAAGGCCGCTTAAGGCACAATTTTTATGAAAGACGAACTAAAAGCGTTTAAAATACCCAAAAAGATGTCCGTGCACTCAGAAGAAACTGTTCCCACACCAAAGGAGGACTACGAGCCACGTGTAAATGCCGTGGCGCAAAAGTTTTTGGCCGATCTCGGCCGTGGAAACAAAAGCATGGCTTGATAAATGTTATAATACATCTGTATTTTTGCCCATCAAATAGCAATGTTTTATCAAAACACGAAATTCACTTTTTTCCATTGTTTACAAAAATTCAGAGGTAGCGTCACTTCGAAAGCAATAACTTGAAAACGAGTCAACCAAATGTCATGAAACTTTGACAGGATCTAAGTTAAGGATGGTTTTCCATGTACAACACAATAATTCTTAATTTTTGGCGCCATCTCTATGTCAGGCCAACGACTTTTCAGCCCATGTAGTATCTAGTCATAATAATGATTATGTTTGTTAACTTAATTTAATGCTCTTGTTTCTGAACTGATCTGATAAATTGTTCAGGAGTATTTAAAGTCCTTTAATACTCCTGACTGACAGGATTTTTGTACTACGAAGAATACTACAATCAAAGCTCTAAAAACTCATACTAGCATGCTGACACACACTTGGTTTTTCTACAACGTAGTACATTTTAACAGCGCCGAAAAGGAATTTAAAAATAACGGAAATATTTTTTCTGTTTATTCTTTATTCCTGTAGTGAGGTTATCAATGAAAAGCTTTAAGCTTTGCAATATGTTCAGTCGATTCCCTTTGTAGTAAACCGAAAAATCCCATTTATGTTCGTGATATTCTACTGGATTCTTGTACTATGATTTTAATACAAAAATCCAGTATCTTTTGAACAAGAGTTGAGAAAACCAGTGACAGACTTTTTGTACTAGCAGGATTTTCGTACTAGATGTCTGTCACGGGTATAAGACTCGCTGAGCCACACAAGTTTTTTCAATAGTTTTAACAGTATAGGACTCTCATACAAAGCAGTATTCATACTTTGAATTTTCATTAGATAAGCAATTTGCATAGTATTTATGTTCACACCTTCATTCAATGCACACAGTCAAAACATCACCGATTCGTAAACGTTACCACCTTACAATTAAAAAATGGCACGTGGCATCGTTGAAAACGACTTCGTTATGTCGTTTTAGAATTCAATTGAATCCGGCAACACTGTTTAATTTCTCTATACTAACGTTTTCTTTGTCGCGTAGATTGACTGCAGAAAATAATTTCGTAAAGCGGCCTTTAGACGGTCGCACATGTTTGCAATCATGTGCGATGGGGGAAATGTACGATGAGCGTTTACACGGTCACACATGTGCGCACACTTCAGTTGTCTCGCTGCTGCCAACGAAGCAACATGGTATGCGCTTTCGCATCAATTTCTTTAAATTTGCATAAAAGCACCTCTATGCTGCGTTTCTTTTAATTTTTATTTTTATAATCTTCACCTTTTACTTCTCACAGTTCGGGATTGTGTCTATACACCTCAAAGAACTCCTTCCACAATATTTCATTTTTTTGCGACGCCATCCTCACTGCTCGCTGTCCACCGATCGAATGAAAAAATGCACTATGTGTGTCACACAGCCGTTTACACGGTCGCACATGTGCGTCGCGCCGACAGAGAAATCAAACAATTTTGAAAACCGTCGCACATGTCCGACGACACGAATTTCTTGCGTTTACACGGTCATTCTTCTCGTCGCGCCGCACATGATTGCGGACATGTGCGACCGTCTAAAGGCCGCTTAAGGCACAATTTTTATGAAAGACGAACTAAAAGCGTTTAAAATACCCAAAAAGATGTCCGTGCACTCAGAAGAAACTGTTCCCACACCAAAGGAGGACTACGAGCCACGTGTAAATGCCGTGGCGCAAAAGTTTTTGGCCGATCTCGGCCGTGGAAACAAAAGCATGGCTTGATAAATGTTATAATACATCTGTATTTTTGCCCATCAAATAGCAATGTTTTATCAAAACACGAAATTCACTTTTTTCCATTGTTTACAAAAATTCAGAGGTAGCGTCACTTCGAAAGCAATAACTTGAAAACGAGTCAACCAAATGTCATGAAACTTTGACAGGATCTAAGTTAAGGATGGTTTTCCATGTACAACACAATAATTCTTAATTTTTGGCGCCATCTCTATGTCAGGCCAACGACTTTTCAGCCCATGTAGTATCTAGTCATAATAATGATTATGTTTGTTAACTTAATTTAATGCTCTTGTTTCTGAACTGATCTGATAAATTGTTCAGGAGTATTTAAAGTCCTTTAATACTCCTGACTGACAGGATTTTTGTACTACGAAGAATACTACAATCAAAGCTCTAAAAACTCATACTAGCATGCTGACACACACTTGGTTTTTCTACAACGTAGTACATTTTAACAGCGCCGAAAAGGAATTTAAAAATAACGGAAATATTTTTTCTGTTTATTCTTTATTCCTGCAGTGAGGTTATCAATGAAAAGCTTTAAGCTTTGCAATATGTTCAGTCGATTCCCTTTGTAGTAAACCGAAAAATCCCATTTATGTTCGTGATATTCTACTGGATTCTTGTACTATGATTTTAATACAAAAATCCAGTATCTTTTGAACAAGAGTTGAGAAAACCAGTGACAGACTTTTTGTACTAGCAGGATTTTCGTACTAGATGTCTGTCACGGGTATAAGACTCGCTGAGCCACACAAGTTTTTTCAATAGTTTTAACAGTATAGGACTCTCATACAATGCAGTATTCATACTTTCAATTTTCATTAGATAAGCAATTTGCATAGTATTTATGTTCACACCTTCATTCAATGCACACAGTCAAAACATCACCGATTCGTAAACGTTACCACCTTACAATTAAAAAATGGCACGTGGCATCGTTGAAAACGACTTCGTTATGTCGTTTTAGAATTCAATTGAATCCGGCAACACTGTTTAATTTCTCTATACTAACGTTTTCTTTGTCGCGTAGATTGACTGCAGAAAATAATTTCGTAAAGCGGCCTTTAGACGGTCGCACATGTTTGCAATCATGTGCGATGGGGGAAATGTACGATGAGCGTTTACACGGTCACACATGTGCGCACACTTCAGTTGTCTCGCTGCTGCCAACGAAGCAACATGGTATGCGCTTTCGCATCAATTTCTTTAAATTTGCATAAAAGCCCCTCTATGCTGCGTTTCTTTTAATTTTTATTTTTATAATCTTCACCTTTTACTTCTCACAGTTCGGGATTGTGTCTATACACCTCAAAGAACTCCTTCCACAATATTTCATTTTTTTGCGACGCCATCCTCACTGCTCGCTGTCCACCGATCGAATGAAAAAATGCACTATGTGTGTCACACAGCCGTTTACACGGTCGCACATGTGCGTCGCGCCGACAGAGAAATCAAACAATTTTGAAAACCGTCGCACATGTCCGACGACACGAATTTCTTGCGTTTACACGGTCATTCTTCTCGTCGCGCCGCACATGATTGCGGACATGTGCGACCGTCTAAAGGCCGCTTAAGGCACAATTTTTATGAAAGACGAACTAAAAGCGTTTAAAATACCCAAAAAGATGTCCGTGCACTCAGAAGAAACTGTTCCCACACCAAAGGAGGACTACGAGCCACGTGTAAATGCCGTGGCGCAAAAGTTTTTGGCCGATCTCGGCCGTGGAAACAAAAGCATGGCTTGATAAATGTTATAATACATCTGTATTTTTGCCCATCAAATAGCAATGTTTTATCAAAACACGAAATTCACTTTTTTCCATTGTTTACAAAAATTCAGAGGTAGCGTCACTTCGAAAGCAATAACTTGAAAACGAGTCAACCAAATGTCATGAAACTTTGACAGGATCTAAGTTAAGGATGGTTTTCCATGTACAACACAATAATTCTTAATTTTTGGCGCCATCTCTATGTCAGGCCAACGACTTTTCAGCCCATGTAGTATCTAGTCATAATAATGATTATGTTTGTTAACTTAATTTAATGCTCTTGTTTCTGAACTGATCTGATAAATTGTTCAGGAGTATTTAAAGTCCTTTAATACTCCTGACTGACAGGATTTTTGTACTACGAAGAATACTACAATCAAAGCTCTAAAAACTCATACTAGCATGCTGACACACACTTGGTTTTTCTACAACGTAGTACATTTTAACAGCGCCGAAAAGGAATTTAAAAATAACGGAAATATTTTTTCTGTTTATTCTTTATTCCTGTAGTGAGGTTATCAATGAAAAGCTTTAAGCTTTGCAATATGTTCAGTCGATTCCCTTTGTAGTAAACCGAAAAATCCCATTTATGTTCGTGATATTCTACTGGATTCTTGTACTATGATTTTAATACAAAAATCCAGTATCTTTTGAACAAGAGTTGAGAAAACCAGTGACAGACTTTTTGTACTAGCAGGATTTTCGTACTAGATGTCTGTCACGGGTATAAGACTCGCTGAGCCACACAAGTTTTTTCAATAGTTTTAACAGTATAGGACTCTCATACAAAGCAGTATTCATACTTTGAATTTTCATTAGATAAGCAATTTGCATAGTATTTATGTTCACACCTTCATTCAATGCACACAGTCAAAACATCACCGATTCGTAAACGTTACCACCTTACAATTAAAAAATGGCACGTGGCATCGTTGAAAACGACTTCGTTATGTCGTTTTAGAATTCAATTGAATCCGGCAACACTGTTTAATTTCTCTATACTAACGTTTTCTTTGTCGCGTAGATTGACTGCAGAAAATAATTTCGTAAAGCGGCCTTTAGACGGTCGCACATGTTTGCAATCATGTGCGATGGGGGAAATGTACGATGAGCGTTTACACGGTCACACATGTGCGCACACTTCAGTTGTCTCGCTGCTGCCAACGAAGCAACATGGTATGCGCTTTCGCATCAATTTCTTTAAATTTGCATAAAAGCACCTCTATGCTGCGTTTCTTTTAATTTTTATTTTTATAATCTTCACCTTTTACTTCTCACAGTTCGGGATTGTGTTTATACACCTCAAAGAACTCCTTCCACAATATTTCATTTTTTTGCGACGCCATCCTCACTGCTCGCTGTCCACCGATCGAATGAAAAAATGCACTATGTGTGTCACACAGCCGTTTACACGGTCGCACATGTGCGTCGCGCCGACAGAGAAATCAAACAATTTTGAAAACCGTCGCACATGTCCGACGACACGAATTTCTTGCGTTTACACGGTCATTCTTCTCGTCGCGCCGCACATGATTGCGGACATGTGCGACCGTCTAAAGGCCGCTTAAGGCACAATTTTTATGAAAGACGAACTAAAAGCGTTTAAAATACCCAAAAAGATGTCCGTGCACTCAGAAGAAACTGTTCCCACACCAAAGGAGGACTACGAGCCACGTGTAAATGCCGTGGCGCAAAAGTTTTTGGCCGATCTCGGCCGTGGAAACAAAAGCATGGCTTGATAAATGTTATAATACATCTGTATTTTTGCCCATCAAATAGCAATGTTTTATCAAAACACGAAATTCACTTTTTTCCATTGTTTACAAAAATTCAGAGGTTGCGTCACTTCGAAAGCAATAACTTGAAAACGAGTCAACCAAATGTCATGAAACTTTGACAGGATCTAAGTTAAGGATGGTTTTCCATGTACAACACAATAATTCTTAATTTTTGGCGCCATCTCTATGTCAGGCCAACGACTTTTCAGCCCATGTAGTATCTAGTCATAATAATGATTATGTTTGTTAACTTAATTTAATGCTCTTGTTTCTGAACTGATCTGATAAATTGTTCAGGAGTATTTAAAGTCCTTTAATACTCCTGACTGACAGGATTTTTGTACTACGAAGAATACTACAATCAAAGCTCTAAAAACTCATACTAGCATGCTGACACACACTTGGTTTTTCTACAACGTAGTACATTTTAACAGCGCCGAAAAGGAATTTAAAAATAACGGAAATATTTTTTCTGTTTATTCTTTATTCCTGCAGTGAGGTTATCAATGAAAAGCTTTAAGCTTTGCAATATGTTCAGTCGATTCCCTTTGTAGTAAACCGAAAAATCCCATTTATGTTCGTGATATTCTACTGGATTCTTGTACTATGATTTTAATACAAAAATCCAGTATCTTTTGAACAAGAGTTGAGAAAACCAGTGACAGACTTTTTGTACTAGCAGGATTTTCGTACTAGATGTCTGTCACGGGTATAAGACTCGCTGAGCCACACAAGTTTTTTCAATAGTTTTAACAGTATAGGACTCTCATACAATGCAGTATTCATACTTTCAATTTTCATTAGATAAGCAATTTGCATAGTATTTATGTTCACACCTTCATTCAATGCACACAGTCAAAACATCACCGATTCGTAAACGTTACCACCTTACAATTAAAAAATGGCACGTGGCATCGTTGAAAACGACTTCGTTATGTCGTTTTAGAATTCAATTGAATCCGGCAACACTGTTTAATTTCTCTATACTAACGTTTTCTTTGTCGCGTAGATTGACTGCAGAAAATAATTTCGTAAAGCGGCCTTTAGACGGTCGCACATGTTTGCAATCATGTGCGATGGGGGAAATGTACGATGAGCGTTTACACGGTCACACATGTGCGCACACTTCAGTTGTCTCGCTGCTGCCAACGAAGCAACATGGTATGCGCTTTCGCATCAATTTCTTTAAATTTGCATAAAAGCACCTCTATGCTGCGTTTCTTTTAATTTTTATTTTTATAATCTTCACCTTTTACTTCTCACAGTTCGGGATTGTGTCTATACACCTCAAAGAACTCCTTCCACAATATTTCATTTTTTTGCGACGCCATCCTCACTGCTCGCTGTCCACCGATCGAATGAAAAAATGCACTATGTGTGTCACACAGCCGTTTACACGGTCGCACATGTGCGTCGCGCCGACAGAGAAATCAAACAATTTTGAAAACCGTCGCACATGTCCGACGACACGAATTTCTTGCGTTTACACGGTCATTCTTCTCGTCGCGCCGCACATGATTGCGGACATGTGCGACCGTCTAAAGGCCGCTTAAGGCACAATTTTTATGAAAGACGAACTAAAAGCGTTTAAAATACCCAAAAAGATGTCCGTGCACTCAGAAGAAACTGTTCCCACACCAAAGGAGGACTACGAGCCACGTGTAAATGCCGTGGCGCAAAAGTTTTTGGCCGATCTCGGCCGTGGAAACAAAAGCATGGCTTGATAAATGTTATAATACATCTGTATTTTTGCCCATCAAATAGCAATGTTTTATCAAAACACGAAATTCACTTTTTTCCATTGTTTACAAAAATTCAGAGGTAGCGTCACTTCGAAAGCAATAACTTGAAAACGAGTCAACCAAATGTCATGAAACTTTGACAGGATCTAAGTTAAGGATGGTTTTCCATGTACAACACAATAATTCTTAATTTTTGGCGCCATCTCTATGTCAGACCAAAGACTTTTCAGCCCATGTAGTATCTAGTCATAATAATGATTATGTTTGTTAACTTAATTTAATGCTCTTGTTTCTGAACTGATCTGATAAATTGTTCAGGAGTATTTAAAGTCCTTTAATACTCCTGACTGACAGGATTTTTGTACTACGAAGAATACTACAATCAAAGCTCTAAAAACTCATACTAGCATGCTGACACACACTTGGTTTTTCTACAACGTAGTACATTTTAACAGCGCCGAAAAGGAATTTAAAAATAACGGAAATATTTTTTCTGTTTATTCTTTATTCCTGCAGTGAGGTTATCAATGAAAAGCTTTAAGCTTTGCAATATGTTCAGTCGATTCCCTTTGTAGTAAACCGAAAAATCCCATTTATGTTCGTGATATTCTACTGGATTCTTGTACTATGATTTTAATACAAAAATCCAGTATCTTTTGAACAAGAGTTGAGAAAACCAGTGACAGACTTTTTGTACTAGCAGGATTTTCGTACTAGATGTCTGTCACGGGTATAAGACTCGCTGAGCCACACAAGTTTTTTCAATAGTTTTAACAGTATAGGACTCTCATACAAAGCAGTATTCATACTTTGAATTTTCATTAGATAAGCAATTTGCATAGTATTTATGTTCACACCTTCATTCAATGCACACAGTCAAAACATCACCGATTCGTAAACGTTACCACCTTACAATTAAAAAATGGCACGTGGCATCGTTGAAAACGACTTCGTTATGTCGTTTTAGAATTCAATTGAATCCGGCAACACTGTTTAATTTCTCTATACTAACGTTTTCTTTGTCGCGTAGATTGACTGCAGAAAATAATTTCGTAAAGCGGCCTTTAGACGGTCGCACATGTTTGCAATCATGTGCGATGGGGGAAATGTACGATGAGCGTTTACACGGTCACACATGTGCGCACACTTCAGTTGTCTCGCTGCTGCCAACGAAGCAACATGGTATGCGCTTTCGCATCAATTTCTTTAAATTTGCATAAAAGCACCTCTATGCTGCGTTTCTTTTAATTTTTATTTTTATAATCTTCACCTTTTACTTCTCACAGTTCGGGATTGTGTCTATACACCTCAAAGAACTCCTTCCACAATATTTCATTTTTTTGCGACGCCATCCTCACTGCTCGCTGTCCACCGATCGAATGAAAAAATGCACTATGTGTGTCACACAGCCGTTTACACGGTCGCACATGTGCGTCGCGCCGACAGAGAAATCAAACAATTTTGAAAACCGTCGCACATGTCCGACGACACGAATTTCTTGCGTTTACACGGTCATTCTTCTCGTCGCGCCGCACATGATTGCGGACATGTGCGACCGTCTAAAGGCCGCTTAAGGCACAATTTTTATGAAAGACGAACTAAAAGCGTTTAAAATACCCAAAAAGATGTCCGTGCACTCAGAAGAAACTGTTCCCACACCAAAGGAGGACTACGAGCCACGTGTAAATGCCGTGGCGCAAAAGTTTTTGGCCGATCTCGGCCGTGGAAACAAAAGCATGGCTTGATAAATGTTATAATACATCTGTATTTTTGCCCATCAAATAGCAATGTTTTATCAAAACACGAAATTCACTTTTTTCCATTGTTTACAAAAATTCAGAGGTAGCGTCACTTCGAAAGCAATAACTTGAAAACGAGTCAACCAAATGTCATGAAACTTTGACAGGATCTAAGTTAAGGATGGTTTTCCATGTACAACACAATAATTCTTAATTTTTGGCGCCATCTCTATGTCAGGCCAACGACTTTTCAGCCCATGTAGTATCTAGTCATAATAATGATTATGTTTGTTAACTTAATTTAATGCTCTTGTTTCTGAACTGATCTGATAAATTGTTCAGGAGTATTTAAAGTCCTTTAATACTCCTGACTGACAGGATTTTTGTACTACGAAGAATACTACAATCAAAGCTCTAAAAACTCATACTAGCATGCTGACACACACTTGGTTTTTCTACAACGTAGTACATTTTAACAGCGCCGAAAAGGAATTTAAAAATAACGGAAATATTTTTTCTGTTTATTCTTTATTCCTGCAGTGAGGTTATCAATGAAAAGCTTTAAGCTTTGCAATATGTTCAGTCGATTCCCTTTGTAGTAAACCGAAAAATCCCATTTATGTTCGTGATATTCTACTGGATTCTTGTACTATGATTTTAATACAAAAATCCAGTATCTTTTGAACAAGAGTTGAGAAAACCAGTGACAGACTTTTTGTACTAGCAGGATTTTCGTACTAGATGTCTGTCACGGGTATAAGACTCGCTGAGCCACACAAGTTTTTTCAATAGTTTTAACAGTATAGGACTCTCATACAATGCAGTATTCATACTTTCAATTTTCATTAGATAAGCAATTTGCATAGTATTTATGTTCACACCTTCATTCAATGCACACAGTCAAAACATCACCGATTCGTAAACGTTACCACCTTACAATTAAAAAATGGCACGTGGCATCGTTGAAAACGACTTCGTTATGTCGTTTTAGAATTCAATTGAATCCGGCAACACTGTTTAATTTCTCTATACTAACGTTTTCTTTGTCGCGTAGATTGACTGCAGAAAATAATTTCGTAAAGCGGCCTTTAGACGGTCGCACATGTTTGCAATCATGTGCGATGGGGGAAATGTACGATGAGCGTTTACACGGTCACACATGTGCGCACACTTCAGTTGTCTCGCTGCTGCCAACGAAGCAACATGGTATGCGCTTTCGCATCAATTTCTTTAAATTTGCATAAAAGCCCCTCTATGCTGCGTTTCTTTTAATTTTTATTTTTATAATCTTCACCTTTTACTTCTCACAGTTCGGGATTGTGTCTATACACCTCAAAGAACTCCTTCCACAATATTTCATTTTTTTGCGACGCCATCCTCACTGCTCGCTGTCCACCGATCGAATGAAAAAATGCACTATGTGTGTCACACAGCCGTTTACACGGTCGCACATGTGCGTCGCGCCGACAGAGAAATCAAACAATTTTGAAAACCGTCGCACATGTCCGACGACACGAATTTCTTGCGTTTACACGGTCATTCTTCTCGTCGCGCCGCACATGATTGCGGACATGTGCGACCGTCTAAAGGCCGCTTAAGGCACAATTTTTATGAAAGACGAACTAAAAGCGTTTAAAATACCCAAAAAGATGTCCGTGCACTCAGAAGAAACTGTTCCCACACCAAAGGAGGACCACGAGCCACGTGTAAATGCCGTGGCGCAAAAGTTTTTGGCCGATCTCGGCCGTGGAAACAAAAGCATGGCTTGATAAATGTTATAATACATCTGTATTTTTGCCCATCAAATAGCAATGTTTTATCAAAACACGAAATTCACTTTTTTCCATTGTTTACAAAAATTCAGAGGTAGCGTCACTTCGAAAGCAATAACTTGAAAACGAGTCAACCAAATGTCATGAAACTTTGACAGGATCTAAGTTAAGGATGGTTTTCCATGTACAACACAATAATTCTTAATTTTTGGCGCCATCTCTATGTCAGGCCAAAGACTTTTCAGCCCATGTAGTATCTAGTCATAATAATGATTATGTTTGTTAACTTAATTTAATGCTCTTGTTTCTGAACTGATCTGATAAATTGTTCAGGAGTATTTAAAGTCCTTTAATACTCCTGACTGACAGGATTTTTGTACTACGAAGAATACTACAATCAAAGCTCTAAAAACTCATACTAGCATGCTGACACACACTTGGTTTTTCTACAACGTAGTACATTTTAACAGCGCCGAAAAGGAATTTAAAAATAACGGAAATATTTTTTCTGTTTATTCTTTATTCCTGTAGTGAGGTTATCAATGAAAAGCTTTAAGCTTTGCAATATGTTCAGTCGATTCCCTTTGTAGTAAACCGAAAAATCCCATTTATGTTCGTGATATTCTACTGGATTCTTGTACTATGATTTTAATACAAAAATCCAGTATCTTTTGAACAAGAGTTGAGAAAACCAGTGACAGACTTTTTGTACTAGCAGGATTTTCGTACTAGATGTCTGTCACGGGTATAAGACTCGCTGAGCCACACAAGTTTTTTCAATAGTTTTAACAGTATAGGACTCTCATACAAAGCAGTATTCATACTTTCAATTTTCATTAGATAAGCAATTTGCATAGTATTTATGTTCACACCTTCATTCAATGCACACAGTCAAAACATCACCGATTCGTAAACGTTACCACCTTACAATTAAAAAATGGCACGTGGCATCGTTGAAAACGACTTCGTTATGTCGTTTTAGAATTCAATTGAATCCGGCAACACTGTTTAATTTCTCTATACTAACGTTTTCTTTGTCGCGTAGATTGACTGCAGAAAATAATTTCGTAAAGCGGCCTTTAGACGGTCGCACATGTTTGCAATCATGTGCGATGGGGGAAATGTACGATGAGCGTTTACACGGTCACACATGTGCGCACACTTCAGTTGTCTCGCTGCTGCCAACGAAGCAACATGGTATGCGCTTTCGCATCAATTTCTTTAAATTTGCATAAAAGCACCTCTATGCTGCGTTTCTTTTAATTTTTATTTTTATAATCTTCACCTTTTACTTCTCACAGTTCGGGATTGTGTCTATACACCTCAAAGAACTCCTTCCACAATATTTCATTTTTTTGCGACGCCATCCTCACTGCTCGCTGTCCACCGATCGAATGAAAAAATGCACTATGTGTGTCACACAGCCGTTTACACGGTCGCACATGTGCGTCGCGCCGACAGAGAAATCAAACAATTTTGAAAACCGTCGCACATGTCCGACGACACGAATTTCTTGCGTTTACGCGGTCATTCTTCTCGTCGCGCCGCACATGATTGCGGACATGTGCGACCGTCTAAAGGCCGCTTAAGGCACAATTTTTATGAAAGACGAACTAAAAGCGTTTAAAATACCCAAAAAGATGTCCGTGCACTCAGAAGAAACTGTTCCCACACCAAAGGAGGACTACGAGCCACGTGTAAATGCCGTGGCGCAAAAGTTTTTGGCCGATCTCGGCCGTGGAAACAAAAGCATGGCTTGATAAATGTTATAATACATCTGTATTTTTGCCCATCAAATAGCAATGTTTTATCAAAACACGAAATTCACTTTTTTCCATTGTTTACAAAAATTCAGAGGTAGCGTCACTTCGAAAGCAATAACTTGAAAACGAGTCAACCAAATGTCATGAAACTTTGACAGGATCTAAGTTAAGGATGGTTTTCCATGTACAACACAATAATTCTTAATTTTTGGCGCCATCTCTATGTCAGACCAAAGACTTTTCAGCCCATGTAGTATCTAGTCATAATAATGATTATGTTTGTTAACTTAATTTAATGCTCTTGTTTCTGAACTGATCTGATAAATTGTTCAGGAGTATTTAAAGTCCTTTAATACTCCTGACTGACAGGATTTTTGTACTACGAAGAATACTACAATCAAAGCTCTAAAAACTCATACTAGCATGCTGACACACACTTGGTTTTTCTACAACGTAGTACATTTTAACAGCGCCGAAAAGGAATTTAAAAATAACGGAAATATTTTTTCTGTTTATTCTTTATTCCTGCAGTGAGGTTATCAATGAAAAGCTTTAAGCTTTGCAATATGTTCAGTCGATTCCCTTTGTAGTAAACCGAAAAATCCCATTTATGTTCGTGATATTCTACTGGATTCTTGTACTATGATTTTAATACAAAAATCCAGTATCTTTTGAACAAGAGTTGAGAAAACCAGTGACAGACTTTTTGTACTAGCAGGATTTTCGTACTAGATGTCTGTCACGGGTATAAGACTCGCTGAGCCACACAAGTTTTTTCAATAGTTTTAACAGTATAGGACTCTCATACAAAGCAGTATTCATACTTTGAATTTTCATTAGATAAGCAATTTGCATAGTATTTATGTTCACACCTTCATTCAATGCACACAGTCAAAACATCACCGATTCGTAAACGTTACCACCTTACAATTAAAAAATGGCACGTGGCATCGTTGAAAACGACTTCGTTATGTCGTTTTAGAATTCAATTGAATCCGGCAACACTGTTTAATTTCTCTATACTAACGTTTTCTTTGTCGCGTAGATTGACTGCAGAAAATAATTTCGTAAAGCGGCCTTTAGACGGTCGCACATGTTTGCAATCATGTGCGATGGGGGAAATGTACGATGAGCGTTTACACGGTCACACATGTGCGCACACTTCAGTTGTCTCGCTGCTGCCAACGAAGCAACATGGTATGCGCTTTCGCATCAATTTCTTTAAATTTGCATAAAAGCACCTCTATGCTGCGTTTCTTTTAATTTTTATTTTTATAATCTTCACCTTTTACTTCTCACAGTTCGGGATTGTGTCTATACACCTCAAAGAACTCCTTCCACAATATTTCATTTTTTTGCGACGCCATCCTCACTGCTCGCTGTCCACCGATCGAATGAAAAAATGCACTATGTGTGTCACACAGCCGTTTACACGGTCGCACATGTGCGTCGCGCCGACAGAGAAATCAAACAATTTTGAAAACCGTCGCACATGTCCGACGACACGAATTTCTTGCGTTTACACGGTCATTCTTCTCGTCGCGCCGCACATGATTGCGGACATGTGCGACCGTCTAAAGGCCGCTTAAGGCACAATTTTTATGAAAGACGAACTAAAAGCGTTTAAAATACCCAAAAAGATGTCCGTGCACTCAGAAGAAACTGTTCCCACACCAAAGGAGGACTACGAGCCACGTGTAAATGCCGTGGCGCAAAAGTTTTTGGCCGATCTCGGCCGTGGAAACAAAAGCATGGCTTGATAAATGTTATAATACATCTGTATTTTTGCCCATCAAATAGCAATGTTTTATCAAAACACGAAATTCACTTTTTTCCATTGTTTACAAAAATTCAGAGGTAGCGTCACTTCGAAAGCAATAACTTGAAAACGAGTCAACCAAATGTCATGAAACTTTGACAGGATCTAAGTTAAGGATGGTTTTCCATGTACAACACAATAATTCTTAATTTTTGGCGCCATCTCTATGTCAGGCCAACGACTTTTCAGCCCATGTAGTATCTAGTCATAATAATGATTATGTTTGTTAACTTAATTTAATGCTCTTGTTTCTGAACTGATCTGATAAATTGTTCAGGAGTATTTAAAGTCCTTTAATACTCCTGACTGACAGGATTTTTGTACTACGAAGAATACTACAATCAAAGCTCTAAAAACTCATACTAGCATGCTGACACACACTTGGTTTTTCTACAACGTAGTACATTTTCACAGCGCCGAAAAGGAATTTAAAAGTAACGGAAATATTTTTTCTGTTTATTCTTTATTCCTGCAGTGAGGTTATCAATGAAAAGCTTTAAGCTTTGCAATATGTTCAGTCGATTCCCTTTGTAGTAAACCGAAAAATCCCATTTATGTTCGTGATATTCTACTGGATTCTTGTACTATGATTTTAATACAAAAATCCAGTATCTTTTGAACAAGAGTTGAGAAAACCAGTGACAGACTTTTTGTACTAGCAGGATTTTCGTACTAGATGTCTGTCACGGGTATAAGACTCGCTGAGCCACACAAGTTTTTTCAATAGTTTTAACAGTATAGGACTCTCATACAATGCAGTATTCATACTTTGAATTTTCATTAGATAAGCAATTTGCATAGTATTTATGTTCACACCTTCATTCAATGCACACAGTCAAAACATCACCGATTCGTAAACGTTACCACCTTACAATTAAAAAATGGCACGTGGCATCGTTGAAAACGACTTCGTTATGTCGTTTTAGAATTCAATTGAATCCGGCAACACTGTTTAATTTCTCTATACTAACGTTTTCTTTGTCGCGTAGATTGACTGCAGAAAATAATTTCGTAAAGCGGCCTTTAGACGGTCGCACATGTTTGCAATCATGTGCGATGGGGGAAATGTACGATGAGCGTTTACACGGTCACACATGTGCGCACACTTCAGTTGTCTCGCTGCTGCCAACGAAGCAACATGGTATACGCTTTCGCATCAATTTCTTTAAATTTGCATAAAAGCCCCTCTATGCTGCGTTTCTTTTAATTTTTATTTTTATAATCTTCACCTTTTACTTCTCACAGTTCGGGATTGTGTCTATACACCTCAAAGAACTCCTTCCACAATATTTCATTTTTTTGCGACGCCATCCTCACTGCTCGCTGTCCACCGATCGAATGAAAAAATGCACTATGTGTGTCACACAGCCGTTTACACGGTCGCACATGTGCGTCGCGCCGACAGAGAAATCAAACAATTTTGAAAACCGTCGCACATGTCCGACGACACGAATTTCTTGCGTTTACACGGTCATTCTTCTCGTCGCGCCGCACATGATTGCGGACATGTGCGACCGTCTAAAGGCCGCTTAAGGCACAATTTTTATGAAAGACGAACTAAAAGCGTTTAAAATACCCAAAAAGATGTCCGTGCACTCAGAAGAAACTGTTCCCACACCAAAGGAGGACTACGAGCCACGTGTAAATGCCGTGGCGCAAAAGTTTTTGGCCGATCTCGGCCGTGGAAACAAAAGCATGGCTTGATAAATGTTATAATACATCTGTATTTTTGCCCATCAAATAGCAATGTTTTATCAAAACACGAAATTCACTTTTTTCCATTGTTTACAAAAATTCAGAGGTAGCGTCACTTCGAAAGCAATAACTTGAAAACGAGTCAACCAAATGTCATGAAACTTTGACAGGATCTAAGTTAAGGATGGTTTTCCATGTACAACACAATAATTCTTAATTTTTGGCGCCATCTCTATGTCAGGCCAACGACTTTTCAGCCCATGTAGTATCTAGTCATAATAATGATTATGTTTGTTAACTTAATTTAATGCTCTTGTTTCTGAACTGATCTGATAAATTGTTCAGGAGTATTTAAAGTCCTTTAATACTCCTGACTGACAGGATTTTTGTACTACGAAGAATACTACAATCAAAGCTCTAAAAACTCATACTAGCATGCTGACACACACTTGGTTTTTCTACAACGTAGTACATTTTAACAGCGCCGAAAAGGAATTTAAAAATAACGGAAATATTTTTTCTGTTTATTCTTTATTCCTGTAGTGAGGTTATCAATGAAAAGCTTTAAGCTTTGCAATATGTTCAGTCGATTCCCTTTGTAGTAAACCGAAAAATCCCATTTATGGTCGTGATATTCTACTGGATTCTTGTACTATGATTTTAATACAAAAATCCAGTATCTTTTGAACAAGAGTTGAGAAAACCAGTGACAGACTTTTTGTACTAGCAGGATTTTCGTACTAGATGTCTGTCACGGGTATAAGACTCGCTGAGCCACACAAGTTTTTTCAATAGTTTTAACAGTATAGGACTCTCATACAAAGCAGTATTCATACTTTCAATTTTCATTAGATAAGCAATTTGCATAGTATTTATGTTCACACCTTCATTCAATGCACACAGTCAAAACATCACCGATTCGTAAACGTTACCACCTTACAATTAAAAAATGGCACGTGGCATCGTTGAAAACGACTTCGTTATGTCGTTTTAGAATTCAATTGAATCCGGCAACACTGTTTAATTTCTCTATACTAACGTTTTCTTTGTCGCGTAGATTGACTGCAGAAAATAATTTCGTAAAGCGGCCTTTAGACGGTCGCACATGTTTGCAATCATGTGCGATGGGGGAAATGTACGATGAGCGTTTACACGGTCACACATGTGCGCACACTTCAGTTGTCTCGCTGCTGCCAACGAAGCAACATGGTATACGCTTTCGCATCAATTTCTTTAAATTTGCATAAAAGCCCCTCTATGCTGCGTTTCTTTTAATTTTTATTTTTATAATCTTCACCTTTTACTTCTCACAGTTCGGGATTGTGTCTATACACCTCAAAGAACTCCTTCCACAATATTTCATTTTTTTGCGACGCCATCCTCACTGCTCGCTGTCCACCGATCGAATGAAAAAATGCACTATGTGTGTCACACAGCCGTTTACACGGTCGCACATGTGCGTCGCGCCGACAGAGAAATCAAACAATTTTGAAAACCGTCGCACATGTCCGACGACACGAATTTCTTGCGTTTACACGGTCATTCTTCTCGTCGCGCCGCACATGATTGCGGACATGTGCGACCGTCTAAAGGCCGCTTAAGGCACAATTTTTATGAAAGACGAACTAAAAGCGTTTAAAATACCCAAAAAGATGTCCGTGCACTCAGAAGAAACTGTTCCCACACCAAAGGAGGACTACGAGCCACGTGTAAATGCCGTGGCGCAAAAGTTTTTGGCCGATCTCGGCCGTGGAAACAAAAGCATGGCTTGATAAATGTTATAATACATCTGTATTTTTGCCCATCAAATAGCAATGTTTTATCAAAACACGAAATTCACTTTTTTCCATTGTTTACAAAAATTCAGAGGTAGCGTCACTTCGAAAGCAATAACTTGAAAACGAGTCAACCAAATGTCATGAAACTTTGACAGGATCTAAGTTAAGGATGGTTTTCCATGTACAACACAATAATTCTTAATTTTTGGCGCCATCTCTATGTCAGGCCAACGACTTTTCAGCCCATGTAGTATCTAGTCATAATAATGATTATGTTTGTTAACTTAATTTAATGCTCTTGTTTCTGAACTGATCTGATAAATTGTTCAGGAGTATTTAAAGTCCTTTAATACTCCTGACTGACAGGATTTTTGTACTACGAAGAATACTACAATCAAAGCTCTAAAAACTCATACTAGCATGCTGACACACACTTGGTTTTTCTACAACGTAGTACATTTTAACAGCGCCGAAAAGGAATTTAAAAATAACGGAAATATTTTTTCTGTTTATTCTTTATTCCTGCAGTGAGGTTATCAATGAAAAGCTTTAAGCTTTGCAATATGTTCAGTCGATTCCCTTTGTAGTAAACCGAAAAATCCCATTTATGTTCGTGATATTCTACTGGATTCTTGTACTATGATTTTAATACAAAAATCCAGTATCTTTTGAACAAGAGTTGAGAAAACCAGTGACAGACTTTTTGTACTAGCAGGATTTTCGTACTAGATGTCTGTCACGGGTATAAGACTCGCTGAGCCACACAAGTTTTTTCAATAGTTTTAACAGTATAGGACTCTCATACAAAGCAGTATTCATACTTTGAATTTTCATTAGATAAGCAATTTGCATAGTATTTATGTTCACACCTTCATTCAATGCACACAGTCAAAACATCACCGATTCGTAAACGTTACCACCTTACAATTAAAAAATGGCACGTGGCATCGTTGAAAACGACTTCGTTATGTCGTTTTAGAATTCAATTGAATCCGGCAACACTGTTTAATTTCTCTATACTAACGTTTTCTTTGTCGCGTAGATTGACTGCAGAAAATAATTTCGTAAAGCGGCCTTTAGACGGTCGCACATGTTTGCAATCATGTGCGATGGGGGAAATGTACGATGAGCGTTTACACGGTCACACATGTGCGCACACTTCAGTTGTCTCGCTGCTGCCAACGAAGCAACATGGTATACGCTTTCGCATCAATTTCTTTAAATTTGCATAAAAGCCCCTCTATGCTGCGTTTCTTTTAATTTTTATTTTTATAATCTTCACCTTTTACTTCTCACAGTTCGGGATTGTGTCTATACACCTCAAAGAACTCCTTCCACAATATTTCATTTTTTTGCGACGCCATCCTCACTGCTCGCTGTCCACCGATCGAATGAAAAAATGCACTATGTGTGTCACACAGCCGTTTACACGGTCGCACATGTGCGTCGCGCCGACAGAGAAATCAAACAATTTTGAAAACCGTCGCACATGTCCGACGACACGAATTTCTTGCGTTTACACGGTCATTCTTCTCGTCGCGCCGCACATGATTGCGGACATGTGCGACCGTCTAAAGGCCGCTTAAGGCACAATTTTTATGAAAGACGAACTAAAAGCGTTTAAAATACCCAAAAAGATGTCCGTGCACTCAGAAGAAACTGTTCCCACACCAAAGGAGGACTACGAGCCACGTGTAAATGCCGTGGCGCAAAAGTTTTTGGCCGATCTCGGCCGTGGAAACAAAAGCATGGCTTGATAAATGTTATAATACATCTGTATTTTTGCCCATCAAATAGCAATGTTTTATCAAAACACGAAATTCACTTTTTTCCATTGTTTACAAAAATTCAGAGGTAGCGTCACTTCGAAAGCAATAACTTGAAAACGAGTCAACCAAATGTCATGAAACTTTGACAGGATCTAAGTTAAGGATGGTTTTCCATGTACAACACAATAATTCTTAATTTTTGGCGCCATCTCTATGTCAGGCCAACGACTTTTCAGCCCATGTAGTATCTAGTCATAATAATGATTATGTTTGTTAACTTAATTTAATGCTCTTGTTTCTGAACTGATCTGATAAATTGTTCAGGAGTATTTAAAGTCCTTTAATACTCCTGACTGACAGGATTTTTGTACTACGAAGAATACTACAATCAAAGCTCTAAAAACTCATACTAGCATGCTGACACACACTTGGTTTTTCTACAACGTAGTACATTTTAACAGCGCCGAAAAGGAATTTAAAAATAACGGAAATATTTTTTCTGTTTATTCTTTATTCCTGCAGTGAGGTTATCAATGAAAAGCTTTAAGCTTTGCAATATGTTCAGTCGATTCCCTTTGTAGTAAACCGAAAAATCCCATTTATGTTCGTGATATTCTACTGGATTCTTGTACTATGATTTTAATACAAAAATCCAGTATCTTTTGAACAAGAGTTGAGAAAACCAGTGACAGACTTTTTGTACTAGCAGGATTTTCGTACTAGATGTCTGTCACGGGTATAAGACTCGCTGAGCCACACAAGTTTTTTCAATAGTTTTAACAGTATAGGACTCTCATACAAAGCAGTATTCATACTTTGAATTTTCATTAGATAAGCAATTTGCATAGTATTTATGTTCACACCTTCATTCAATGCACACAGTCAAAACATCACCGATTCGTAAACGTTACCACCTTACAATTAAAAAATGGCACGTGGCATCGTTGAAAACGACTTCGTTATGTCGTTTTAGAATTCAATTGAATCCGGCAACACTGTTTAATTTCTCTATACTAACGTTTTCTTTGTCGCGTAGATTGACTGCAGAAAATAATTTCGTAAAGCGGCCTTTAGACGGTCGCACATGTTTGCAATCATGTGCGATGGGGGAAATGTACGATGAGCGTTTACACGGTCACACATGTGCGCACACTTCAGTTGTCTCGCTGCTGCCAACGAAGCAACATGGTATGCGCTTTCGCATCAATTTCTTTAAATTTGCATAAAAGCACCTCTATGCTGCGTTTCTTTTAATTTTTATTTTTATAATCTTCACCTTTTACTTCTCACAGTTCGGGATTGTGTCTATACACCTCAAAGAACTCCTTCCACAATATTTCATTTTTTTGCGACGCCATCCTCACTGCTCGCTGTCCACCGATCGAATGAAAAAATGCACTATGTGTGTCACACAGCCGTTTACACGGTCGCACATGTGCGTCGCGCCGACAGAGAAATCAAACAATTTTGAAAACCGTCGCACATGTCCGACGACACGAATTTCTTGCGTTTACACGGTCATTCTTCTCGTCGCGCCGCACATGATTGCGGACATGTGCGACCGTCTAAAGGCCGCTTAAGGCACAATTTTTATGAAAGACGAACTAAAAGCGTTTAAAATACCCAAAAAGATGTCCGTGCACTCAGAAGAAACTGTTCCCACACCAAAGGAGGACTACGAGCCACGTGTAAATGCCGTGGCGCAAAAGTTTTTGGCCGATCTCGGCCGTGGAAACAAAAGCATGGCTTGATAAATGTTATAATACATCTGTATTTTTGCCCATCAAATAGCAATGTTTTATCAAAACACGAAATTCACTTTTTTCCATTGTTTACAAAAATTCAGAGGTAGCGTCACTTCGAAAGCAATAACTTGAAAACGAGTCAACCAAATGTCATGAAACTTTGACAGGATCTAAGTTAAGGATGGTTTTCCATGTACAACACAATAATTCTTAATTTTTGGCGCCATCTCTATGTCAGGCCAACGACTTTTCAGCCCATGTAGTATCTAGTCATAATAATGATTATGTTTGTTAACTTAATTTAATGCTCTTGTTTCTGAACTGATCTGATAAATTGTTCAGGAGTATTTAAAGTCCTTTAATACTCCTGACTGACAGGATTTTTGTACTACGAAGAATACTACAATCAAAGCTCTAAAAACTCATACTAGCATGCTGACACACACTTGGTTTTTCTACAACGTAGTACATTTTAACAGCGCCGAAAAGGAATTTAAAAGTAACGGAAATATTTTTTCTGTTTATTCTTTATTCCTGCAGTGAGGTTATCAATGAAAAGCTTTAAGCTTTGCAATATGTTCAGTCGATTCCCTTTGTAGTAAACCGAAAAATCCCATTTATGTTCGTGATATTCTACTGGATTCTTGTACTATGATTTTAATACAAAAATCCAGTATCTTTTGAACAAGAGTTGAGAAAACCAGTGACAGACTTTTTGTACTAGCAGGATTTTCGTACTAGATGTCTGTCACGGGTATAAGACTCGCTGAGCCACACAAGTTTTTTCAATAGTTTTAACAGTATAGGACTCTCATACAATGCAGTATTCATACTTTGAATTTTCATTAGATAAGCAATTTGCATAGTATTTATGTTCACACCTTCATTCAATGCACACAGTCAAAACATCACCGATTCGTAAACGTTACCACCTTACAATTAAAAAATGGCACGTGGCATCGTTGAAAACGACTTCGTTATGTCGTTTTAGAATTCAATTGAATCCGGCAACACTGTTTAATTTCTCTATACTAACGTTTTCTTTGTCGCGTAGATTGACTGCAGAAAATAATTTCGTAAAGCGGCCTTTAGACGGTCGCACATGTTTGCAATCATGTGCGATGGGGGAAATGTACGATGAGCGTTTACACGGTCACACATGTGCGCACACTTCAGTTGTCTCGCTGCTGCCAACGAAGCAACATGGTATACGCTTTCGCATCAATTTCTTTAAATTTGCATAAAAGCCCCTCTATGCTGCGTTTCTTTTAATTTTTATTTTTATAATCTTCACCTTTTACTTCTCACAGTTCGGGATTGTGTCTATACACCTCAAAGAACTCCTTCCACAATATTTCATTTTTTTGCGACGCCATCCTCACTGCTCGCTGTCCACCGATCGAATGAAAAAATGCACTATGTGTGTCACACAGCCGTTTACACGGTCGCACATGTGCGTCGCGCCGACAGAGAAATCAAACAATTTTGAAAACCGTCGCACATGTCCGACGACACGAATTTCTTGCGTTTACACGGTCATTCTTCTCGTCGCGCCGCACATGATTGCGGACATGTGCGACCGTCTAAAGGCCGCTTAAGGCACAATTTTTATGAAAGACGAACTAAAAGCGTTTAAAATACCCAAAAAGATGTCCGTGCACTCAGAAGAAACTGTTCCCACACCAAAGGAGGACTACGAGCCACGTGTAAATGCCGTGGCGCAAAAGTTTTTGGCCGATCTCGGCCGTGGAAACAAAAGCATGGCTTGATAAATGTTATAATACATCTGTATTTTTGCCCATCAAATAGCAATGTTTTATCAAAACACGAAATTCACTTTTTTCCATTGTTTACAAAAATTCAGAGGTAGCGTCACTTCGAAAGCAATAACTTGAAAACGAGTCAACCAAATGTCATGAAACTTTGACAGGATCTAAGTTAAGGATGGTTTTCCATGTACAACACAATAATTCTTAATTTTTGGCGCCATCTCTATGTCAGGCAACGACTTTTCAGCCCATGTAGTATCTAGTCATAATAATGATTATGTTTGTTAACTTAATTTAATGCTCTTGTTTCTGAACTGATCTGATAAATTGTTCAGGAGTATTTAAAGTCCTTTAATACTCCTGACTGACAGGATTTTTGTACTACGAAGAATACTACAATCAAAGCTCTAAAAACTCATACTAGCATGCTGACACACACTTGGTTTTTCTACAACGTAGTACATTTTAACAGCGCCGAAAAGGAATTTAAAAATAACGGAAATATTTTTTCTGTTTATTCTTTATTCCTGTAGTGAGGTTATCAATGAAAAGCTTTAAGCTTTGCAATATGTTCAGTCGATTCCCTTTGTAGTAAACCGAAAAATCCCATTTATGTTCGTGATATTCTACTGGATTCTTGTACTATGATTTTAATACAAAAATCCAGTATCTTTTGAACAAGAGTTGAGAAAACCAGTGACAGACTTTTTGTACTAGCAGGATTTTCGTACTAGATGTCTGTCACGGGTATAAGACTCGCTGAGCCACACAAGTTTTTTCAATAGTTTTAACAGTATAGGACTCTCATACAAAGCAGTATTCATACTTTCAATTTTCATTAGATAAGCAATTTGCATAGTATTTATGTTCACACCTTCATTCAATGCACACAGTCAAAACATCACCGATTCGTAAACGTTACCACCTTACAATTAAAAAATGGCACGTGGCATCGTTGAAAACGACTTCGTTATGTCGTTTTAGAATTCAATTGAATCCGGCAACACTGTTTAATTTCTCTATACTAACGTTTTCTTTGTCGCGTAGATTGACTACAGAAAATAATTTCGTAAAGCGGCCTTTAGACGGTCGCACATGTTTGCAATCATGTGCGATGGGGGAAATGTACGATAAGCGTTTACACGGTCACACATGTGCGCACACTTCAGTTGTCTCGCTGCTGCCAACGAAGCAACATGGTATGCGCTTTCGCATCAATTTCTTTAAATTTGCATAAAAGCACCTCTATGCTGCGTTTCTTTTAATTTTTATTTTTATAATCTTCACCTTTTACTTCTCACAGTTCGGGATTGTGTCTATACACCTCAAAGAACTCCTTCCACAATATTTCATTTTTTTGCGACGCCATCCTCACTGCTCGCTGTCCACCGATCGAATGAAAAAATGCACTATGTGTGTCACACAGCCGTTTACACGGTCGCACATGTGCGTCGCGCCGACAGAGAAATCAAACAATTTTGAAAACCGTCGCACATGTCCGACGACACGAATTTCTTGCGTTTACACGGTCATTCTTCTCGTCGCGCCGCACATGATTGCGGACATGTGCGACCGTCTAAAGGCCGCTTAAGGCACAATTTTTATGAAAGACGAACTAAAAGCGTTTAAAATACCCAAAAAGATGTCCGTGCACTCAGAAGAAACTGTTCCCACACCAAAGGAGGACTACGAGCCACGTGTAAATGCCGTGGCGCAAAAGTTTTTGGCCGATCTCGGCCGTGGAAACAAAAGCATGGCTTGATAAATGTTATAATACATCTGTATTTTTGCCCATCAAATAGCAATGTTTTATCAAAACACGAAATTCACTTTTTTCCATTGTTTACAAAAATTCAGAGGTAGCGTCACTTCGAAAGCAATAACTTGAAAACGAGTCAACCAAATGTCATGAAACTTTGACAGGATCTAAGTTAAGGATGGTTTTCCATGTACAACACAATAATTCTTAATTTTTGGCGCCATCTCTATGTCAGGCCAACGACTTTTCAGCCCATGTAGTATCTAGTCATAATAATGATTATGTTTGTTAACTTAATTTAATGCTCTTGTTTCTGAACTGATCTGATAAATTGTTCAGGAGTATTTAAAGTCCTTTAATACTCCTGACTGACAGGATTTTTGTACTACGAAGAATACTACAATCAAAGCTCTAAAAACTCATACTAGCATGCTGACACACACTTGGTTTTTCTACAACGTAGTACATTTTAACAGCGCCGAAAAGGAATTTAAAAATAACGGAAATATTTTTTCTGTTTATTCTTTATTCCTGCAGTGAGGTTATCAATGAAAAGCTTTAAGCTTTGCAATATGTTCAGTCGATTCCCTTTGTAGTAAACCGAAAAATCCCATTTATGTTCGTGATATTCTACTGGATTCTTGTACTATGATTTTAATACAAAAATCCAGAATCTTTTGAACAAGAGTTGAGAAAACCAGTGACAGAC
Organism: Melieria omissa; assembly: GCA_963971225.1. NCBI lineage: Eukaryota > Metazoa > Arthropoda > Insecta > Diptera > Ulidiidae > Melieria > Melieria omissa. The sequence continues at coordinate 71,599,347 of OZ020267.1, read as the reverse complement.
TTTTTGTACTAGCAGGATTTTCGTACTAGATGTCTGTCACGGGTATAAGACTCGCTGAGCCACACAAGTTTTTTCAATAGTTTTAACAGTATAGGACTCTCATACAAAGCAGTATTCATACTTTCAATTTTCATTAGATAAGCAATTTGCATAGTACTTATGTTCACACCTTCATTCAATGCACACAGTCAAAACATCACCGATTCGTAAACGTTACCACCTTACAATTAAAAAATGGCACGTGGCATCGTTGAAAACGACTTCGTTATGTCGTTTTAGAATTCAATTGAATCCGGCAACACTGTTTAATTTCTCTATACTAACGTTTTCTTTGTCGCGTAGATTGACTGCAGAAAATAATTTCGTAAAGCGGCCTTTAGACGGTCGCACATGTTTGCAATCATGTGCGATGGGGGAAATGTACGATGAGCGTTTACACGGTCACACATGTGCGCACACTTCAGTTGTCTCGCTGCTGCCAACGAAGCAACATGGTATGCGCTTTCGCATCAATTTCTTTAAATTTGCATAAAAGCCCCTCTATGCTGCGTTTCTTTTAATTTTTATTTTTATAATCTTCACCTTTTACTTCTCACAGTTCGGGATTGTGTCTATACACCTCAAAGAACTCCTTCCACAATATTTCATTTTTTTGCGACGCCATCCTCACTGCTCGCTGTCCACCGATCGAATGAAAAAATGCACTATGTGTGTCACACAGCCGTTTACACGGTCGCACATGTGCGTCGCGCCGACAGAGAAATCAAACAATTTTGAAAACCGTCGCACATGTCCGACGACACGAATTTCTTGCGTTTACACGGTCATTCTTCTCGTCGCGCCGCACATGATTGCGGACATGTGCGACCGTCTAAAGGCCGCTTAAGGCACAATTTTTATGAAAGACGAACTAAAAGCGTTTAAAATACCCAAAAAGATGTCCGTGCACTCAGAAGAAACTGTTCCCACACCAAAGGAGGACTACGAGCCACGTGTAAATGCCGTGGCGCAAAAGTTTTTGGCCGATCTCGGCCGTGGAAACAAAAGCATAGCTTGATAAATGTTATAATACATCTGTATTTTTGCCCATCAAATAGCAATGTTTTATCAAAACACGAAATTCACTTTTTTCCATTGTTTACAAAAATTCAGAGGTAGCGTCACTTCGAAAGCAATAACTTGAAAACGAGTCAACCAAATGTCATGAAACTTTGACAGGATCTAAGTTAAGGATGGTTTTCCATGTACAACACAATAATTCTTAATTTTTGGCGCCATCTCTATGTCAGACCAAAGACTTTTCAGCCCATGTAGTATCTAGTCATAATAATGATTATGTTTGTTAACTTAATTTAATGCTCTTGTTTCTGAACTGATCTGATAAATTGTTCAGGAGTATTTAAAGTCCTTTAATACTCCTGACTGACAGGGTTTTTGTACTACGAAGAATACTACAATCAAAGCTCTAAAAACTCATACTAGCATGCTGACACACACTTGGTTTTTCTACAACGTAGTACATTTTAACAGCGCCGAAAAGGAATTTAAAAATAACGGAAATATTTTTTCTGTTTATTCTTTATTCCTGCAGTGAGGTTATCAATGAAAAGCTTTAAGCTTTGCAATATGTTCAGTCGATTCCCTTTGTAGTAAACCGAAAAATCCCATTTATGTTCGTGATATTCTACTGGATTCTTGTACTATGATTTTAATACAAAAATCCAGTATCTTTTGAACAAGAGTTGAGAAAACCAGTGACAGACTTTTTGTACTAGCAGGATTTTCGTACTAGATGTCTGTCACGGGTATAAGACTCGCTGAGCCACACAAGTTTTTTCAATAGTTTTAACAGTATAGGACTCTCATACAAAGCAGTATTCATACTTTGAATTTTCATTAGATAAGCAATTTGCATAGTATTTATGTTCACACCTTCATTCAATGCACACAGTCAAAACATCACCGATTCGTAAACGTTACCACCTTACAATTAAAAAATGGCACGTGGCATCGTTGAAAACGACTTCGTTATGTCGTTTTAGAATTCAATTGAATCCGGCAACACTGTTTAATTTCTCTATACTAACGTTTTCTTTGTCGCGTAGATTGACTGCAGAAAATAATTTCGTAAAGCGGCCTTTAGACGGTCGCACATGTTTGCAATCATGTGCGATGGGGGAAATGTACGATGAGCGTTTACACGGTCACACATGTGCGCACACTTCAGTTGTCTCGCTGCTGCCAACGAAGCAACATGGTATGCGCTTTCGCATCAATTTCTTTAAATTTGCATAAAAGCACCTCTATGCTGCGTTTCTTTTAATTTTTATTTTTATAATCTTCACCTTTTACTTCTCACAGTTCGGGATTGTGTCTATACACCTCAAAGAACTCCTTCCACAATATTTCATTTTTTTGCGACGCCATCCTCACTGCTCGCTGTCCACCGATCGAATGAAAAAATGCACTATGTGTGTCACACAGCCGTTTACACGGTCGCACATGTGCGTCGCGCCGACAGAGAAATCAAACAATTTTGAAAACCGTCGCACATGTCCGACGACACGAATTTCTTGCGTTTACACGGTCATTCTTCTCGTCGCGCCGCACATGATTGCGGACATGTGCGACCGTCTAAAGGCCGCTTAAGGCACAATTTTTATGAAAGACGAACTAAAAGCGTTTAAAATACCCAAAAAGATGTCCGTGCACTCAGAAGAAACTGTTCCCACACCAAAGGAGGACTACGAGCCACGTGTAAATGCCGTGGCGCAAAAGTTTTTGGCCGATCTCGGCCGTGGAAACAAAAGCATGGCTTGATAAATGTTATAATACATCTGTATTTTTGCCCATCAAATAGCAATGTTTTATCAAAACACGAAATTCACTTTTTTCCATTGTTTACAAAAATTCAGAGGTAGCGTCACTTCGAAAGCAATAACTTGAAAACGAGTCAACCAAATGTCATGAAACTTTGACAGGATCTAAGTTAAGGATGGTTTTCCATGTACAACACAATAATTCTTAATTTTTGGCGCCATCTCTATGTCAGGCCAACGACTTTTCAGCCCATGTAGTATCTAGTCATAATAATGATTATGTTTGTTAACTTAATTTAATGCTCTTGTTTCTGAACTGATCTGATAAATTGTTCAGGAGTATTTAAAGTCCTTTAATACTCCTGACTGACAGGATTTTTGTACTACGAAGAATACTACAATCAAAGCTCTAAAAACTCATACTAGCATGCTGACACACACTTGGTTTTTCTACAACGTAGTACATTTTAACAGCGCCGAAAAGGAATTTAAAAATAACGGAAATATTTTTTCTGTTTATTCTTTATTCCTGCAGTGAGGTTATCAATGAAAAGCTTTAAGCTTTGCAATATGTTCAGTCGATTCCCTTTGTAGTAAACCGAAAAATCCCATTTATGTTCGTGATATTCTACTGGATTCTTGTACTATGATTTTAATACAAAAATCCAGAATCTTTTGAACAAGAGTTGAGAAAACCAGTGACAGACTTTTTGTACTAGCAGGATTTTCGTACTAGATGTCTGTCACGGGTATAAGACTCGCTGAGCCACACAAGTTTTTTCAATAGTTTTAACAGTATAGGACTCTCATACAAAGCAGTATTCATACTTTCAATTTTCATTAGATAAGCAATTTGCATAGTATTTATGTTCACACCTTCATTCAATGCACACAGTCAAAACATCACCGATTCGTAAACGTTACCACCTTACAATTAAAAAATGGCACGTGGCATCGTTGAAAACGACTTCGTTATGTCGTTTTAGAATTCAATTGAATCCGGCAACACTGTTTAATTTCTCTATACTAACGTTTTCTTTGTCGCGTAGATTGACTGCAGAAAATAATTTCGTAAAGCGGCCTTTAGACGGTCGCACATGTTTGCAATCATGTGCGATGGGGGAAATGTACGATGAGCGTTTACACGGTCACACATGTGCGCACACTTCAGTTGTCTCGCTGCTGCCAACGAAGCAACATGGTATGCGCTTTCGCATCAATTTCTTTAAATTTGCATAAAAGCCCCTCTATGCTGCGTTTCTTTTAATTTTTATTTTTATAATCTTCACCTTTTACTTCTCACAGTTCGGGATTGTGTCTATACACCTCAAAGAACTCCTTCCACAATATTTCATTTTTTTGCGACGCCATCCTCACTGCTCGCTGTCCACCGATCGAATGAAAAAATGCACTATGTGTGTCACACAGCCGTTTACACGGTCGCACATGTGCGTCGCGCCGACAGAGAAATCAAACAATTTTGAAAACCGTCGCACATGTCCGACGACACGAATTTCTTGCGTTTACACGGTCATTCTTCTCGTCGCGCCGCACATGATTGCGGACATGTGCGACCGTCTAAAGGCCGCTTAAGGCACAATTTTTATGAAAGACGAACTAAAAGCGTTTAAAATACCCAAAAAGATGTCCGTGCACTCAGAAGAAACTGTTCCCACACCAAAGGAGGACTACGAGCCACGTGTAAATGCCGTGGCGCAAAAGTTTTTGGCCGATCTCGGCCGTGGAAACAAAAGCATAGCTTGATAAATGTTATAATACATCTGTATTTTTGCCCATCAAATAGCAATGTTTTATCAAAACACGAAATTCACTTTTTTCCATTGTTTACAAAAATTCAGAGGTAGCGTCACTTCGAAAGCAATAACTTGAAAACGAGTCAACCAAATGTCATGAAACTTTGACAGGATCTAAGTTAAGGATGGTTTTCCATGTACAACACAATAATTCTTAATTTTTGGCGCCATCTCTATGTCAGACCAAAGACTTTTCAGCCCATGTAGTATCTAGTCATAATAATGATTATGTTTGTTAACTTAATTTAATGCTCTTGTTTCTGAACTGATCTGATAAATTGTTCAGGAGTATTTAAAGTCCTTTAATACTCCTGACTGACAGGGTTTTTGTACTACGAAGAATACTACAATCAAAGCTCTAAAAACTCATACTAGCATGCTGACACACACTTGGTTTTTCTACAACGTAGTACATTTTAACAGCGCCGAAAAGGAATTTAAAAATAACGGAAATATTTTTTCTGTTTATTCTTTATTCCTGCAGTGAGGTTATCAATGAAAAGCTTTAAGCTTTGCAATATGTTCAGTCGATTCCCTTTGTAGTAAACCGAAAAATCCCATTTATGTTCGTGATATTCTACTGGATTCTTGTACTATGATTTTAATACAAAAATCCAGTATCTTTTGAACAAGAGTTGAGAAAACCAGTGACAGACTTTTTGTACTAGCAGGATTTTCGTACTAGATGTCTGTCACGGGTATAAGACTCGCTGAGCCACACAAGTTTTTTCAATAGTTTTAACAGTATAGGACTCTCATACAAAGCAGTATTCATACTTTGAATTTTCATTAGATAAGCAATTTGCATAGTATTTATGTTCACACCTTCATTCAATGCACACAGTCAAAACATCACCGATTCGTAAACGTTACCACCTTACAATTAAAAAATGGCACGTGGCATCGTTGAAAACGACTTCGTTATGTCGTTTTAGAATTCAATTGAATCCGGCAACACTGTTTAATTTCTCTATACTAACGTTTTCTTTGTCGCGTAGATTGACTGCAGAAAATAATTTCGTAAAGCGGCCTTTAGACGGTCGCACATGTTTGCAATCATGTGCGATGGGGGAAATGTACGATGAGCGTTTACACGGTCACACATGTGCGCACACTTCAGTTGTCTCGCTGCTGCCAACGAAGCAACATGGTATGCGCTTTCGCATCAATTTCTTTAAATTTGCATAAAAGCACCTCTATGCTGCGTTTCTTTTAATTTTAATTTTTATAATCTTCACCTTTTACTTCTCACAGTTCGGGATTGTGTCTATACACCTCAAAGAACTCCTTCCACAATATTTCATTTTTTTGCGACGCCATCCTCACTGCTCGCTGTCCACCGATCGAATGAAAAAATGCACTATGTGTGTCACACAGCCGTTTACACGGTCGCACATGTGCGTCGCGCCGACAGAGAAATCAAACAATTTTGAAAACCGTCGCACATGTCCGACGACACGAATTTCTTGCGTTTACACGGTCATTCTTCTCGTCGCGCCGCACATGATTGCGGACATGTGCGACCGTCTAAAGGCCGCTTAAGGCACAATTTTTATGAAAGACGAACTAAAAGCGTTTAAAATACCCAAAAAGATGTCCGTGCACTCAGAAGAAACTGTTCCCACACCAAAGGAGGACTACGAGCCACGTGTAAATGCCGTGGCGCAAAAGTTTTTGGCCGATCTCGGCCGTGGAAACAAAAGCATGGCTTGATAAATGTTATAATACATCTGTATTTTTGCCCATCAAATAGCAATGTTTTATCAAAACACGAAATTCACTTTTTTCCATTGTTTACAAAAATTCAGAGGTAGCGTCACTTCGAAAGCAATAACTTGAAAACGAGTCAACCAAATGTCATGAAACTTTGACAGGATCTAAGTTAAGGATGGTTTTCCATGTACAACACAATAATTCTTAATTTTTGGCGCCATCTCTATGTCAGGCCAACGACTTTTCAGCCCATGTAGTATCTAGTCATAATAATGATTATGTTTGTTAACTTAATTTAATGCTCTTGTTTCTGAACTGATCTGATAAATTGTTCAGGAGTATTTAAAGTCCTTTAATACTCCTGACTGACAGGATTTTTGTACTACGAAGAATACTACAATCAAAGCTCTAAAAACTCATACTAGCATGCTGACACACACTTGGTTTTTCTACAACGTAGTACATTTTAACAGCGCCGAAAAGGAATTTAAAAATAACGGAAATATTTTTTCTGTTTATTCTTTATTCCTGCAGTGAGGTTATCAATGAAAAGCTTTAAGCTTTGCAATATGTTCAGTCGATTCCCTTTGTAGTAAACCGAAAAATCCCATTTATGTTCGTGATATTCTACTGGATTCTTGTACTATGATTTTAATACAAAAATCCAGTATCTTTTGAACAAGAGTTGAGAAAACCAGTGACAGACTTTTTGTACTAGCAGGATTTTCGTACTAGATGTCTGTCACGGGTATAAGACTCGCTGAGCCACACAAGTTTTTTCAATAGTTTTAACAGTATAGGACTCTCATACAAAGCAGTATTCATACTTTGAATTTTCATTAGATAAGCAATTTGCATAGTATTTATGTTCACACCTTCATTCAATGCACACAGTCAAAACATCACCGATTCGTAAACGTTACCACCTTACAATTAAAAAATGGCACGTGGCATCGTTGAAAACGATTTCGTTATGTCGTTTTAGAATTCAATTGAATCCGGCAACACTGTTTAATTTCTCTATACTAGCGTTTTCTTTGTCGCGTAGATTGACTGCAGAAAATAATTTCGTAAGGCACAATTTTTATGAAAGACGAACTAAAAGCGTTTAAAATACCCAAAAAGATGTCCGTGCACTCAGAAGAAACTGTTCCCACACCAAAGGAGGACTACGAGCCACGTGTAAATGCCGTGGCGCAAAAGTTTTTGGCCGATCTCGGCGAGGAGCGCGAGCGTTTGAGTGCTGAATTTCCATTGTGTGCCCTGTTAATTGATGAAGGTATGTCGCCATTATACGTCTAACTGTACTTTTATTGCAAAATATTTTTGGTAAAAGTTAGGAAGAGCTACTGTTCGCATACAAATTTTAAGAATTAGCTTACAGGATTCTTCGCTACCTATTTAAGGGATATAGCATTTTTTTGGTGGAAACATATAATGGGTGCTATACATAATGCAAAATAGGGCACGACTACGGTTTCCGGGCGCCGCCATTTGGTGTCTTTAGATAGATCGACCAAAAATAAGTCGAAAATGAAGAATACAATTTTTCGATATCTCGCTTCGTTTTCTAGATATCGAGGTTCAAAGTTTAAAATTTCGCTCAAAGTTTAAAATTCGCACTTTTTTCGCAATCCCAGAGGTGCATACAGTTTTCCCGAAAGCCATAGTTTTCTTGGCAATATGTTTTTCCCAGGTGCGCTAAAAAAATAACGCTCATGGGAGTCACCACCAGATTGAGGTATCGAAAAATTGTATTCTTCAAAACATCATAAAATGGCGGCGCCACGAAAACCGTAGTATTCCCCAAAATAGGTACAGTAGCGACTCGGTAAAAGCAACCGATTAATGACAGGGGCAGTTGCAACTACCGAGTTTGTTGTAATTATCGAGTCTAAATTTTTGTATGAAAATTTGCTAATTTCACAAAGTTTTATAAGGGTTTCATTAGAATTCATTATTATTTTATTCATATTTTGTATTACAAAAAAAGAACTTAAACTAATCACATTCATTGTTTTTAAGAAAAATCAAACAGAAACAAGAACTCCAAACATTTCTTAAAAAGGCTTTAATTAACAAAACAGTTTGATAACAATTTAGTTTACTGATTTAAAGAAACTAGAGAGAAAAACGGGACATCAACTGACTACTCCACAAAAAGAAAATAAGACGAAGAAAAAGTTGCGATTATTGAGGTTTTTTCGGCAGCAGTTGCTTTTACTGAGTCTATAATGTATAAAATTCGGTGGTTGCGATAATCGAGGAGTTGCGCAAATCGAGGGTTGCTTTTACCGAGTTTACTGTATACATGTTTTTTGCTTCTTGTTAACTCCTTTCGGGTACATAAGGCTAAAAACATAGTGGAGCGGCGAGCAAAGCGAAGAGCAAAGCGGCGAGCAAAGCGTCGAGAACAAATCAACGCTTTTGAATCGAAGCGCACAAAGCGAAGAAAGCTGAAAAGAGCAAAGCGACGATTTCAAAATATTTTGTTTTCATCGCTTTGCTCGCCGCTTTGCTCTACTTGAAAATCCAAAAATGTTTGCTATTAAAAAATTTGTGTGAACAAAAAAAAAAAAATTTATGTGGATGGATTGATAAGCGCAATATTCGCAAAAAAATGCCTTATGGATAGCTCTGCGCTTTGCTCGTCGCTTTGCTCGAAGCTTTGCTCTTCGCTTTGCTCGCCGCTCCACTATGTTTTTAGCCTAAGGCCTCCACGAAACTCAATTGCCTTGTGTTGGTAACGTTAACCTGTTTTATATTTTATATATTTTGCAAAATATACAACACATTTTACAGAGATGGATACCATTGAAAAGTTAATTAAAAGCCCTTCATTTTAATGTGCATATTTACATATATACGGAATGTATGTATTTTAAGAAAATCCCTTATTTCTACGTAACAAAAAAGGAAGAGAAAACTACCCTGAATTTAATATATAAATGAGGCTTACAGAAGTTCAGGTACAAAAAGCGCATAACACCTGTAACGCGTTTGCACCAAAAAATTAGTATATGCTTAACACGTCCGCGGACAGTCAATTTTTGTGGAAACTAGAAGAACTATCTTAAATTTGATTACACATATGGGCATCTCCCAGTAGCACGGACGCGACATTCGCACGCTTTCAATTACACCAAAAACAAGAAAGAAACACAAAAAGTCGATATGTTTTTTAGTGTTCTAACACGCTGAAATGGTGCTACATTTTAGAAATATATTGGAAAGATTTAGTACAAATTAGTACAAAATAAAAAACAATTATGCAATGAAACGGACGCGACAAAAAAAAGACGTTTTTTTGAAGCTTTTATAAAAATATACAAAATTTAGCGATTTTTGGGAACTTTTTTTTATATATATACATGCAAATGAAGGTCAAAGGATAACTTTTCTTCGTAGACTTATGAAATATGAGAATTTTGTCTTACCTTTTTTTAATTAGGTATATCATAAATACGGACGCGACATCACGGACGCTACACATTTTTCCAAGGGTATTCCCCTTATTAAATACAGTAATCGTTTTCATTATAACACTTCAACTTTTAATAAAAATAACACATAACAAGTTAAATTCAAGTTACAGCAATCAAAATAAGGAAAAATTAAAGTTAAAAGTTCTTAGTGTGGTTTATTTAATTTTCCTGAGGAACTCTATTGGAATTAGATCTTGTTTAACCCTTTCGGTCATTCTATGCCATATGGCATAGTCTCTTTTCAGTGCCTGTTTTAGGTCAAAAACTTGTGGATACTATATTTTTCAATTTTTGTATTTTGCTCTGAAGATTTTTATACCAAATCATGAAAAAAATATTTTGATTAGTGTACCAAGTAACTTGTAAGGGTTCCGAAAGTGCGCAGTCCTATCGAGCTGCGTATTTTACAAAAAGAGGTCACTTCGTACTTTCATTTATTCTGTTACAAAAATTAATTTATTTTATAGGTTTATGTAAGTAATCTAGTAGGTATTTATTGCTTTAGTAAGTGTAAAAAAAGTTAGATCCCAAATATAGTTCACTAAGGCTGTACGATTTTTTTTATTTTTTACTATGCCATATTTCATGATGCCCAAAACCCACTTTTTCGAACAATATTTTTAAAAATGACTTTTGATTATTCATTATGTAGGCTTAAACAGTAATAAAATGGAAAAGAAAGACTTTTAAAGTTAAAAACTAAAAAGAAGTACCGAAAGGGTTAATATCGCGCACACAGCTCTTACAATCATTAGCAATGCACTTTTCATTCATCACATCGCAGCAAACTAGTTTTACAAAATCACTTTATAAATTAATTAAATTAAATTCATTAACTAGCTGAACATATTTGTACAGTATTTTTCATTAGCCCTTTCCGGAAATTTGTATGATATATCGTAAAATTTTTTTTTAAGATTTTTTTTTTTAACAGCGAACGTTTTTTTATGAAACGGCTTTTAAATTCATATTAAGTAGGTTATGTTTTACCATTCTGTTTGAAAATATAAATCACAATAGCCGTGGCTATACAGTGTGAGTGCGATTTGTAAGCAGCTCTTTGCAAGAATTTGGTGATGCGATGCTTCTGCGGAGGAATTTTTAAATATGTAATACTTTTTAGTAGCAAAAAGACAAACAATTTCAAAGTTTGAATCTCAGTTGATTTATAAAACTTATTAAATTTAACAATTTTTGCTTCTAAATATTTTTCCCGACCCTTTAAAAAATTGTACGATATATCGTACAAATGAGCACAAGGGTTGCAAAGCTTTGTACTTGCAAAGGTTGCAAGTGATGTTAGCATTTTTTTTAAGGGGACCCGGTGGTCTAGAAATTTCAAAAAATCGATTTTTTGTTTTTTTGATATTTCGAAAGTATAGTATCTTAAGAATGTAAGAGTGAACTTTTCATGCGGAAATTCCCAATATTATAGCTTCTACAGCCCATTAAGGGGACCCGGTGGTCTAGAAATTTCAAAAAAATTCAAACTTTAAACTCATTTATCTCGAAACGACTTTTTTCGGCACCCCGCGGATGAAAACAAAAAAACTATTTAACCGAATCACTTGAAATTTTGATATGTTGTTCACAACATGTATGACTATCGTCGGAACTAGAATCATAATTTTATTTAAATAATTTCTTATTGTTTACACTAAAAAACTAGTGAAAAAAGACCCGATTTTACGAACTTCTTTTCAAAAGCGCGCCATTTTGTTAATTTTTAATTTTTTCGATTTGTTCTAGTTCCGACCATAACTGCACTTTTTCTGATTAAGAGTTATCTTGAATTTTGTGTTTCAGATAAGTAGAAGTCTCGAAATCACGTACGCCGTCCGGGTCCGATTTTTCGAGAGGGTCATCTTTAGCAGCATTTTTATAATAAAAACTATTGTTTTTAAAATGCAAACAAAAATGTTTTGTATGCTCAATAAACGTAGTAATAAGCCCAAAAAGTTGAAACATCGTTTTTTTTTTATTTTTAATGGCAAAAAAAAACCGTGAAAACAGGTGAAATTTTCGTGCTCTAGACCACCGGGTCCCCTTAAGTTATGGATTTGGTAACAGAATTTTTCTGTTTGTTTGAATACCACGCCCATCACTAAATCGTATGACTCATAAAATTCGACTGATCGACTATTTCTATTCAGAAATAACAATTACTTAACGATTTTGTGTTTCACTGGGCAGACACAGAGTATGTAAGGTTAGACATGAGTACTTTTCACTCCCACTACAATAATAAGAATCGGCTATATTAGGTATCTTTCTACAAAGCTATATGGTGTTTAGTTAATTCTGTGTTTTATTGAGGGGAAAAGGGCTTTGCAACATCAATAACGGTTTTATAAGGCCTGATAGATGTTACTCAATTGTTTAAATAGTTATAATTTATATAGTTTTCGATCAAAATGAAATCACGTTTTGATTTTTGCTGTTAAATTTATATTCTCTTATCAAATAAGCCAATGAATTGTTCATAAAATTAAAAAAAACGAAAAAAAGTTTTATGCATTTTTACTCCTTTGCGGACCATTGTACGAATTGTACAAAATTGATGAAGCTGTTATTCGCAACCAAAATTATTTTTTTGATATTTTCTTGTATTTTATTGCTAAAATGTTCAATGAGAGTCAATATTTTGAAAAAAAAAATTGTATCTCAAGAAATGCGGAAATTTACCGGAAATCGAAAAACAATCGAATCGATTCAGAGCTTCCGGTTACGGACGCGATAAATTTTAAACACCCATAAAATTTTTTTCCGATTTGGCCGGGAACCAATTATTATATTTTCCTAACGGGAACAATGCACCTATTTAAAAACTGACAGCTACTTGCATTTGAAAAGTTTGTCCACTAATGGCAACAAGTAATACGGTTTTTTGGGCACGGACGCGACAATAGGATACAGGAAGAAGCAAACTAAAAAAACTTCCGTTCTTCGAACTCCACTTTCTCTCGCTTTCTCTAATACATAAGATTGTTTTGTTAGTAGAAAACTTTTGCATTCCAAGAAAAATATAAGAATAAGATAAAAACGCAAAGACAAAATGTGCATATAATTCGTCAAAAGGCTCAGACAAATTTTTTTTTTCTTTTAAAGTAGTATATTTCGGTCAAAAATTAAAAAAAATTAAAAATTCTTTTACATTTATAAAATATAGATATTTAAGCTGTATTATTCGATAATAAAAAGTTATTCTGAGCAATTACAATTTTTCACTCGTGGTGGACCCATTTTGGGAGATGCCCATATATTGTTGCAGTTGTCAGATTTTCGTATTTTAGCCCTTATACACTTTAAATGATATAGCATATTATTTACAAAAACACGTCCGCGAACGTGTTAAGATAAGTAAATAGAAGTGGATCAGGGTCCCTCTCTTTTACTTGTTTCCAAAAATGTTCATTTGTCAACTGTTATTTTATAGCCTTCGAGCGCGTTTATGCCACTGGACGCATACCCGGTAAGGAGTACTACGCTGATGTCTACAAGCAAAAGCCCTTGAAAATCACGCAGAAGGTGTTCGTGCCTGTTAAGCAATTCCCCAAGGTATGTCCCAATCTCCCTAAATCTTCATTGCGTATAGACGGTACAAAGTTTATTCCCTGCGTGACTGCAGTTTAACTTCACTGGCAAGATACTTGGCCCCAAGGGCAACTCGCTGCGCCGGCTGCAGGAGGAAACCCAATGCAAAATTGTGATCAAGGGACGCAATTCGATACGCGATCGTGCTAAGGAAGAGGAGATGCGCACCTCTTCCGATCCGCGCTATGCCCATCTCAGTAAGGACTTGTTTGTGGAAATTAGTACTGTGGCCACACCAGCAGAGAGCTATGCACGCGTTGCATATGCTTTGGCAGAGATACGCAAATACCTGGTCCCTGACAAGAATGATGAAGTTTCGCACGAGCAGCTGCGCGAGTTGATGGAAATCGATCCAAAATCGGCAAAACAGTACAACAAGTAAGTGCAGTGAGAAGCGCTATAATACAATTTGGACACAATTTTTAACACTTAATCGCCTTACATTGACAGATCTGTATTTGATAAGAAAATAACAAGCAGCATGGGTGCACCGAAGTACCTAAGTCTCATAAAACATACCGCTTATGCACCGCCTGAAGAGTAAGTAATTATTATGATTATTATTAATGGATTTGTGGAAAATTTTTTGAGTTTAGACAACATTTTTTTAGTTGGAAAAATAGACTGACTCGGGCGAATGAGATGTATTGAATATGTTTGTATCTACTTTTAATTTTTTCTAACGAAGCTTTCTTTGAATCATTTTAATAGAATTGAAGACCCCGAAGAAGAAGTTTTTGAGTACCAACCTCGGCGTCCAGTCGAACCGGTTTATGAATATGCCAAAGGTAGGTACAAGTTAAGAATCTGAGAATTTGTTTTCAATAGACTAGTAAGCATTTATTTACTTATAATAAGGCTTGTTTTCAGCAAGGGATACAATTAGATTCTTGTGATAATTGAAAATCGCTGCAAAATATTTTATTCACTCATTAAATTCAATTTAAATAAAAACTGAAATTTTGTATGTAAAGGCTTGTTTGGCAGCTCTTCGAAACACTTGTTGCTTTTCAAAGTTATATGATTTCTCAGCTCGTAAAGTTCAATTTTTTTAATTTGCATTATTTGATAAAAATATTTTTAATCTCTACTCTGCAGCAAAACAAAAATATATATATATATATAAAGTAACTTTTGTTTTGAGATAAGAAAACCTAATGACAATATAATTAATCTTGAATGTTTTTTGTTGAGCGATCAACGTAATGCTTTTTGGTTCCAGTCGGCTAGCCTTATTTCTTAACTAAAAAGTTAGGGGTAATTGCAAGTTACTATCGTCTGTGTACATATTGAGTTTTTCTCGTTCCCAAGGCCGAACTGCATATCACTAAATCAACTTTAGTAACTTTTGATTTACTTATCACAGAAAACGAAACGATTGATAAATTTAACCCTTAATGAAACTGAAACCAATGGTTAAATTATGAAATAAATCTGGCTCCTAGCTTTATAAACCAACAGTGTTATAATTTTTTTACAAAATAACGAAATAATTTTTCTATAAGTAACAATACTTGTAAAAAAAAACAGATAACACTTTTGCCTGTCATAAATTATGAAAAATAAAACAACTATACTACTATCGTCCTATAATAAATAATGCTACCAAAAATATTTTAGCAAGAGCAGCACCGTCTACCGTAACATATAAGCGTCCTTCGGCCCCAGCATATGCAACTGAAATGAAACGCTTGCGCGAAGCTCCAGTGAAACCGTATAAGCCGAGTTCGTATGGCATTCTGAAGAAATACAAATCAGTACACTAAATGAACTGACTTAACTACTGCGAAATACATATTTTTACTTATAATCTTAACATTCACGTATAACATTTAATTGCAAGAAAAATATAAATATATATTAAATGAATTAATGGTATAATCATAAAAACAAAAACAAAATTCAAATTGTAGATGCATAACAGCCAAACCTAAATTGGAGCGTCAGCGGCAAGCAACTGTCAAAAATTGCTTCATGCCCATACGAATTGTATGGGGCAAACCGCAATTGAAACGCTCTGACGCTGCGCTATTCGAATTTCCAATTTTGACAAGGCGTTAGCGGTTGAAGTTGGCTGCGTATAACAAAAACACCTGTAATTTATATTTGATTTGATTTAAATTTTCAGGAATTTATTCAAATAAGAGCTAAGTTTTTCAAAATAATAATAAATTGTTGTTTTTTGGCAACTAAGCAGATATTTTTTTTGTAATTTGTTTTCATTTCATGATTTTGACAATCCCAACGCAACGCTTCAATTTCGGTATGCCGCACTGAGCGAGAGCGTTGGTTCAGAAAACGCAACGCTCAACGCTCTAATTTAGGTTTGACTGTAAGAATATATGCGCTAACACCTATGCAAAAGAAAGCTATGTAAACCTATAATAATATAAGCTGTATCATTAACCAATGCAGAAGTTCCCCTCAATAAATAAAAAATCAACTTGAATATGCGATGATCTATAGAACATAAACTAACACTATGCAATCGTAGTGCCCATAAATTAAGCGATTTGATACCAATAAGTAAAGTATGTTGATGTTGACAAAACATTTAATAAACAATATCTGAAGTCCATAATTTCGACCGCATAAATATTGACATGCAATCACCTTTCGTCCTTGGCAGCAGAGGAAGTGGGTGATGATCTAAAGTCATTCTTTAACACGTGCATACATAATATGAAGTATAAAGTTTTTATTATAATACATATGAATCAATAGTTAATTTACCATAAATTCGTCCCAAGAACAGGCAAAAAATGATCACATATACTGTATAAAACATTGAAATCAATAGTAGTAAACAATTCAGTAAATTGACATAACGTTTCGAGTTGTCGCAGGTAATTTCCCATATTTTTTCTATTCGTATAAATAAAGCTATTAAAGCGGAAACCAAATTGCAGCGGAAGTTGAGTTTCATTTATGTTGTCTAAAAGCGAGAAAAACATATTTCACGTATGATCTTTTCCAGCATGGGTACTGATTTGACACTGCAACTAGAACCGAGTTGTGAGGTGTTTCGGAATTCAACTGCCATCCATTTGGCTCCAACTCAATTCATAGGGGTAAGTTTGTTAATTTTCATATTTTACTATAAATTGTTAATTGATTAATTTTGCTATAAATAAAATTTAAAATGAAAACAAAGTGTGGTTCAAGTTTTATTTCAAAGACTGAGCAAGTAAGTGTTTGGTGCCGAGCCATAAATTTCACTGTTTATGTTCACGTTGAAGTAGGGTTTTCGAAAATTGTATTTTTAAAAATCGTGTTGATGGGGCCTTTAAAAGAGCTTGAATTTTTATTTAATTTGTGCAAATGACAAGTTTAGAGATCGAGAAAAACTCAATTGCTTTTTGAAAGTTGAGAAGAAGTCACTATAAAACTATGGTTTTTATAGACAGTTTTTGTTCCTCTACATAACCGAGAAGAGGGTAATTGAAGTATTAAATGCTAGAAATTGCTATAGTCCGTATTCACTGCCTTGAAACATCACAGAAATTTAACCACGTCTGATTATCTCAAGAAGTTAAACCTCCATTTTTATACAACCAGACTCAATTGGTGACTTCTTTAACCATGTTAGTCACTTTTGACCATATCAATATCTAATGTTTCGTGCTGGATGGATTGTTAAATGATTTTATGCTAATAACCAGATATCACGTTTTTCCTTGACTACAGTCCGTCCATTAAAGCCGTCTCTACATTTTTCGGATATGCAATTTGTCGACATAATAACACAGACATATTATTAAATAATAAATAATTGATTGGCACGACAGCCCGCTTACGCGAGACTAAGGCCTAGCTTCCCGCAACCACCCGTGTTGTGCGTGTGAATTTTGTACGCGGGTGGAAGGGACCTACAGTTTTATGCCGGTTCCGAACGGCAGGTTGGGAGCTTTTTCATAGGCAATTTTTACTCTCAGAGGTTTGCCATTTCCAGCTGAGAGGACAGCCACCGAAAGAAAAAACGAGTTTCCCGTTATTTTTTTTAGGTGTTACTACATGCAGAATTCGAACTTGCGTCGCTCTGCATGCGACTCGCTGGACCGCGCACTAACCAACTGAGCCACGGCGGCTGCTTATTAATCTCTTATTACATATACACTAGTCAGAATAAGTTTGCGTACAAGGGGTACGTAGTTTTTTCATATGAAAAATAAATCACTTAAAGTAATTTTTCAAAAACAAAATATTTTTTATTTTTTGCGTAAACTTAGTTCTTTTATTCCATTAAGATAATAATAACAAAAACTTGACCAAACTGTAAAAGGAGGGCCAAAAACAAAATATGTTATGAATTCACCTCAGAAAAAGTTTGCGTACAAGATGAGATTATGTAGTTAAAATTCAATTGAAACTAAGTTTTGTCCAAAAATTAATAACTGTGAATTTTCTTTTCTCGCTTGAACTCCCTGCAGAAGTTTTGGCGCAAATTTTTTTAAATTCGGTGTTTTTTCAGCGGTTATTTTGTTATATCCTTGAATTGTTGTATTGGTTAACTATATCTTAGAAGATGGAGTGTTGTTGGGCTCAGGGTTTAACTGAACCCCTTATATACTCAATTAGGTGCACGGTAGGTGACTAGGGAGGGACTTTTGCAACTTTGTTGAGCCAGTTAATAGCAAACATAGCTTCGCATCGTATGCATTGCGCGCTAAGGTTGAAAAGATATGTTGGAATCGGATCCAAAGTTTTGAAACCTTAGCTTACATAAGCTTTTAGAATATGTAAATAACCCCCCGGAAACATTTCTGAATAAAACAACACAGCCTGCTCACTCCTTTTCCTGACATGCAGCCTCATACCATATCTCCACATATGCTATGCTTCACTGTTAATTTCAGATTTTTGTTATTAACAGGATCCTGTTCAAATTAGTTGATGCTTTTTAATTCCAAATATGCCAAACCATTATCAAATAATAATGAAAGGTCCCACTTTCTATAGATAACAACATTTCGTTCCGGAAATCCGGTTTTTTAGACTCCTTGATGGACTCTTTTACGAAAGCAATTCTGTGCTCCTTGTAAGTAAGCTAAATATGGGCTTCTTACATGCTGGTATGTAGGGGAAGTATGGTTTTTTCAGAACTTTTCTTATAAAGTCACTGCTTATGGGGTTTATAAAATATTTCTGTACATTTCTGAAGATATTGGATACAACCAGCCTTAGATTGTGATGCACTGATCGCAAACAATCGAATCCTCTTGCTCGGGTAACTTAAGAAAATGGTCAGATCGTAGTAACCAAACAAGATTTTCTGTTTTTTTTTTTTAGATTTAAGATGGCTTTTTGAAATGACGAATGTGCTCTTCCAAAAGTTTCCCTAATTTCATGAAATTTTTTGTCAATTTTGAAAAGTTTTTGTAAGATTATTCTTTATCCATTTTTAATATTTTTCTGTTGAATTCTATTGCTTTCTATAAAATTTCAAGCACATATACGGTTCCAAATAACTTACAAGTCCGTTTACTGTTCAATGGAATACAAATTTTCCAAAAAAAATAAAGAGCATAACCGGAAGTTCCCGTTATTAGTTTTGTACGCAAACTTATTCTGCACCGTTTTGTGAGTATATTGTCAATAAATACGGATACATGGAAAATTATTATTTTAATTCATCTAAAACAGAACAAAAAGTGCAGTTAAGGCATATATGAATAATGTGGATAAGTTTTTATAAACACAGAACCCATTTTTGAGGTCAAAATTAATCATAAAATATTTTTGACTTGCCTGTACGCAAACTTATTCTGACTAGTGTATACTATCAAAGAATATGAAGTGTGTTTATTTTCTTTGATACTATACACTGCTCAAAAAGAATTCTCAAATCAACATCAACAATGGAAAATTTTCATGCATATCTGATAACAGCTCTGCTTTCAGTCGTATTTCGCTTCACTCGAACAGAGCTGTTTATTATTTCTAGTCATCTGACATTGCCAACCTCGATATTGTCAATGTTTTCCCTTTCATTAATCATTCGCGAATTTTTTTCAAACTGCAAAAAGTGGCCGAAAAGTCATAATTTCGCATAAACTTTTCTACGATTTCATATGTAATTGGTTTAAAGTGAGCAAATAGTGCTAGGAAATTCACTCAGATGCAGCATTGAAGGTGAGTAGCAGACAGGGACAGAGCTCTCAAGCAGCAAATTACACGGCCGATTTTCTTCACAACAGGCAACGGACTAGATCACAATGTCTAGTTTCAATAACATGGACAGGGTGCCTGTGAAAATCGCGGAAAACTATAAACCGCCACCACGCGTATACCAGATGCCGCAGGCAATAGCGCATAGGGTAGCTCTGCCTGTCGGCCATTACGACGAAGCGCCGCAGTACAGCTACGATTTTCAGCTGGAGCGCAAGGTGCTCGCCAAGATTCCCGAGTGGCGACGCATGCGACAGCTGGAACGAGAGGCGCGACGCGAACGCAAGGAGAAGCGCGAGGAGGAGCGGCTACGTGCCATGGAAGCACAGCACAAACAAATGCTGGGCGCTGTTAGTTATCCTAGTGCCGAAGAGCTGTCCAGTTCGGAGAGTGATGATGAGGATGGCGATAAGCAGAGTGCTCTAGGTGCAGCGACAGCAACGCCCGAGCCAGTGATAGCACCGCAGCGGCTGGTTGGGGCCGCGCAGACTAGTAGTTTTCACAATATTCTGCAACCGACGATATTGCCCTCCAGCGTCACTAGTGTGCGGGATACAGGGAATGCGGCTAACCGGGTCGGCATTTCGGCACTCAATGGCAAACCGTTGAGTGCAGTTGCATTTAATTACAAAGACTTTGAAGATGACACTTCGTCACCCTTCGACAACATTGAATTGAAGACAATTAATGATTGGGATGTGTTGGCGCAAGTGTTACACAATACGCAACTAAAGGCCCGAGAGCAGATCGAAGAAGAACGGTCCGACACGGAGCAGGCGAACGAGGCGGCGGAGCAGCGGGACACCAAAGCAAATACTCATAGTGCAGCTAACGATAGTGTAAAAGTAAAACAGGAGCAGGACGAGGGCAGAATAGCGGAACAGGTGAACAATTCGATTGCAGGCGACGATGCAGCAATGAATTTAGAAGTTCTACAAAATACAAAAGCCGCACTACAAAGGGTCGACTTTGATAATTTGAGTCTGAAAGCGTGGCAAAACGATAACATTCCAAATAATACAACGGCAATAATGCAAACAACACAGAGTGAAACCAAACATGCCATTAGTAGCAATTGCATGCATCATTCGCCCGCCATCAGCTACGCGTCCTATGCCAACTCAGCAAGTCGGGAGCAGCAGCAGCACGCTTACACGCCTTTCGAACAAATTTACAACGGAATGATGGAGCAGCAACCACAGTCACAGCATAAGTATACGAATTTCAACTTGCATGCGAGCACGTACAACAACCAGAACTATTTTTATGCGCCCAATTGTAATGGTGGCGCCGCAGGAACCTATTACAATCCTGCGCATCTGTCGACGTTAGGCTATGCTGGCCACAATGCTAACAACTACCAACTATTACAAGGCGTTGTCAACGGGCCATTGCAGCAGCAAACGAGTGCTGCGCCAATGACGACGGGGGCGTCGGCCACGCTTGACGTTGGCGAATTGTGTTCGAAATCGAAAAGTGTGCCAGACATACTGAAAGAGCTGAGTGAAGAGGTGCGCAACTCTGAGTTGAGACGTTCCCGGTACTACAGCTACAACTCTGACGAAGGCAAACTGGCTGAGCAGGAGGATGATGATGGTGAGTGCATTTTTTGTGACTTTCTAGTGAAACCACTGTCGCTTTGTATGTTAGAGGCAATTATTGTGACCTCTTGAAGTACACAAAAATGTATATCTCGTCATTAAATTATTTTAATATTTGTCATAAAAATCATAGATGAGTCATTAACGGCGCAATTAGTCATTTAACCATTTGTTGCAAACAAGAAAACCCTGAAAGTAGGCAGCCAAAAGTGGGGCGAGCAAGACAACTCCCATCTAATCTAAGAGTCCCATACTCAACTGAAATATTTTTACATCTTTCCAGATTTATTTTAATTCTTCTCATTACTCATTAACCTATATCTTCAGATTTGAGCCTTATTATATAATTTCGTAAGACTGGTTTCATTATTTTTGATTTTCAATATCTTCTCAGACGTAACGCCCAAGCAGTCGCCAGTGAAAAGCGCACCCAAGGCCGAAGAGTCACAATACTATTCCAAGTTAGCTGCACCAGTGCAGCGCCTAGCCAAAAACATCAGTTCAATGGGCTTTCCTCTGGAACGCGTTGCAAAGATAGCTCAAATATTTGGCGCCGATGACAAGAAGGTACACCGTTTACCAATTTGTTTCATCAGCTGTGTCTTATCGAGTGTTTGTCTTTCTTTGCTATTTTGCAGATTGTCGAGCACCTGATACCGTTGAGCGAGCTAATGGATTTGGGCTTTGACGAAACAAAAATCTCAGAAGCACTTATGAAATTCGATAATAACAAAGAAAAGGCATTAGAGTATTTAATTTCATAGTTGCATGCAATGGCAACCATCACCGTATTATCCAATTCTAGTTATGTAAGACAACAGAACCATATACCTAATATTTTGTGCAAAAAAATAGGAAAACTCAGTTTCATCCTAATGCTCCATCACATGCTGCAATATATTATTACGGCTACAACTGAACTGCGTAACTGTGTATTCTTGTGTAGTGTATTTTCTTAAGCGAATGCGAGTAGCTAAACTGTTCCACAGATCCAACTAGTAATCAATTAGTGTACCAACAGCTTTGTATTTTGTATACAACACGCCTATACGATATGAAATGATAATTGAATTTTATTAAAATGATGAACGATAATTGCAATTCTTAAAATAAAGCGAAAACATAAACGTATAATTGAATTAAGTTGTGTTGCAAATATGTTACGCGCCGTCTCAGTTCCTTTTTCAGCATTTCTTCGCATTACACATCAACGTAATAACATTTACTATAAAAGTAAAAAGCAGCATTCATATTTATTTCGAATCGTCTTTGTTGGCCCACAAGCACAGCGCCATTAGTTCATCGATCCCATTAGCAAGTTGATTGCGTTTTCAATGTTGCCAGCGGTAATATTCAAATACATCAGATTGACTTCGTAATTGATGAAACCCATTTGGGCCATGGTGCGCAGTTGCTCGGCATACTGGTGGTTGCGATAGTAGAGCGGTATGTCGCCGTTGCCATCATCTGAAGTGTCTTGTACACCCATCGTATTGTCCGTTGCCGACAAAGGTTCGGTGGTGTCCATTTGTTGCGTGCCGCCCAAGTCCAGGCCGCTTGTGCTTGCGCCACTGCCGGGGCTGCGTTGGCTCAGCGAGTTTAGTGCGCGTTGCAGCTCATTGCGAAAGAGTTCTGATGAGATGCGCTCGCCACTGGTCGAATTTGAGAGCGGTGCCGAGGAACCGGAGGCGCCTGGGTCTGTGTTGCGTTGAGCAATGTTTGACAGTGAATTGACCGAACCGACACCGATTTGCGCCAGTGCCGCTTGCAATTGTTGCCGACTGATGAGACGAATACGTGCGTTTTCCGACGCCGAGGCGTCAGCGTTTGGACGTTCAGTGCTGCTGCTGCCCGCGCCCAGCGAATTCTCCTCCTCCGATGAGTTAGTCGAATCAGTGGCGGGCTCAGAGTCTGTAACGATAGAAATTTGTGGCTTTAAAATTCGGTGCTTAAGGGGGTGTTCCCGGGTAGAAGTTTGAAAAAATCGATTTTTTTTTTTGGCGTTTTATTGTACCTTATACTATATACTATCACCCCCCAAAGTCGTTTTTCAATCCGCAAACTCAGTACCCACTTTTTTGCATGTTAATTGAAGTAATCTCATGTCATGTCATGTCATGTCGAAACTTTAAACGCGTTTTTCTCGAAACCACATTTTTTGTATTGGCCGATAACTTTTCTCAGCAACTATGAGAGGTATCGACTTGAAATTTTGGGAAAATGTTCTAGACAGTTTTCATTGGATGCTAAACCAAAGTTTTCATCAAAAAATTATTGTTAAATATATTTTCAAGCACTCTAAAGGACAATTTTTTTTCATATGGCCGCCATTTTGTTTCTAATCAACATTTTGACTAAAACTGTGGTTTAGCATCCGCGGAATTTATTGCAGATTAATAATTGCATACCCATTTCTGTTTCCCGAAATTTCTTCCCTGCCAGCAGTGAAAATCAGCGTGACAAGGTCACATTGACCACTGAAAATTTGTACTTAGAAAATAAAATTTTTTGACACAAATATCAGTTTCTGTTCTCCAAATAATAAGGAACAACAAGCAAAAAACTAGAATATTGCATGTTGCCTTGTAGCTCCAAAATAATTAATTTAATTTTTTGATAAATAATTTTAATAAATAATTTTTGTGAAAAGCAGCCTAAAATCGGCATTCTAGACGGGAACACTTCCTTAATAAAATATATACCTAACACTTTTTCAACATATAATATTTTGAAATGACCGAAGACGTAACAAACAGCATTTGCGCATTAAAATAATTGACAAATATATAATATTATAATGTAAATCAGTTTTCAGTTGCCTTACAATTTGTGGCGGACGTATTTCTAGCCAACTCTTTCTTGATGGTGTCCACAATGAACGGTGCTGCACCACATATGAGCGGATATTGCTTGGCAATGCTCTTAATCACTTCCGGATGATGTAGCGTATTGAAGAGCACCGAGTCCCGAATAAGCGCTTGTGCGCCCAAATTGCGTCGAAACTCCGGATATGCGGCCAGAATCTTTTGCAATATATTAACGCGCAAATTCACATTGATTTGCGTGTGTGCAATGAGATTGAAGAGCTCCTGTACGTGCTTAATGTTCTTGGCGCTGGAGACATCCGCTGGCGGCTCATACCACGAATATTCCGCGTTCTTTTCGAAGCAGTGCACAGTCGCTTCGGGATGCACAAACTCGCTCAGCTTGTTGTCATCCTTTAGTGCAATGCCATTGTGTACGATCACTGCGGAATAAAGAAAATTTGTTAATGCTGTGAGCTGCCGGAATGGTGCGCAATTTTTAAGGCAGCTTACCCAATTGATCGGCTGAGAATTGGATTTTTTCGGCAATCTCCTGTTTGAGATACTGCACATTTCGGTCGAAATCGATGTTCTCCAGCGACACGTATTCATTCATATTAGATAAATGAATATTGGCAAAGAGTGTTGGCATTTCTCTGGCTTTAAAAGAGGCCGTTATCTTAAAATAGTAGTGATTAAATTTCTTTAAATTTAAACAATGCCGATCGTAGCCGTTGTTTTGTTACTGTTTCGAAGTAAAAAAAATATTTGTGAATTGCTGTGATAGAAATCGGAATGTCATTCATGCAGAGTTGCCATGTCAGAAAATATTTGAAATTGCCGCGATTTTGTTAAGTTTTAATTGTGTTTTGGGATGATAGTAGTTTAATGTATAATCAAATTTAATGCAAATACTAAAAGTTTTATTAAAAATAAACGAAAAAGAATAGTAATTAAATCTCATAGGTTAGAAGTTAAAATAGAACTAAAAGAGGATTTGTTTGCCGTCAGTTGCCTGTCTTAGCGCATGCGTTAAAAACGTTGACAGTCAATACGAATGACAAGTGCAAAGCAGTCAAAAACAAAACAAAGAACCTAAATACATAACAAGAATTCGCACGGAAGCGCAACATTTCCAAATTGTATACCAATAACAGCGAACTAACAGCAAAATGTCAGAGATATTGAGCTGTGACTTCGAGGTGTATGGACATGTGCAAGGTGGGTTGAGAAATTAATATCAATTACTAGAACATTTGCACATGTTAATGATTTTTCGGAATTACCTGCGTGACAATGGGCGCACTATTTAATGGCAGGCGTCTCCTTTCGCATGGTAAGTTGAAGTGCATGTTTCCACAGCCAGAGCTAGTTCTATTAATAAATGCAATATTTTTAAGTTAGTTCCTTAAAAATGCAGCAACTGAGCTGCTGAATACTGTATAAAGAATATAGATTGTAGCAGCCTGTCCTGTTATGTAAACCCCATATAACCGATGTTGAAGTATCACAAATTTGATAATTATTTGTTATGTGGATATCTTGAACATAAGTATTTTGACTTAATTTTTTTTCTTTCAACCTCATTTGCATGTTAAATTAAATGGTGACCCTTTATAGAGTAGTGTTTAGTCCTTATTAAAATCGTCATTGAAATTTCAATAAATATTAGAGTTTTATCTTTATTTTATAATGTTTTGCAGAGTAGATCAACTCATTGTGTCTCTGATTACTAAATTAGATATTTGTTTTGTTAAATGCATTGTATGTTTCAGTACACCGAGAAGCAGGCCAAATCTCTGGGTGTTCGAGGCTGGTGTACGAATACAAATAACGATACTGTCAAGGGACAAATCGAAGCTCCACGTGAGGCTTTTGATAAAATGTAAACTCTATGCAAATTAATCTAAATATGTGCAATAACTTGATACTTGCTAATAAATCTTTTTAAATATATTTAGGAAAACTTGGCTCCAGAAAACAGGAAGTCCCACAAGCCGTATAGACAAAACTGTTTTTAGCGAACCCAAACAGTTGGAGAATTTTACATTTCAGAACTTTTCAATTCGACATTAATGTCATGTCATAATGTCATGTCATAATCACATGTATTACTCTTATTACTATATAGAAACATTGTAGTGCTTTTGTTCTTAAACCTCTACTTTAACCGAATTGGAATTATTTGTTGTTTTCTATTTCGTATAAATAAAAAACGATGCACACATAAAACATAAACAGTAGATTTTGACAATTAAGGTATTTACAAAAATTAGTAAATTCAACTTTCATTCATATTTTGAAGCGTTGGCAATTATGATTGGCATTAATTTTGCCAAGAAATAAAAGTTGGCTAATGGATAAAATTATATAAATTTTCATTCGAATAAATGCAAATACTTTTACAACAGTAGTTCAAATAGTTAAAATAAATAAATTTTGTTTGCAGTTAGCTGATATGATAGTCATGAAATCAAGAAATACTTTATATTAGCTTACTAAATGCAAACCCACCATTTACCACTTACCCAGCACTGGTCGATTCGGCAAATTGCGTACTCGACTTGTCAAATTGGTATTTGCATGAATGGAAGAAGCAGATCAGCAAATGTCGCCGCAGCGAGAAGTGTTTTATTTTACTCTGAGGACTTGTGAAGCAAAAATCAATCAAAACGCAATATACAATCGAAAAAATACATATATACATGCAATAAAATAAAAAATTACACTTTTTCTCATAGATTGAGAAAAAAGAAAGGAAGTGAGGCTTTGTTTTGTACAAAATGCGCAAAAAGAAAATGCGTGGAATACTGAACTGAGTTACTTTTGGCTACCCTGCACAGTGTAAGAGGGTGTTTGGATACTCGTGTGGGACATGTGAAAGAATGAGGAGGGTTGTTTTTTGAACAGACAAACACGTATTTACATTGTGTAGTCTTGTTTTCTGCATCGTTTGGACTTAAATGAAACAAGGTGTCGGCATTAAACTAGTTTATTCGATGTTAATGGAACGCAACCTATTGTGTAGGGTGTGCACAGGAGCTGTTTTGGCCGAATCGTTTCCTTTCAGCTTTCACTTGTTCAAAGTGAACAAGAACAAGAGCAACTGTCATTAAACAATAATAAAAACAACAACACAAAACAAGAGCAACTGTCAGTCATAATAGTAGGCAGCACAGCAGCAGCAGAAACAGCAGAGGCAGCAGCAGCAACGACAACAGCAATAACAACAACAAAATTGAAATAAGAAAAAAAAATCGGGATCGGAATTGTAAGTGAAGTGCGAAGCGAAAAATTGAAAGTTTGTGTGATTTTGGGCGTAGAAAAAGCATACGTTTAAGAGCTGGAGAGTGAAAATTGCGAAAAAGTGCTACAATATTTTATACGTTTTGGTTTTCATATAATTTCGCCTTTTATTTGGAAAAAAATCGAATGCTTTCAAATTCGCCAAATCTTGTGTGTGTATGACGAAAATTCGGAGCAGCAAAACGGTCGTACTGAAGCGGTTTTAAATTGAGTAGCGATAAAAAGAAGCAAAAATATACGAATACAAAAAAATTATAAAAATCAATTAGCATTCAAATTGTATGCAATATAAAAACAAGGAAAATTGTGAATAGTAAGCAGCAATACGAAAGCACACATAATTTGCTGGCAACGCGCGAGCTAAGGCCCTTTGGGACAAGAACTGTGGACTGCGACTGGATCAGGAATAGGAATTCCCAATATAGGCAAACACACAAAATTGCACCGAATTATGACGATGACATTGCTCGCAGCGCGATTTGCAAATCATTGAACTCGAACGCGTTGCGTGCAGGCGCAGAGCGCAGCAGTCGGAGCAGAAGGAGGTGTTGGAGCGGTGGCAGCAGCCGCGCAGCATTGTCAGGGCGGCTAGTGCGTCGGTCGTTTAAACAAATTTTGGCGGACGCGAACGGCACTGCAATTGCCCGAACGGCGATACTACCGAATACTCGAAAGTTGCCATATCACCTAAGTACCCCTCATCTCGCACACGTACGCTATTACACGCCGCTATTGCGACTCCACTGCAGCACATGCCACTTGCCCCTAAGGCCACCCTACATCACTCTGAAACCGCGACGTTCAACACTGTCAGCACTAAATCCTACCGACCTGCTCGAGGGAACTGCAGGAACGTTTTGAGTAGATCATGGACACGACGCTATCGCAGCCACGAAATCGACTGCAATCTGCCCCTGTCAGCACGCCCTCTGTTGTGCCTAGCAGCAACAACACCAATGCCTCGGTGCTCGGTCCCAGCCTTTCCAGCACCAGCAACAGCAATAGCAGCAGCAGTGGTGGTGGTGGCGGCGGAGGGGCTGGCAGCATAAGCAGCATCAGCGGTATCGGAGTTATTGGCGGCGGCTCGGCAATCATGGTGCCGCAGTCTCAGTCACCACCGCCGGAACGTATCAGCACCGCCTCTTCGTTCGTGAATCTCTTCGATGGCTTCACCTCACGCGTGTCGGGCGATCGCAGCCAGAGCGCCGCCAGTACGCCGAGCAGCATAAGCTCGTTAGGCACAACCGCAAATGCTTTGTACTCTTCGCTGGGGCTCGCCTTTAACTCGCTGACATCACCTATCTCAAGCGTGGCGGCTGCTGCACAGGCCACCACCGCGGAGGCGGCCGCAGTGGTTGTTGCCGCCGCCTCGGCGCTGTCCAATCACCTGAGCTCGCCAACTAGCGGGACGCCGCCCAATTTGGACGAACTAGACGATGACGAGGATTGCGACGATGACAACGACCGGCACGTGCCTGCGGCCACGCCGAAAAAGTCGTGGCCCGAAATCAAGGCCATTGTTGACGACATACGCAAGCAGCTAGCCAATCTGTCCAGCATGATGCCGTCGAATATTCAGTTTCGTCGGCTTTCGGACGGACGCGTGCGTTGCTATTTTTTGAGTACGCCGCCCAACGCCTGGGAGACGACGCTGCTATACGTGGACATAAATGTGAATGCACCAGACGAGGTGATGGCGCCGGAAATGCCACCGAACGACTGCGAGCTACGCCTGGCGTCGCCGCCATCTTCGCAGGCATCGTCGCCCACAATGGGTGCGGCCTTTCCCAGCGGTGCTGGCAGCCAGAATAAGCGGTGAGTGCTCGCGCTCCAGGCGCAAAGTGCAAACGTGCGCAAAATCGCCATTTACATCTTTTGTCTGTTTGCAGACTCTACTGGAATATAGTATTACAGCAGCCCATTTCGAGTGTGGCTGCGGCAGCGGCTGCCGGCGGCGGTGTCAGCTCCTGGTCACGCGAATACCAACTGCTGCAAGAGCGTAAACGCCTATCAACGTGGGGCATCACGTCGTTCGAACTGCACAAACTCAGCGGAAAAATCGTGTTTCCCTGCTCAAGTGATCTGTACCAATGCCTCGATACGGGCTACAATGTGAGTAGCGGCGTAAACACAATCGCCATTCGATTCGGTTCAATGTTGACGGAAGTACCCGCACAACATTAGAACGAAATGTGTTGAAATGGCATTTAAAATTTCATTTTTAAGATCACTGGCGCTTTAAGTAACAATTGCTTGCGTGCTGTCGTTTCGCGGTTATGCAGCCGCTTCGTAGTTCACACGTGGCATATCATTGACCCAGTTTGAACGTGCGCGCTGTTTGCTATTACGATAAAAAGCTTGTAGACTATGCAGAGCAGCATAATTTTGCGCGCTGAGCGACTAAACGTTGCTGGGGGTAATGTTACAACTGCAGTGCGCTCAAATCTATGAAAACGTGCTTGCCGATCTGCCATTGAGTGCTACTACTTTATGTTGAGTGCTTTTGATGGAGTGAGAGAAAGTATATATGTTGTATAGAAATTTTTAGTTTGAAGTTTACAATTTCATTCAAATCTAATTGATTTGTTGCTTATATATTTTACAGTTTATGGGCTTGGAGAGCTTAGGGGCCAGTGGCCTAGCTTTAACACTGTTTTCAATTCGATTGAAGGGGTTGATATATGCAGCTCGTATACTTTACTCAGGCTTGTTTGGTGTTTCGCCTTGCACTTTCGTGGCACTCTTTTTATTTTTCTCTTCATATGTAATGAAACACGAAACGTAGCTTTTTGGTTGGGTGTGTCGGGGTACTCGAAAGCCTAATCAATCTGCAACAATGAAAGATGTTTTTCCATACGAAACTCTCTAACAGCGATTATAAAAGCAGTGCAAATAAATGCTGCAAATCAGTGTAGCACTAATTTTCATTCATTCAAGTATGGGATTACAAGCAATTGTATACAATCGTTTCACAATCGTTTTGCGCAATTTATGAGCCTCTTTGGCTTACTTCACCTTACTGCTTCAATCTGTTTAGCATAACTTTTGCAAAAATTCATTCTATACTGTACAACACTGTCGTTTACCAGCGTTACGCCATCTTAAAGGTTGGCTTCTACCACAAAAGCGAATTTTGTTTACACGATAAATCCCATAAATCCTACATCATTGTACGACTTCTACTATATATCTGTATGCATACACATACACACCACAACTTAAATTTGCGCAAGTAATCCGGACCGACTTTTGTAATCTGTGGTCATATTTGCCCATTGCATTATCGCAATGAGTTCAACGATTTTCTGTACAATTATTTCTCAGATTATTGGATTTAGTTAAAAAAAATTCACTCATAATGTATAATTAACAACGTTCGTAATTGATTGCAATAGTTTATTTTTAATGCTTAAAATGAAAATAATAACCGGAGTATCGTTACATGCATTCATAGAGCAGAAAAGAAAACTGTATCTTTGGCTTGAAAAAAATGTCTGCACTTATGTTCAATGTTATGTCTTGAGAAACTTGCATTGTTTTAGTTGTGAGTGCAGTGCACCAGAGGTAAACTGGAATACGGCCTTGCTGAAGTTTGTACACCCTACACCTGCTATCAGTTGAATAATATTAACGCTGCTTAATTGAACTTGAACTTGTTGAATTTCTAATTCATTTTGTCTAATGAATGAGTGTATGAAAGAAACTGTGTGTACTACATGTTTGATTTTCACTTTTTTGTCACAAATATTAATAGGTGCAGAGTCAGTTTTTCGTGAAAACCATTGAATGAAAATGTTGAAACAATTAAGAGTTTCCTAATCTCTGTCTTATCAGATACTATTAACCCCCTTTTGGCCTTTACTTTTAACTTTTTGCATCTTCAACATCTACCTGAGCCTTAAGTCAAATTTGAAAATAAACAAAACATAAAAGAAAAACGTGTTTGGTTGTCATGAAATTTCTTTCTATCTTAGTAATCAGTAGCACTTCTTAAGTCAGTACAATCATTATAAAATTTTATCATATCCAATGTATTTTGTTCTCCGGGTAAACTGGCTATTTGGCCTTAGTTGACAAATCGTTAATACTGCTACTGCAATTAATGAGTTTTCGTTTAGCGTCAATCGGCAACATTCTGAATTCGAATGCAAGATTTTAGTAAATACCCACACACCCACACATACCTGTCCAGAAATTTATAGTGTCTTACAAAAATTCTTCATTTATGTCTTCTACATGGACAATCCTGAAGCCAGATCTGAGTAAATTTTCACTAAAAGTTCACAATTTTCAGAAATTTCTTGTCCTACAGAATTTCTTCTTCTTCGTTTTTCATATGGAAAATTCTGACATCAGATTTGAGAAAACCAGTCAGTAAGATTCTGGTCTAGTTTCACTAAATTGTTAATAAACTAAAATGTTCAAAATTTTGAGAAATTTCTTGTCCTACAGAATTTCTTCTTCTTCGTTTTTCATATGGAAAATTCTGACATCAGATTTGAGAAAACCAGTCAGTAAGATTCTGGTCTGGTTTGACTAAATTGTTAATAAACTAAACTAAAATGTTAACAATTTTCATAAATTTCTGTCTTACAGAATTTATTGATTTGTTGTATTGACCAGCACGTTTACAATGAGTGTTTTTTCATTGTTTTCTTTGTTTCTTATCTTAGATAAATGACTTGGCATATCTTTAAAAATTATCTATACATATCTATAAATGTATTTGTGTTTCGATTGCTGCTGCGAGCTTGAGGGCCAATCGATATACTTAGTATATTTTTTCATACATGAATGGAAACCAAGTACAGGGCCCAGATTCTTCCGACCTCATCAAGGCATCTTTTTACTCTCGGTAGTTTGCCAACACCTGTTGTACGCGTTGCCACCGAAAGAATTGTCTCTTTTGATTTGGTGTTGGTTGAGTTCGCATTTGAACGCACGGCCCTTCTGACTTGTCATCCAACTCGCACACCGCTTGTACTTACATTCGAAATTAATAAATAATATTGACCTTGTAAACAATATTTACAATGCCCTTACAATTCATATCAACATTTGACAATCTTACGTTTATTCTACACAATTTCCCTCATATACATACATATGTATGTATGTTGCGTTCGTATGTCGAAAAGCTATAAGCGACAATTAATTAAATTGTAAATACATACATTAGTACTATTTTGCTAAACAACTTCCTACAATTTATTTGTGTATAGCATAGACCTTTCACCTTATCTCGGTGGCGCGTAATTGCTTAATATGTGATATGGTCGGCAAGTTTCTGATGTAGCGCTGCGGCCAAGCGGCATCATTTACAATTCATATACTATACGTTTGTGTTGTGCTATTCTTAGCGTTTGTCTTTAACTTTGCACGTACGCAGACCGCGAATTTAGTCCAGCCCCCCCGAAGCATACCGAAGAAACAAACAATGAAACTATAAAAAAAACTGGTGGCTTTTATGACAAAACAAAGTCGAACAAGTTGACAGCTCACCGGCGCTTTCGGCGGAGAGCTGCGCGCGCTGTGTTAGGTTGCTATGGCGTTGAAGAAGACGGTAGTGTTGCCTTGATTTAGCCACATCTTGTCTTGTCTTTTGCATTGGCAAGCATGACGTAGCGAATTTCGATTGATAACGGTGGCTGGCCGTGCCCGTAGCAGCCTGACGACCTACCATTGGTTAGGTGCAGGTGGGACGCTGTGCAATCGTCTGAAGTCACGTTTCACGTTTTATATTTTCCTTTTTTATTATTGTTTAGTTTATTTGTTTTATGTGAAATTTTTTCTTTTTTTAAGTCTAATTACTCGACTTAGCCCACACACAACTAATCGTTTTAATCAGTTTGCGTTTATTTTCATTGCTTTATTGTTTGGCTGTGATTTGCGCTCCTCTCTGTCTGTCTGTCTTTCTGGTTGCTCGTAGTTGTAGTTGGTCGTCGACGACAGTCTAGTGACGCAGTGCAACGTTCAGCTGCGCGATGATTAATCGCCAATAATCATTATTTATTTGTTCTGCGGCTGCCCCGGAAATCAAGCGTCCGCCCGCTGGTTCAATTTGCGAATAGTATGTCTTGAAAACTATCTAAGCGCTATGTTATAGCGCCGATAATTATATGCATAACATATGTGCATTGATGATGTAGCGCCAAATACCTTTTGTGGCTGCTGCTTGTGTGCTGAAATTGAAAATTTATTATGCTCTTCAAGTTTTTTATTTGTTCCTCTTGATGGCATTGCTTTTTTGCAATTATCTTTGTTTTGTTGGTTGTTAATCATCGTGTGGCGTGTGCAGATAAGCGGTCGGTGGTATGGCATTGCTGTTGTTGTTTACTTTTGCTTTCGAGCTCGCGCTAAAATGTTGAAATGTTTATTATACATGGTTGGTTTGGCTGTTGGTGTGTCGTTCCAACTGTCTGTTTGCTTGCGGCTCTAGGCTGCTGTTGAGCTACCAGCTACCTACCTTCGTCTCAATGCGTTGCATTGCGCGTTTGACCGTTTTATCGTGAGTCGTCATTTGTGTATGGTCCGGGTTCGATCTTGTCATAAATAATACATAGAAGCATAGACAACATTTGCAGTCTTGTGATTTATAGTTTATTTCATTAGACAACATTTGCAGTCTTTTGATTTATAGTTTATTTTAATAGAACTATCGACCTTTAAAAATAAATGGCTACACTTGGTGGAGTATTCTTCTCAGCAGACGGATCTAAATTTAGTTTATCGAAATTGTTCAGGTCGTAAGTGATGATTGATTGGAAGGCTTCCACAGTTCTAGTACTGCTACAATAGCCCGATTTCAACCTAAGACCCAGAAGAAAATGGCAGTTTCATGTCAAGTCCGAACAAAAAGTTGGTGTTTTTTCGATCCATAAATATTTTTACTATTGGAGTGCATTATTCTCCAAGTGTACAGTGCCTGAAATACCTTTCGTTTTTTTACATATTCAAAGTTGGCCGAGTCGACAATCTAACAGACGATTTTCTGCTTTGCAGCCCAACGCTCTGAGCCACTGCTGCTGTCACAATTCAACTTATGTCTTCCTTTTTGATAAACGTTCATTATTAATAAACATTAACCTCGATTTTATGTCTTCTGTGATGGTTTTAATGCTGTTTGCCATACATTTTTAGTGGGAAATCTAAGCTTTTAATATCTTTTTCTAGCTCCAACCCACGCAGTACTTAATATCTCATGGGGCTATTTCTCTCTCATTGTGTTATTTTTTATTTTTTAGTATATTTTTGATCTTTGGTCAATGTACAAACAAAAACCTGATTCCCATTCTGCGCATCTGCTGTTGTGATCAACTGTTTATTTATTGTTTTGTTGTTTTACTGCTGAAGTTCTTGTCTGATATGTGGTAGTAAATTTCTTGCTGGGTGGTTAACCGCTTATCGCTCTTTGTGTATGTGTGTGTTTGCCTGCGCTAATAAAAATGCATACTTAATTCTTGAGTTTATTATTTCGAAAATAAAATTTAATGCCCAAATCTCCATCTATGTCGCGCTATGTCCATCCATCCGTTCGTCTGTCCGTTAGGCTGCTGCGTCGTAAGCAATAACAATGTCGTCATTACACTCAAATAAAAATACAGTTTATCGATTATTAATAAATAGTTATATGAAATGTTGTTTAATTTTTGCACTTGCAGACAAGTCCTCTATTTCCTACACAGTTGCGCACATGCCCGCAATGGGCTGCCCTGGATCCGCAAATTTGCCCGCAAAACTCCGATTTGATTGCGTATATTAGTGGCTGTGATATCTGGGTGACGCACACGGTCAGCGGCCATGAGGAGCGCTTGACATTTGCCCACGACGGACGTCGCTCTTTTGTCGATGATCCGCTAAGTGCTGGCGTGCCATCGTATGTGATGCAGGAGGAATTCAGTCGCTATCAGGGCTACTGGTGGCAACTGCAATCGGACGGTATGTCACTACACTGCAAATGTTTTTTAATCACACACTCACTGATATATTTCGTTCGCCATTTCAGACGGCATCTATCGCATTGTGTACGAAGAGGTTGACGAATCCGATGTGTGCCTCTACACATTCCCCTCGTCGCAGGCCATGCCCGGCGAAATGGAGGAGTACCGCTTTCCGCGCACCGGCACGCCCAATGCCAAGTCGAAGCTGAAAATGGTGCAATTCGTATTGAATGAGTCGCTGCAAATTAGCGATGTCTGCATTAAGGACTTGCCATATTCGTTGTCGGTGGTGTTTCCCTGGCTGGAGTACATTGTGCGTGTTGGCTGGACCCCCGACTCGAAATAGTTAGTATTGCATTCGAGTGCAGAAATTCTTATAATAATTAAAGTGAAAAATCAGTTGTGAACAATATTATTTTCATGTAATTCTAATTTAATTTTTATACAATTTGTATTTATAATTTTTCAGCGTTTGGATGCAAGGCATGAATCGAAAGCAGCAACGTTTGGACTTGGTGCTTATACCGCTTGATAATTTCTGTGAAACCTACAGCAGTTCAGCGTCATCACCGTCTGGCTCCGCCGATCACAGTTGGAAGAGTCCGTACTGTCGTGCAGTTTCGCCGCTTCAGGTATCGCGCTAAGCTCTTCCCTTAAATTTGAAGTATTCACAATAAATCTCCTTCTATCGATTCGTAGGTGATTTACTCGCAAACGTCCGATTCCTGGGTGAATGTGCACGATTTGCTCTATTTCCTGGAGATCACCGAAACGACAGTCACATTTCTGTGGGCCTCGGAGGAGACCGGCTATCGGCATTTGTATTTGGTCACATCTAGTCTATGCGCTACCGTCTTGAACGGCTACAAGGACGCCCACGTGAACGTCGCTGCGGCCACTGTGGTCAGTTACGAACTGAATAATCGCACAAATTCAACGTCGTCGGTGGCTTCGGTGACCATGGATGTACATGCGGACTTTATTGAGAGCGTTATGCTGCATCCGCGAATTATAAATAAGGTTGTCTTCATTGTGAAACTGCGCCGAATGTGTGATTTGTATCCTGATGTGTTCTCGATTGTTAGGTGGCGCTCACTTCTGGCGAATGGGAAGTACTGCACCGCTGTTTGTGGGTGGACAAGGCGCAGCAATTGGTTTATTTTATAGGCTTACGAGATACGCCGCTCGAAAAGCATTTGTACGTAGTCAGCTTGCAGCGGCCAGAGCACATACGGCTACTCACCGAGCCCGGCTACTCATATCAGGTGGAATTCGATGAGGTGTGTACCACAAATGCAATTTGTTTTTCCTTTATCTCATAAATTGTTGATTTATCTCTCGTGAGCAGACTTGTCAATTGATGTTGCAAGTTTACTGCAACATCCAACGTTTGCCGTCCTGCAAGGTGATGCGCGTAACACAAACCTGCCAGAGCGGTGGCGTGAACGGTATACAGCTGACGCTCATGGGCTACTTGCACGAGGGCGGCAAACCGGAACCACAGTACTGCCCGCAAATATTTCGGCCGCAACTGCCATCGGGTGAAGTTGTGTACGCAATGGTCTTCAAGCCGCACAACTTTCAGCTGGGCGTCAAATACCCAACTGTGCTGAACGTGTACGGCGGCCCCGAAGTACAGACGGTAAACAACACCTTCAAGGTGCGTTTGGAAGCGTGGTTTTGCTATCAATGTGAACATGGGTTAATTTGTATGTTCATCTGCAGGGAAAACATCAGCTGCGCATGCACATGCTGGCAGCACAGGGTTACTGTGTGATTTGCATCGATTCGCGTGGCTCGCGGCATCGTGGACTGAAATTCGAGAGCCATATACGCTGTCGCATGGGCCAGGTGGAGCTCAACGATCAGGTGGATGCGTTGCGAATACTTGCCGACCAATTGGGTTATGTGGACATGAATCGCGTGGCCATACATGGCTGGTCCTATGGTATGTGTGCTTGTGTTAGACTGATTGATGCGTATTCGTATGATGAATGTGATGTCTTATGTGGCGCTCTTAGGTGGCTACTTGAGCCTTATGGGTTTGGTGCAGTATCCGGATATATTCAAAGTTGCCATTGCCGGTGCGCCCGTCACGAATTGGGAGTACTACGATACGGGCTATACGGAACGTTATATGGACTTGCCGCAGAATAATAAACGCGGCTACACGGCCGGCTCAGTGCTTAATTACATTCACTCATTTCCCGAAGAGTAAGTTGCTGCTCCAAAGAGCTGGATTCTTGTAGATATTTGACATGCTTGATATTTGTCCTGTTTAAGGCTCCGCCTCTCTATTTAGTTAAATAATTAATTTTAATTGGCATTGAAGAATTAATTATATTTGTTTACGTTTCACAGAGACAATCGTCTTCTGCTCATACATGGCCTCATCGATGAGAACGTACATTTCTATCATACCTCGCAGCTAATAACGGCACTTAATAAGGCCAACAAACCGTACGATCTGCACGTTTTCCCCGACGAGCGGCACTCGCTGCGCAACTTGGAATCGAATAAAAACTACGAAACAAAATTGCTGTCTTTCTTGCAAAACTTATGAGATTCGCAACGGCATGTTCCCAAGCCGAGAACGAATGCACTGGCAGAGACGACGACCACTACGACGATCCACACAACAGCCTCCTCACCCACCAATGCTGGGACAGTGTAAGCGCAAGCAGTGCCCATATTGGCGGAGTCAGCCGATCATAAAAAAAAAAAAACAAAACAACAATTTCGTACTCCTTTGCTGACATACATACATTTTATATAACTCCGAAAATATGTTAACCGTTTAGAACTTTGAATTTAAACGCCAAATTTAAATTTTAAATGATGATTTTTACAAGCAGAAATTATTTTTATGTTTAAGCATTATTAGCGCTAAAGCAAATGTCGTTCATTGTTACTGCTTGCTTAACATAACCGAAAGCAAGAAGTATATTTCATTTCTATATATATATTTAATGTAAATTGTAAAAAGCTGCAAAAGCGCGTGTGCAAAGCAAATGCTAATTTTTATTAAAAGTCACGAAATCAATCAAAAGCAACCGATCCTCACTCAATATCTTTCAATATACATGAACAAATACACGACTTTCTTCTGTGCTCGAGTTACTGCTACTAGTTGACGCTGCAAAATATATTTTTGTATGCTGTTGTGCATTAAAGTTGATTATTGTAATTTCATTGACAAACAAAACAAAAACTAAAACTAAAAACATTTCGAAATTGTAATTCGTAAAGTGCGCGCATGCGACTTTAGCTCAAACAACATGCAAAAAGCGTTCAGTTTGTAATAACGTGCAAAGTTGCTGCTGCTAAATGCTTTTTTAGACTCATAAGCAAAAATGTTATATTTTAAAATTAGAATTGTTCATTGAATGTTCGCAACAAACGTTTATTTTTAATTGTAAACTGACACTACGCATTGTGTTCGCCTTCCATGCATCGTTCCCCTTCGCCTTCCCTGCTATGTTGCGTTCTCAGCTCTAGCTGTATTTGATTATTTAACTAATTCGAATTCGACTGTAAACCTAAACGCATGACGAGGAGTGTAGCAAAACAACGTTGTCCTTTATTTACTCCTAGTTGTACTGCTTTCGAGCGTTCGCCTGTTACACCCTTAAAAAATTTTCAAGAACATTAACCATTACGATTGCCGCATAAATTACTAATTTAACTATATATAAATTGATAACAAGAATCGCTTATGTAAAACGTTGCAATATTTAACATCTAACTACTTACATTTAGTCCATAAATTTATATTTACAATTAAAATTCAAGCATTAAACAAAATTTTCAACAAACAAACAATGAAGCACATAAAAACTGCAAAACATGTAAAATTTATAATTAACGCTAAAATCATGATTATGTTTATTGAATTTTAAGTTGTAAAGCAAAGAGAATAAAAACAAAACACAAGAATAATAATTATTAAAGAGAAAAAAATTAAAGCGAAACAACAAAAAAATCAATTGTATAACTTATAGAAATAAAAAATAATAATAAAATATAAACGAAATAAATAATATTTAAAGAAACGAGAAGAAAAAAAAACGCATTGTCATTTCTAAGCATTCCGAGTGAACGACCAGGGGCGCAGAATAGACCACACGCGCCTTGGCAGAGTTTGTTTACTTTATGACGCGGCCGAGGTGTAGCAGAGAAAAATGCCAACGCAAACAAGAGAGTAACGGCGAATGAGCGCATAGGACAGTGTTGCCAGATGATTGATTATAGGAATGTTTTCGGTAATTTGTGCGATTTCAGTTATTCTCTCTCGATGTTGACGACTAAATATATTTGACGACTTTTTGATTTGTGTTGGGTTATTCTTTTATTTTTTATTCTATTTTCTAGAACATATCTTCTATCGAATTTCCCACCATGCTCCACATTGAAAGAAACAACTCTTTTTTTGGAATTTTTAAATATTTTTTTATTCAGTTTCTGTTTGCTTCGTTTCATTGAAGATTTTCATTAAATTAGCCACCTTGGTTTTGCATTTCATTTGTGTGCAATGGTCTTTTTATCAGCGTTTCAAAAGTGTTTCGCAAAAAAGTTCTTATTTGTGTTTTTTTATACATACATACTCGATTGGCAATTTTCCATTGGTTGTTGCTGTTTGTTGTTGTTGTTGTTGTTGATACGAAATAAAACCGCCTGTTTAGTATGTTTTTTTTTGTTTTTGTTGTTTTTTATATTTCATCGTCGTTCATAATTTCAAGTTATTTGCTTGCATTTTATTTCTTCTTTTCTGCTTAGTTCTTTTTGTAAAGTAAATATATATATAATGTATATATATATATATCTGTATATATATATATGTATGTATAATTATTATTTATATACGCATTTGTATACATACGTTTGTATATAAATTATTGTTATTAGCATTAAATTTAAACTGTATTAATTTTAATGTTCTTGTATATAAATTAGTGGTTGTTTTTGTTTTTGTAGTTTTCTCTTGTTGTTGTTGCTTTATTTCTGTGTTTATTCTTCGTTCTTCCCCTTTATGCTAGTTTAGCAGTGGTATGAAGTAATAGTAGTTATGAATGAATCGTAATATATATATATGTGGATGTATGTTTGTATGTATTTATGTATGTATGTATGTATATATGTAGTGATACATTATGGATTTTCATGCAATGAAATCGTTACACTTTACAAAAAACTACACTTGGCGACATTTCCATTGGATTTATTTTCAATTTACAATAAATTCAAACTACTTTTAATTTGCTTAACGCATATTTACATACATTTCATTTAGTGTAATTCAATTAATTAATTTGATCGATTAATCAATCAATTAGCGGTTTGCGAAAGCTTTACAAAGCCGACGAGCGAACGTAAACAGGAATTTCAAAAAAGTTTGGGTATAATTTGGAAAAAATAAGTCAAATATGAACAATTTTAATACGAACACAAAACAATTTTGTTTTTTTTTTTAATATTTTTTGTAAAAATATTTGAAAGTGCATACAGTGAGTTTAATTTTTTTGAGTAAACAATAACAAATGTGGAATTTGTATATTGGATTTAAATTGATAAATATTTTATGAAAGCTTTTTATGCTTTTTAAGCTGTGCTCGTAAGTCGGTCGGTCAGCGACAAGTGGCGCGTATCAAAATAGCGCAGTGAAAGTGACAAAAGTTAGGTTAGGTTGGGCTAGAGTGGCTGCTGAGCGAGCTCACAAAGGCCAGTGGCCAATAACAAAGACGGAAAGTAGGACCCAATTATTATGTCTGCTAATATTAGCGGAAAAGTTTGTAAAATATCTAAAATATTTCTTATGATTTTTAATTTGTTCTAATATATCAATTTATAACTTTTTAAATATAGTTGAAAGTTAAAAGTTTTTAATATTTGTTATGGATTTTCATCTGAATGGCTTTGAAAAGTTTAATTGAAAAGAGGAAATCAAGACAATTTTAAATGAATTTATAAAGTTACTAAAAAAAATTATAAGGTTGGAAAGGTACCATAGCGCTTTAACCCAGATCCAGTTTCGCATAACTATTTGTATAAGTAGAGACAGTATAGTATTTCCTACGTTCTTACAAATCTATGTCGCTTTAAAACTTTCACTTGGCTTTTTCAATAATGCCACGTGGGAGCTTTTAGCGGAGGTTCTACATTCTGGGGTCTTATTTTCTGTTGAGTGGGCAGCCATGGAAAGAAAAAGGTGTTCAATTTTTGATACTGCCAACAATAGAAAATAAAACTCAGCTTCAGAGTTGCGATTCCACACACCAATCAGCTGAGCCATGGCGACCGTAAGGTTAGGTTAGGTTATACTGTCTGTCAAGAAGGCCAGTTCTAGAACCTATTGGGTCCTAAGTGATGCCAAGCAGTTCCGAGGAGGATACCGAGGAGTTCTGTTTGTCAAGAAGGCCACATATAGAACCAAAAGGGTCCTTAGAGATGCTAATTAGTGCTGTTTGGAAAAATTGTTATTGCCTTATGATCTGTTAGAAACCGAATGCAAGAAATTTTCGAGCACTGAAAAGATTACCGTTTATTCAATTCAGACGATTTCTAGCGATTCTTTATGCCGCGCTAATGTCGCTCACTATAGCCAATCCATGCTATCGCTCCATGACCCAACCTATGTGCATTTCCCAACTGTCTGTCTGTCTGTCTGTCACGCGTACATTCCAGTACATACTCGCATTTTTCTCTCACTGTGCCACTTTCACTGTCGATGTTAAGGTCGCGTTCGCACTGACAGCTGCGCAACTGTTCACAAGGCAACAGTTGTTATGCGGGTCGCGTCACGTCTCGTCATGACGCTCATGCAATATGTTTGCCCGCATAACAACTAAAACATTGTGTGGACTTTGGCTGCGGCTGAAAGTGTTTTTCGGGGGTCTTTGTTTTTTGCAATTTTCTTGTAAGTTTTTTTTTGTTTGATTTTGTTGTTTTTTGGTATGCTTGCATGTGGTTTGTGTGTGTGTGTGTGTGTGTATGCTTGGGTGTTTGTGTGTGTGGTGTTGCGTTTTTTTCGCTTACAATAACAATTTAAATTTAATTAACTTTACAATTACAATTAATTTTTTTAGTTAATTTGACTTTTACGTTTACGCTTAATTACAGTTAATTTACAATAGCATACAATTAATTTAATTTAATTTACTTTAATTTATTTTAATTTTTTATTTAATTCATTTACACAATTACACAGTTGCTTTACTTTAAAAGTTGGGTATATTTTCTTTAACTTATTCACTTATGTATGTGTTTATAAGTGTGTTTTTTTCATTTAAATTTAAAGTTTTTTTGTTGTTTAGTTTAAATTTTAATAGTGTATTTGTATATATGTATATAAAAAAAATTTATCGCTAAAACATTACGACTAAATAAATTTACGTTAAAGTGTTTTAGTGAATTTTTTTATGTGGTTTTGCAAATATTTTTGTTTTTCTTTTACATGAAAACATTTCACAATGCTTTATTTGTAATTAATGTGCAATAATTCAATGTTGTTGTTTTAGTAATTTAAGCTTGGTTTTTCACATTCGGTTGGTTGTTAAAATGTGTGTGTGTTTTATTTTTGCTTGAACAATTTTTTTCTTGCCATCATCGATTAATTCAATGCACACATACATACATTATTCATAAGTATGGATGTGTGTAAATAATTCCAATTATGTTTTTACGCTCGTACACAATTTTCGCTGCTTGTTTTTTTGTTTTTAATTTTTACTACTAATATTAATTAATAATATTACAAATTAGTTTTTTTTGTGTTTTTGTTTTTCAATTATAAATATTTCACTTATGTAATTGCGTGTTGCTGCTATTCAACTTGTTTTATTAATGGTTTCTGTTTGTTTTGTTTATTTTGTTTATTTTGCGTTTTTTGCTATTTTTCCTTAATTTTCTTTTACATAAAAACAAAGGAACTATATATTTCAGTCTTTCAAGTGTTTTATAAAAAAAAAAATCTATTGTTTTCTGTTTATGTTTATGCTGTTTTTTGCTTGCTATACATAACTTTATGTATATATAAATAGCGTGTTTATGTATAAAAAAGAAATGTAATGCAAAAAATTTCTTTATGTAGTGTGTGTGTGTGTGTTTGCAATTAAGCTTTAAGTTATTTTCATAATATTTGCTAATATATGGTTTTTTGTAATGTTTTTTGTTTACTGCTGTCTGTGGCTTTTGCACTTTCAATATTTTTTATTTCATTTTATTTACAATATACTTTTGTTTTATTCTTTTGTCACTGTTTTCGTTTGCATGTTGCAATATGCGTGTGAGTCTGTGTGTGTGTGTGTGAGTGTTTCTGTGTGAGTGCAAAAATGGCGCTAAATAAAAAAATATATAGTAGCAGCTTTGTTTGTTTGCTTTATGCTTTAATGCTATTAGTTGTTGTTGTTGTTGTTTTTTGTTGTCTGTTGCTGAACACATGTCGTTTAATTTTGTAGTCAAATATTTGTCAAATATTTTTTGATTTTTTTTCAATAGTTTTACTAAGTAGCAAAAAGTGCAATAAAAAACTCGGCGCTTTCGATTTCAACAATTAGCGTGGAACACATGGCGTCTGTCCGTGTAACAATGCATCAATCGCCATTCAAATGTCGTTGTATGCAACACTGATCTATGTAGACAATACATTAATGCTACGAATTTGTTTGTGTGCCAGGCAAAATGTCACTGTATGTTTACGAGTGTGTGTGTGTGTGTGTGTGTGTGAAATTTCACATTGCATTGACCTTTTACAAGAAATAATAATTTTCATGAATTGTTTGCTTGATCTTCTTCACTCGCGATTTATACTAGTTTTTGCTATAGTTGTGTGTACGTGTGTCTGTGTTTGTTTAGTTCACATGTGTTTAGAAAAAAACATTGCAAGTTTTAATTGAAGGCTTCAAAAGGTTCAAGCGTTGCAAAAACATTTATGAAAAGCGTTTTAGTGTGTCTGTCTGTGTGTGTACGTGTGTCTGTGTTTGTTAAGTTCACATGTGTTTAAAAAAAAAACATTGCAAGTTTTAATTGAAGGCTTCAAAAGGTTCAAGCGTTGCAAAAACATTTATGAAAAGCGTTTCAGTGTGTCTGTCTGTGTGTGTGTGTGTGTGTGTGTGTGAGGGGGAATGTACATGTGCTATTTGTAAATCATTGCAGCATTGCTTAGTGTGCAACATAAAGCAGCCAACTTTCGAAGTGCTCGAAACCGATCCTCAGCTCACTTCCCCACTCACTACTTGACATCGTTAATGCGCAGTTTTAACTTTATTTTTTCTGCAACGCTACTTAATTCGCTGCTTGAAA
Organism: Melieria omissa; assembly: GCA_963971225.1. Lineage (NCBI taxonomy): Eukaryota > Metazoa > Arthropoda > Insecta > Diptera > Ulidiidae > Melieria > Melieria omissa. The sequence goes on along the minus strand of OZ020267.1, from coordinate 71,554,806 downwards.
TTTTATAAAAAAATGTAGCTGAAGCTTTGTACAATTTTCTTGAATTTAAGTGTTTTTCTCTTAAGCCAAAGCAACACGTTTTGTGCACTGATTACTGTTCGTTCATTTTAGTGTTCACAATGTTCGTTGTAAAAGTGCAAGAAGAACACAACGTTATCGTTTTTTATAATGTCGGTTGTTGTTGTTTTTGTTTTGCATTTATACAATTTTTAGTGCAATTTCGTTTTTCTTTTGTTTTTATTATTTGTTAAGCGTCGTTTTCGCCAAATGATCCGATGAACTCACAAACAGTTGCAACAGTTTCATGTCAAAGTTTTTCAACTCAAAATTTAAGCAAACATTACAAAATTTTGTGATAGTAAATTTTCTGACTTTGAATATCGAAACTGTTGACTATCCAAATCACAAAAGCTTGTAACAATTTAGTGACTTTGAATGAAAACTGATTTCTAAAAATTAAGCAAATCATAGACACAACAGTTGTAAACATTTACAATTTTAAGATTTTGAATGCATAACATTTCATCAGTTGTGGCTGTTAGTGTCACAAAAGTTTGTAACAATTTCAACTGTTGACTGCCAAAATCACAAAAAATTGTAACAATTACAATTTAGTGACTTTGAATGACTACTGATTTCTAAAAATTATGCAAATCATAGACGTGCCTAAAATTTTTTCAGTTTTAGCTATTACTATCACAAAAGTTTGTAACAATTACAATTTAATTATTTTTAATGATGATTGGTTTTTGAAATCAAGTAAATCATAACTGTGAGTATCACAAAAGTCACCACACTAGCAAAAGTTTAAACTTTCAGATTTTGAAAGTATGAAGAAGAAGAACGTTGCAAATTTTAGCTGTTAGTGTCACAAATTTTTGTAACAGTCGCTATTGAATGATTTTCAATGTTAATTGGCTTCTGAAATAAAACAAATCATAACTATGAACATAAAAAAGTTACAACAGTTGTAATAACTGAAATTTTGAAAGTAAAAAGTATCGTAAACTTCAGCTGTTAGTGTCACAAAAGTTTGTAAAAGTTACAATTTAGTGGTTTCTAAATGATAATTGATTTTTGATATGAAACAAATCATAATTATGAACATCACAAAAGCCACAACAGTTGTAAAAGTGGAAATTTTAAGATTTTGAAAGAATCAATTTCGTCAATTTTAACTGTTAGTGTCACAAAAGTTTGTAATAGTCACAATTGAATGATTTTCATTAATAATGGGCTTCTAAAATGAAACAAATCATAGCTGTGAGTACCATAAGAGTAACAACAATTATTACAATTTTAAGATTTTGAATGTAAAATATGTCTCAGATTCTAACAAAAGTTTGCAAAAGTTGCATTTGATTAATTTTGAATACAAAAAATTTCACATATCATAATTTTGAATGCAAAAAATTTTGCTAATCATAGTTGTGAACATCACAGAATTTTGTGACAGTGGCAATTTTGAGAGTACATTCGTTCTTTATTGGCGCAAAGCAATCTTTGCTAATTTGAAACTAACCAAGTTAAGGTTTTTTCTTGACGGTTCAAAAGAGCAGCAACAGAAAATTTGTTAAAAATGCTTAATGCACATTTGTTCTATGTATTTCGATATTTAATTTAAGGGATTCAAAATGAAGAAAACACAAATTCTAATTCTTAAAAAATGTTTAGTATTCTGTCTGTTTTTGTATTAAATTTTCTATAGGTTTCATTTGTGTGTGTATGTGTGTTTGTGTTGTTATTGTATTGTTGTAAGTGTAGGTATTGTGATTTGTAATTTGTATGCTATTAGTTGTAATTAGATTTAGGTTTAATTTTAATTGTACATTTGAGTAGTTGAGTGCGTGAGTGAATAAGCAATGCCGGCCACTGTCTCTGTCTGCTTGTTTATTTTCACTTAAATGATTTTCACTTAAATGTCTAATCACAGTTAACGCATCATAGAAGCTGCCCAAATGTTGACAATATTTCATGAATCAAAATTAAAATTAAAAAATTAAGATTAAGAACAAAATTAAGAGATTTTCAAGGTCGAAAAAAATTGCTGATAATGATGAAAGTCCGGGTTGGAGTTCGAAAACCGGAGGAATGATTGACATTGAGTTGGATTTTTTATTGAAGTGGAATATATTTGTTTTAAATGGTTTTTGTCTTCAAAATATTGTCGACAAAATATTTTGGTTTTTTTTTAATGCAAATTAGTCCACTATTGATTACTCTAAGCACTTTTTGTTTTTGTTTTGAAAAATGTGAGCCTATTAAATTGGACACATAGAAAGTGATCTGTCTTACTGAAGATCGGATAGCCTATACAGTCCTATATAATCCTTGATGCTGACTGAACTGTGGTTATTCAAGTTGTCAAAGAAGGGAGAGTCTCAGAAAATTTCCATCTTCGTCTAAAGAGAGCCAGGCAGTGGCAGAGGAGCTGGTTTATACTACTCGACCATTTATTCTCTTTTTGTAAGCACACTTGTTTTGGTTTGAAAATGGCTTCATTTTCAGTTTCGAATGAGTGACGATAAGTTAAAGATTTTGTAGTTCATTTCGACTCAGTCGAGAACAACTAATCAGAGTTTTTCTTTATTGCAACTGTTTACTTCTCAGCCAACAACAAACAATTGAGAACAAAATTAATTTTCCATAATTGATGATTTAATTGATGATTGTTAACGTCACTTTGTCGATTACACAAACCTGTAAATTGCCCATCTAAAACGATTTATGATGTGTTAACTGTGATTGATACTAACTATTTGCTTGAATCTGTCTTGAAGTCTGTGTTATTGTGTTTAAACTGTGCTGCGGTCAGTGGCAAAATTGTACTCTGTGTAAATGCAAATTTTGAATTATAATTGAAAAAACAAAACTATGATATTACTTGTTGTTGGTATTGTGAATTGGATTCAGTTGGGAATTCTAAGGAAATGAACAATTTGGAAGCGATCTCAACATGAATATGGCAGCACTCGCCAACCAAAGGTAGAAAATCTCTACTCACCAACAATTTCAGCCATTTCTGATGCCCAGTTGTTGTTTGACAATGCTTTGAGTTAGTCGATGTGAATGTTTTTATGAAAATTGTAAACATCGAAAAATAGAACAGTCATTGAATATTAGATTTAAAACGGCAACTACAACGGCAAATTGAAGACAACTTGTGTGCTGTGTACAAAGCGTTTGTATGTTTGTTTATCACTGTGAAATTTTAGACAGCTGAATTCAAACGCGGTTGTGCCAGTTTTGGAGACAATAAACGTTCGGCGTGTTCGAAAACTGCATTCAGAGACGATGACATTACTCAAGTTTGCCAAATGGTGACAGATGACAATTGAATTAAACTGAGAGAATGAATGAATTTTAATAAACTTTAATAAATGTTTTTTATAAGATTTAGACATGAGAAAGTTTTTCGCGTTTTTGCAAGAGCATTGAAAATGTTCCATTTGGACGGGTTAAAGAAATGAAATCATTGCTGAAAGAAGTTAGCAGACCTACAAGAAGAACTTTGTAGAAAAATAAAAATAAATTTGTAGCAAACATTTCTTGTATCTTTTGTAGGTTGGTTCCTGGTAGACTTGGCCTGCGCAGCAGTAGTTGAAATATCGGATCTACTCTCTTTCATCAAGAGGTCGAATTGGTTTGCTCCGAACTGAGAGCCACTGGTTAGCTCCAGAATGTTCCATGAAGGGATTCACAATGGGCCATTTTGGCCTCCGAGTGGAAGTGCTGCCCTTGGGACGCACACACCCTTCCCTACCTAACCTAACCTTGTAGGTTGAGAACTTATCAGACCGTATACACCGATCTGATTTATTTTATATTCGAAATTGTCTTCTAGCACATTGTGACACTACTCTCCGATTAGAATTTGTGCAATTTTATGATATTTGAATGTTTTTCTATTCATTTTCTTCCATTTAACTAAACACTAGAATGCCAAAGGAAATCAAAATAGCTCCATTGTGGTCTTTTGTTATTCAATTGATGGCTTTTCTGAAAGACAACTTTCAATTGGTGCAATTTTATGATCTTTGAATGTTTTTTTGTTTCATTTTCTACCATTTGAATGCGAAAGAAAATTAAAAGCTCCATTGTGGTCTGATTGTGTCTTTTTGAAAGAAAACTTAGCAATTCGACAATTTTATGATAATTAAATGTTCTTCTAATAATTGTCTTCTATTTTCTTCTATTTTATGAGTATTGAATGTTTTTCTAGTAATTTTCTTTTATTTAACTTGACACTAGTTGGCATTCCAGTGAGAAGAGAGGAGTAGACTATATAGAAAAATAAAAGTAAATTTTAATGATAAGTTATTGTATTTTTCCAGGTAGACAACTTTTCAGACAACCATTGTACAATCGGTTTTGAGTCTTCATGTGTGGCAATAATCTTCCAGCGACTATTGGGCTTTTCTATAAGTTTTACTGTCAAAACTGGGTGTTTAGTTGAAAGGCGAGAAAGCTTTTCTGCCCCATGTGAGTACCTGTTCTGTCTTAGCTTGAAAGAAGCTACGAGTGGCCATTTCTGGTCAAATGTTTTGAGCTATCAAAATTTGACAAAAGGGACTTGGCGCGTTTTAAAACTCATTTTAAAGATATTGAACACACTTCCAGTACAAGGAAGAAGCTATTTTCTTGTTTTCTAGTATCCAGAAATGTTAAGGCACCTAATAGTGCTTTTGGGTCAAACCTTATTGAGTTTAAATGTAGCTCCTTTTAAACTACTTTTCAGACACATCTGCATTGTTCCTATTGCCATCTACATCCCTGTTCTAGTTGCCCAATGGTTGCTCCAATCTAGCAGAGCACAATGCCACCGATCACAGCACATTCAAGTCACTTATTAATTATAAAATTGTCGTCTATGGTATAGAGTAGTAAACAAAGTGATGGCGAGCTTGATGTCTGATCGTTCAAATGACAAATTTTCTCTGCCAACTAAAAATTAAAGAGACTAAAAGAAAGAAAGATCAACTCTTGGGAATGAAACATCAATCTCACCATCACTTTTGTTGTGTTATTTATGTTATGGTCTATGGAACTTTTTGTTGTTGCTTGTCATTTGCCAACCAGATATTGAACAAAATATTCATATGAAAATATTCTATGGTACATTCGTGTAATGTGTGGTCTCACTCTTTTCAGCTCGCTACCGTTTATGGCGTTTTGAACTTAATTTGGAATTTGTTTTGCTTGTTTTAGTTGCTGTTGTTGTTGTTATTGTTGTTTAGTGTATTTTAGTTATTGCTTTTGCCTATTGAGTAACTGTGAATATTGAGCCGTTCACAAGTCAGCTCGCCTAATTTTATGCTCTAAAATATTTGAGTCTTTTGTTGTAGTTGGTTTATCATCGCATCGACGCTTTGTTGACTTCGAGTGCATGGGAAATAAAAATAAATTCTTCAAGTGCGAGGCTTGTGAACGGCTCATTTGCAATTGTGTGCAATTTCGTTTGTCTTCTCGGTCTTTTCTAACTATTTATGGTTAATATTGGATTCGCTTGTGGTCGTCTTGTTGTTTATTGTTTATGTATTTTGTTTGTTTCCTATTAGTGTGTTTTGCTAAGCATTACCATTTATTTGCCTATTTATGTTTAATGCTATTTACTAGTTTGCTTGCTTTCAACTATTTTAACTTATTGTTTTTTGTACTTTTTGTTTTGTTTTGTTGTGGTTTTTGTTTATATTTTTGTTGTTTACTGTTGCTGTAGCCAGTTTTGTTGTTTTTTTTTATACAAGTTTGCCAATATTGTACAAAAACTATGTGCAAAGAGTTTTTAGTCGCTGTTGAGTTGAGTATGTTCGCATGTGTGTGTGTGTGTGTGTGTGTGTGTATGTTCGGATGACAATGATTTCAAATTAATTTTTTAGTTTTCGGTTACTTGGTTTTCTCCTTATTGGAGATAAAAAATAATTAAATTTATGACACGACTTTATAAAAACAGAATGTAGCTCAGTTTTCGCAACAACTTTACCTATTTTTATTTTGTGTTTTGTTTGCTTGTTGAACTCTTCTTGTAAAAACCGAAATATTAAATTAAAAATTAACAACAAAACTAATTTTGTTTTTATAAGAAAATATTTTGTGAATCTTTCATATGTTTCAGAATTGCTTTGTTTTTATGTTCCAAGTTTTTTTTAGTTTATACATTATCATTTTTTGATTTTCTTTATTGTTTTTTAAATATCTATTTGAATTTTAAGTTTTTAGTAGTGAGTTGTTTTTGTATTGTGGCATTTATAAATTTGTTTTGTTTTATTTTATCGATTTTATGGTTTCGAATTGTTTTATTTGAGTCCATCGAATTTATTGTTTGCAATTCTTTTATAATTGTTTTCTTCGATTTAGGTTTGCATCGTGTTGTTGTTGCATTTGTGTTTTCATATTTATACAAAAACCTTGTTTTTGCTTTTATTGTGTTTTTTCGAATTATTTATTTTGAATTTTTATTGCATTGTTTTTTATCAAATGTAAAGTTTTATATTTTGGTATCTTGTGATTCATTTATATTGTTTGCTTTTGCATTCGTATGGTTTTAATTTTTCTGTATTTGTTTTTATTAATTAGTATTTATTGAATTATTATAATTATAAATATTTTCTTTTAAATTTTTATTGCATCTATTTATCAAATGTAACTTGCTTTTGGATTCTATTGAGTTTCTTCGAATTCATTGTTTTGTATTTTTGTTGATTTTTTGTTCATCAAATGCAAAGTTTTAATTTTTTTATTTATTTTTTTTTTATTATTTTTATTTTTTATTTATTTAGAAATGTTTTTGCATTTTATATTTTTGTGTTTTCGCGAATTTATGGTTTGGTTAGCGTTCGTTTTATTTGTTTTTTTATATTTAAAATTATTGTTATAAATGTTTTATATTTGTGTAGTTTTTTAATTTATTGTTTTGATTTTTTATTGCATCTTTTTTAATCAAAAAAATTCAAATATAAATTTGCAAAAACAAAAAAAAAATACAAAAATTAAAACATTGAAAAATAAAACAACAAAAACGCAAAACAATAAATTCGGAAAACCTCAATAAAAGCAAGAAACAAGTTACTTCTTGCTTTTATTGAGGTTTTCCGAATTTATTGTTTTGCGTTTTTGTTGTTTTATTTTTCATCAAATGTAATGTTTTAATTTTTGTATTTTTGGGTTTTTGCAAATTTATATTTGAATTTTTTTTGAAAATGTTGTTTTGAAATTTTATTGTATTTTTTCATCTATTGTTATGTTTTTAATTTTTGTATTTCAATTTAAAGTTTTTTCATTTTTGTATTTTTTCAAGTTTATTGTTTTGGACTTTTGTTGTTGTTTTTCATAAAATGTAAGCTTTATTTATTTAGTATTTTTTAACTTTTTGCTAACTTTTGCCGTTTAAGTGTTGTTTTTAATTCATTGTTTTGCAATTTTATTGTATTTTTTTTTATTAAATTTCCGGTTTTTATGTTTATAATTTTTCAATTTATTGTTTGCTTTTTCAAAGTTAGATACGATGTCTTATTTCTCGAATTTATTGTTTCAAATTTAAAATGTTTTTACTTCTGTGTTTGTTTTTAATTTATTGTTCGCTTATGCAAATTTAGATTTAATATTTTTTTTAATGTTTTTAAAATTTTAGTTTTTTATTGTTGTATTTTTTTTTAATTTTTTCTGCAAAAAAAGGAAAACTGTCTGCCTGTGTGTTGTGTTTAATTTGTTTGTTATATTTATGAAACCTCTCAATCTACGTTTTGTTATTTATTGTATAATTGTTTTTAATTTTTTTATTTGTTTTTAATGCAAAATGTTTGTTTTTGTAAGCCTAAAAGTTAAAAAGTATTAGTAATAAATTTTGCATTTGTTTTTTTTTTACATTTTTGCTAATGTTATTTTAAATTTTCCATAATTGGTTAGAATACACATTGATTTTTTTGTATAATTTGTATGTGTTAAATTTTTTTTCATTTTATAAGTGTTTAGAAAAATGTTTTTCGCATACAGCAGAACAGCGGAATTCCCAAACAAATTATAACAATAAATTTTAGAAGATGTTGTTTTCTTTACAAATATAGCACACTTCCATTTCTCATAATATAAGCAAATGTTATAGATGTTTGAATTTATACATTTTTCAATGTTGAAAAGTTTTCAATATTTGTGTTTATGTAACTTAACTAAAATTGTTTTATTTGATTTGCTTAATTTAACGTTTTTATTTGCTTTAGTATTTATTTAATTTATAAATTATTTTGTTGTTTTTTTTGGTTTGATTTTTTCGTTTCCCAAAATTTTGTTTATAAGATATTAGTTTCATTTAATTCAACTATAGCTAAATGCCAATTGTGTTTTTGTTAAATTTGTTTGACTTATTTTGTTTGTGGCCAAAAAGCATAAATGATTTTCAAAATGCACAAATTGCCACAAGTTGTTTTTGCTTTGATTATTTTGTGGGGTTTGGCAAAATTTGCAATATTAAAAAAATGCACATTGTTGTAAACGGTTTGCTTATGTTTTAGCTCAATTTTTGTTTTCAAGTTCGCACTAATTCCAATTAACATTAATAGAGTTAAAATTGTTCTAGTATGCGATTTTATGTTTTGTTGAATAAAAATTAGTATATTTAAAACAAATCAATTCCAAGCTCACAGCAAAAAGAAACATTACTAATTTTTAAGGATTTGCTTTTTTCAATAGTGTTACCATCGTTTTTGTAAAAAGAAAATGTCGTTTTTTTCGAAAAATTGCGTTAAGAAAGCTAACATGAAAATGCTGAGCAGAAAATGCGGCAACTTAGTGTGGAGTGTAGCGGTGTGTTGGGCGAGAGCGAGAGAGGTGAGAGATTTCATGTGAACTGTAGAATAAGCACTGTTGGTCAGCTCGTGGTAAAGCAATTTCGACAAAAATATGGTGGCACTATATTTTTTTACAAACCCAAACAAAAAAATGATGGTCAACGAAATCAAAACTTGTAGGGGAACACAACAGAAAGTGTTCGATTTAGTGCTGAGAGATATTCTTAAGTCTGTTGTCACTACTGTTGGCCATTGTTGGCGATCTCGAAGGTAACTTAGCACCATTTGGTTCGTTCGTAGTGAAAGGCAGAACACGCTTGTTAAATCCGTCTGTCTGTGAACCGATTCGATGCTGCTAATGTAGTTGCCTGCCCCACTCTCTCCTCGACTCCGTCGCTTCTACTGCGGTTTTACGTTTTCGACGTTCGTTTCACTTTATTCATTCACTATTCTCATTCTCACTTTGCTCTCTATGGTATTTCAAACGTTTTTTGTTCTCCCCAGCTCCCACGCGCTGTTTCCGTTCAGCTGTCGCTGTTTGGCTTTGCTCCTGTAAGAAAATGTCGCCTAAGAATTGCATAATTGAAAAGTGTTGTTGCTTGTGTGTTTTTTTTTCCAGAAATGTCATTATTTCTTCGTTATATTTTTTCAAACTTTTCATTGTTACAAAAAAATATTGATATATGCTAGTTTACATATGCATGTAGCGTGTATGCTTAGGTTTCTTCATTATCGTCTCATTTGTTGTTGTATTTTGTTGTAGCACTTTCTATCTTCATGTTACTGTACTTTCACTCGTTAGCCTAACTCTTAGATTTCAGCTTAATAATTAATTCTATTATTACAATTACTGTAATTAATTTAGTTAATTAAGAAAAACAAAAACAAATCAAAATGAAAAAAGTTACATTTTTAACATAGAATATGCGTGAGTGTTTGTATGTGTGTGTGTGTGTGTGCGATAGTGCGAGTGTGATTTATTTGTTGTTTTGTTGTTGTTGCAGTAGTGAACATTTTCCTAAGCGACTGATTAGCGCTGCAGCGAAGGAGACACAATCGATCGTCCAGTTAGTTGTCGGCGCAGCAAGATTATTTCCTTTGCTGTCTCTCTCTCTCTCTCTTGTTGCCTCTTCGCGCTGCGCTCATTTACGCCTCACGCCCAATGAAACCGTTGGGCGGCGGTGGCGGCGTTGGTTGCGCCTGCTGCTGTCGCAGCCATTTCTCCTTCAGCGAAAATGTCGCCGACGCTGCCGGTCGCGCTTGTGTCGCCGATGGCAGCGTTGAAGCGCCCGTTGCGGGCGCAGTGGTTGGCGGCGTTGGTGTCTTGTCGTCCGCCTTGTTTTGGCTCTGGCTGCGGCTGCGACTGGTGCGCGATCTGCGCCGGCGACTTAACGGTATGCGCTCCATTTTGATGTGCTCCATGAGCTGATGGTCGTCGTTGTGGCCGTCCGCATCGTCATCATCGCCGGAGGTGGAGGAGGCCGAGGTGCCGTGGCCGCTGGACTGTGGCCCCATCATCTGGTAGTTGGGGTTCTCGCTCATGTGCGCAAAGGCAATGGGGCTGGTAGAGGTGGCGTGCGGTGGCATCGGCGCGCTCATCACCATATAGTTGGGATTGCTGGTGCTGGACAACGGCGGCGCCTGCATCGGCTCATAGTTGGGATTGTCGCTGACGTGCGTCATGGAGACGTAGGGTGCAGCCGCGGCAGCGGCAACGGACGCAGGCGTGGACGCGGGCGTAGACGTAACTGGTTTGGTGGGCGTCAGTGTGACATTGAGCGTCTCGTCCAGCAGCTGATAGTTGGGATTGGTGCTGGTCGTGAAGCCAGCCGTGGCCGATGGTCTTTGGCTTCTCATTGTTGTGGGCGCTGGTTTGGTGGGCGTGCTCGTTGCGGCACTGTTGCCGGCTGCCGAAATGCACGAAGCATTCGCCGTCTCGTCCAGCAGCTTGTAGTTGGGATTCTCGCTGGTCAGCGTTGTCGAGGTGGTGCTGGATGGCGAGAAGAAGCGCGGCGCATAGCTGCCGGCACTGCCGCTGCCGCCACTCTCGATGGTGCCCAAGTTGTGGCCGCTCGTGCTTGTGTCGCCTGTGCCTGTGCCGGCGCCCGCAGTGAGGTTCGAGTTGCTGTTGGAAGACGCTGTGTTCGGATTGGAGCTGGTGCTCTTGTGGCTGGCGTTGCTGCCCGAGCGTTTGTGGTTGAAGAAGCGCCGATTGCGGAAGCGATTCGGCATGAGGCTGTTGCCCACATTTTGTACTGTATCGGCGACGGCCTTGCGCAGGCTCGGGTACCGGCCGGTCGCGGTTGCTGTGGACGAGGCATTCGACGAGGCTGCCGACGCGGTCGACGGGTGCAGCGACGACGATATGGGCGCATTGATCATCTCGTCGGGCATCGAGCTGGACATGGACATAACGACGGGCATGCGCTGGTGCGGCTTCTGCCGAGGCAGCAGATTCTGGCCGCCACTCAGCTTGCCGCCGCGACCGCCGCTAAAGCCAATGCCGTCAAAGTCCTCCTCGTCGTCGGCGGGATCGTATGGCGCGTGCTGACGATAGTTGGGGCTGGGATCGTACAGCTCGTAGCCGCGCTCGTCGGTCTCGACGCTGTGTCCGGCGCCGCCCGCCTGCTCCTCGCTGGCCTCGTAGTCGGGCTGCACGTAGGCGGCCAGCTCGTCGGCCGGCTGTCGTGAGGGAAAGCGGCCGTGATGGGCGAAACGCTGCGGCGGCAGCTGGTGCGAGTGCGAGTGCGAGCCGCCGCTGATGATCCCCGCCGACGTGCTGGGCACCGAGCTGAGCAGCGTCGGATTGTTGTGCGACAGTTGCGAAAGGTTGAAGCTGTTCTTCGATTGGCCGTCCGGGGTGCTGCTAACGCCAATAGCGGACGCCAGACTATAGGTGGGGACGAAATTCAGAGAGCGGTGAGGAAAATTGTCATAATGCAAGCCACTGGTCAGAGTGGCTCGAGAAATGTTTACTTGTGCGGAACTAACTTAGGCAGCGCTCAGCTGTGATGGCCGACAGCGCCGACTTACATACAAACATATGGGACAGTTCATAGACAAAACTTAATGTAAAGCATAAGAAACTGATGAAAACACATAAATCAATGATCGATTCGATGCGATAGTGAAAATCAATAAGAGACATTCTACCAAATAGACCATTTACATGTAACTATTTGTATATGTATGTACAATTCTATGTAATTTTTGGGCTATAACAAAACATTGGCGAATTTAAGCTTAAGTTGTTTCGATTTGCGTCTCGTTTTCCAATTTTCCTTAGCCATGAGCTTAACTTAAATTTTGCATTCGGTAATTTTGCGCAGAAACTGACAGCTTGGAGAAATTAGCCAGGCGATCGGCAAACGATTGCATGGACAGTTTCTCCAAGTTGCGAATTTAAAGTAACGTAAAAACATAATTCGAAATGTAAGCAATTAAATTAATCGTATTTATATATAAAATTCAAACTTAAAACAGACGAATATGTCGAGTTGTAATCGGTTTAGTTTGATTAAATTGGTTTTTGTTTGGTTTTTGTTACTCGTTGGTATTTCGTTTCGGTATTTACACAGTGGGAGAATTTGTCCTGTTGATAGCCTAAAAATTACCTAAAAATTGCTATGACGTTTGGCTTGCTCTCACCTATACGGCGAGTGGGGCTGGTCATCATCGATGGCCATGGGACTGTCGCCCTGATGCTCCACGGACGAATTGTTGCCGATGTTTAGCTTGTAATCGTTGTACTCGCCCATGCGCAGCGGCGTGGTGACGTCGTCCATTTCGTTGTCATCGTTGAACACATCGCCAGAGTTTTGCATATTGTCTAAAAAACCATAAAAAACTTTAGTTAGTTTCGACAATGTTGAGCACAAGCGCATAGAAGATGGACTGATGAAATGGGATAAAAACTTTTAGTTGCAATGAGCGCTGCGTTGGCATTAACTTCTATTAGTGTTTCTTGAGTTATGACAGATAAATAACTAGAGAGAGAAAGCAAGATGTGAGCATTTATCTATGATGATTCTATCCTATCTTTATATACTTTATATTCTTTATGTATCTTAGAAATCTAATAGCTGCTGGTTCCGTTGGACTCTTCGCTGTACACACCTGCACGCTCCTTCTCAACCTCCTGTTGTCCCTCATCGGAATGAAAGAAGGAAACGTCACGAAAGTGCGAGTCTGCCAAGTCCATTAGGGAGCGTATGATTTTCAGGAATGATGGGCGCTTCGAGGGACGATGTTCCCAGCACTGTTGCATCATCTCATAGATTTTGTCGGGACAGTTTTCGGGTCGTTCCATAACGCCGCCTTCAATAACGAAACGCAGCACTTGGTCGTTGGAGTAGCCCTGCATAGATAAACGGTGAACATTAATTCATAAAGTCGATTCCAACAAATGTGCGCGTGACGTACGGGATAGGGCTGTGATGCCAGGGTGACCATTTCCCATAGTACTACACCATAGCTGAACACATCGCTGGCAGTTGAGTAAACACCATCACGCAAGCTTTCCGGCGGCATCCAACGCACTGGCAGCAGACCTATGCAAGCAATAGTGACACGTTAATGTTTGTGTAATGTCAATTAATATATAATTCGATTCTTACTAAATTATTGAATTGAATTTATAACGATCGACTTACCTTTGGTGCCTTTGCGATAGTAGTCCGTTTCGTAGATGTCGCGCGTCATGCCAAAGTCGCCGATTTTCACTGTCAAGTCCGCTGCCACCATGCAATTGCGCGCCGCCAAATCGCGATGCACAAACTTTTTGGCAGCCAAGTACGCCATGCCGTCCGCTATTTCAATTGCCATCTGCAATATAGGCCCACATTATTTAAAGCCCGAACTTTTTCCAGCCTTTATTAGCCGCTGTCTTACCTGATAGATGCGACTGAGTGGCGGCGGTTGCAGTGGCGGCTCGTCGGAACGCATAAACGCCATAGTGCCGTCACTGTCGCGCTCAGCGGGTCGATGTGCACGCAAATACGATTTCAGATCGCCGTTCTTCATCAGCTCCATTACGACCAGCGCTGGCTGGCCCACCGAGCAAACGCCCAGCAGACGCACCACGTGGTACGTGTCGAACTGCTTCATGATGCTCGCCTCGTTTAGGAAATTCATACGTTCGCGGTCGGTGGTGTTTTCGTTTACTGTTTTGATGGCGCACGGCGTGTCCTCGGTGCTGTTGTTGTAGCCCTTCAGTATGCCCTCGTAGACCATGCCGAAGGAGCCCTGGCCGAGTGGGCTCAGCTGTATGACACGATCGCGCGCCACCTCCCATTCATCGGGAATGTACTGCAGGCTAATGTAGTACGGATTGACGGTGGGGAAGATCTTCAAGTCGGACGGTGTGGCCATTTTCTTGCACAGCGCATAGGTTACAATGGCGGCTATAATGAGTCCCACAACAACCACACACAGTACAATAATCAGGGCGGTGGACAATTGTGTGGTCTGCGAAAGGAGTGAGACATTGATGGCAATTATAAACGAGTTACTGGGTGCTCGTAATTGTGTGGTTCACTCACTGGAATGTCGACGGGAACTGGCTCCGAGTAGACACCGTCGCCCGCCAGAGAATTGGCGCGCACTTTAATACTGTAGTTGCCGGCTGCCAGTCCACTCAAGATGTATCCGTTCGTCATGTTGCGGTAGTCGAGGTCGGTGATGCATTTCTTCTCTTCGACCGCATCCAGGGAGTCACGTATGAACGATATCGTGTAGGAGACGACAGCGCCGTTGGGCTCCTCGGGCGGATCCCAATGCAATCGCACATTGCCGCGAGTCGTGTTGGTGGCCTCCAACTCGGCACGCAGATTTTGAATTTTATCGACGTTGTCTGTTAATAGCGACCAATGAAAATAGGTTTAAAAATTAGAGGACATTCAGGGATTAATGAAAAATATTCAACTTCAATCGGATCGTTAGGCCACTGCCGACATACCCAGTTTCTTTGTGCGCACGAACTGCAAACGTACGTCGCTGCACTCCTTGTTGGTGGCGCCCTCTTCTGGCGCACGACACGCCTCCACGCCCACCGTGTAGAACGAGAAGTGCTTCAGCTTGGTGAAGACGAATTTGTTCGTTGTTACCGACACATTGCCAACAATGCTCTCGTGATATTTTCCACTAGGATCCATGCGCGTTTCGTTAATCGACGAATTGGTGGAGTCCTCGAGTGGTGCAGTGGTCGTAATGCTATTGTCGCCGCTCAGCTCGTTCGTATTGCTCAGCAGTTTGTTCTCCAGGTCGTCGGGCATGGCGCGCATGTGTCGCACAAGAAAACTATCCTGCGGATCGCCTTCACTGTGCCGGCGACGACGACGTCGTCGCTCCCTATCCATTTCGGTAAGTGAGGCGCCGCTCTCCTCGTCGGTTGTGCGACTGCTGTTCTTCTCTTTTGTATGCCTAGGCGTGACGAGTAGCAAAAGAGACAAGGACAATTAGAAACTTGTACGAAATGTTTGATGGACGTTTTCAGCTCACTTCACATAAACGAAATTTTGTAGGGTATTCTCGAAATCAATACGATCGGCAATGAACGACTCTTTGGTGTCGATTTCGTTGTGGCTCGATTCCTTGGCGCATTTGCAGTCGGCGGCGCTTTGTGGCTGATCGGTTACGGCCAGTTGGCTATCACGCGTTGGGTCTTTGGCGTCCTCGTCCTTATCAATTTGGGCCGCTAATATCAACAAACGACAATGTAAATGCATATTTGAGGCTAACAATGTGCTGCGACTTACGATCTTTGCAATAGTTGCGCGACTCCACCACTTGACTGCGCTTGTCCAGCACTGCGCGCACTCGGTAAACCGTTAGATTGCCGTGCGGAACAAGCGGCGGCGTCCAAGTTATGACCTGCGAATGCAAATGGAATAGCAGATATTGAGATCGATTAAAGATGCTCTTCGATTGGTATCACTTACGATTTCCGAACTCGAAGTGGCGTACGCGTTGAGTGTATGCACGAATTGTGGCTGTGCTGACTTAGTTGTGAAATGCTGTATGGGACTTTGAGCGTTGCGCCGTTCCGATGAAATGGTCCACGTTTTCACATAGTAGGCATACTGGGTGAACGGTTGCAGATTGAAGAATATGTACTTTGCCTCCTTGGTGGGATCGCTCACCGTCCAACTGCAAAGAAACACAAACACAAATAAACATGATTTAAATTTAAGGACCAAGTTAGGATGTCGCACAGTCTTACCCATCATCGCAAATGCGTTGTGAATATTTGGTGGCATTTTTATTTTTATCCTCCATATGGAAATATTGGTAACCGATAAATGTGCGCGAATCTTCGAACTTGAGCGGATTCAATATGGTTGCAACAGCGCCGCGCGCCGACACTTTTGCAATTGTGACATTCAACAGTTCGGTATTACCTGGAAAATGTTGAATTTTTGCAGTGTTTTAGTGAATATTTTCATGATAGGAATTAGCTTAAGTTGACCAATTGTATTGAATGAAATAATTTGCAAGCAGTTGTTAGAAATATGCTTTCACTCACATGACCCCTTATGGCCATTGGAATCTCTGGCTACTTCGTTCTTATCGAAGGAATGATTACGGTACATCATGCTGCGCAATTTCTCAATCTCGTCGAAACACAATTTCGGATTGAAGTGAAAGAAAACGCGTCCCTCTTTGATTTCGACTGTTTGATTGGTTGCCCAAATGCTCTCCAGATCGTTGTTCTCCAGCACATACAAGGCAAATCTATGTACCAGAATTGTTAGTAGGATTCACTTGAATGCTTTGCAAAGTCATAAAATGTTACACTTACTTGTCCTCGTACAACGTTTCGCCGCGTATGATTTTTAAATTCTTGAAGTATGACAGCGACAGCATGCCGTAGGTGCCTTGCACCTTGAGGTATGTGGTGATTTCCTGAATCGACGACAAGCCGTCCAGCAAGTCTTCCATCAAGTGACCTTCAATTTAAATATAGAAAATATGTAAATAAGATGCCAGATAAGACAATGCACGATTTGGACACTTACGTCCGCCCCGTTTAATGCTGATTGTGAGGCCGGAATTGATAATTTGCGTGCAACCCTGAAAGTCCTTGGCGCGTTCCACGCTGTCAATCAGTCCGCCTACGCATTTCTTCACGCATTTATTGCCGCACTTCTGACAGGTCGAGTTGATCTTGTTGTAGCCGGGCGGACAGCGTGTCAGACAGGTGCCATTGTAGGGCACAATTCGTTCCGATTTGTTGTTCTCGAACTTGGTGCGTATGCTCAGGCATTCGTTGGCGGTCAGACAGCGACGATCCAAGTACTGTAAACATATGGAAAACCATAGAGATGCAGGGATGTAGAGAACGACCAAATGTTGTTGCTGCATGCACTTACACCATAGTAATTGGACGGACATTTGTCAATGCAGGTGTTGTTAAAGATGGAAAAGTGCCGGCAACTGGTGCAGGCGTTCAGATTGATGGGCGAACAACCGCCAATGCAGGCATCGTTGCAACATGTTTTCTCATCGATGCAATTATTGCGGCATTGTTCGGGACAAACTGTGCAAATATACAATAAACAAATCCATTTAGTATTAATAGCAAAGGTTCAATTAATTTTCAATAAAAGTACTGACTTTTCTGACAGGATTTACTATTCCAACAACGATGCACACCATCGGTCGCCTTGCATACCAGATCCGTGTTCGAAGTGACATCGCTTTTCGAGTCGCCCGGACATTTCTGGCATTCGATGGGATTTGAGTTTTTCTGCAATTGCAACAAAATATGATGAAATTCATTGCCATTATTAATGATATGATTCAATCAACATACCACAATCATAACATCGGTGACATTGGTGACAATCTGCGACCAGTCGATGGTATGAACATAGCACAATTTGACGTTGTTTTCGATGCGAACGCCGCCGCGCGAAATCGTTGTCAGCTGCGTGAGGCCCAACTCTTCCAGGTGCGGATTCGAGTAGACTATCAGTGCATAGCCTTCGAACAGTATGCGGCCGCGTATAATACTCAAGTTGGGAAAGATGGCGGCCAGCGAGCGTAGATTGTGCACGCGATAGATGATGATGAATTCGGTGACTTCGGTGAGCAGCGGATATGATTCGTTGAATTCGTGTATGCTGTGCGTGTTCACCAATGTGATGAGTAGGAAACCTTCGATGACCGTGCAATTTTGTAATTGTCGCGTCTCGTTCGGGAAATTGCGAATGTCCAGTGATTTGCAGACTGTAAAAGAAAAATTATATATGAAATCAATTAGAAACTTAATAAAGTTGAGAAAAAACATTTGCGAAGAGAAATTTTTATATTAATTTGAAAATAAAAATATGGATTGAAACAAATTTTACTTTTTTATAATTACACTACTCGACACGAAAAATGCTCCTAAAAATAAAAGTATTTTTTAGACTAATTTTCGCCTGCTGAACACAAAACTGAAAATCAAAAACTTTTCGTAAGAAGCGTTTTCGAAAAATCTTCGAAAAACACGTATCTCGTAAACCAAGAACTTTTAAATAAAAAAAAATTTAGATGTATGAATCTACAGACTGAGATCCAAAACATTTACCTGACATATTTTGGTCCTGAAAGTTCAAAATAGAAAATTTATTTAAAAGGAGACAATTTTCCTTTTTTATTTGATACCCATATCTTCTGACTCTATCTGACTCAAGTTTTAATTCAACTAATAATTGCACCACTTCTTTGCATCTTTGTGAACTATTTAATACCCCTAAATTTCTGGCTTTGGTGCGCGCCTGATTTAAAGTGCAACAATTCTTGTTAACATATCGAATTTGTCTTAATTTGCAATGCAAGCAAGAAAATATAATTTTAATATATTTATGAATGTCGTAGGCGCTAATTTATGGCTGGCAATTATAGTGGCTGGCGAGACGCGGCTGTCTCACAGCTCAGTGTCTGTTTGCTATGTTAGAGATGTGCTCGACATTCGCATCAGCATCCGCACGTTTTAGAAGTTTGCAATCCGCATTCGCATACAAATACGATTCGAAATCTTTTCGGAATGCGGCGCAGTGGTTCTTTGGTAGATTAAGGAATTGTTCAACTTCAATTTATAAGCTTTAAATTTCAAGCCTCAATCAGGTGAGTGCATTTAGGTACACCAGAAAAACAACAAAAATTATAAAAAAATGTTCGAATATGCAATGTGTCAGAGTTGTCAACTAGGGAACTCCGTTTTAAAGTTGAACTGTTTCGAAAATAAATCTCTTCACAACAGATAATCTACTTGTTAATTGCTTATTGAAAGAAAACTCTATGTAAAAGAGTTAACCAAACTGTTTCAGAAGACTAGTAGTTGTATGATAACTTTTGTAAATAAAAATCGCGTAAATTGTAACTATAAAAATCCAAAATAGACATGAAAATAGAATAATAAATACAAGTTTTTGTAAGTACCGATATCTGTAATTTAAAAACAGATCAAAACAAGAATATTTCCTAGCAATATTGGAACATTTGGAGATAAAGTTTAATAAGAGTTTTTCATTTCCTGAGTAGTAAAAAATTTGTAGAAGTCAATGACATAGCAGAGCAGCAGATTACGTATATTGGACATGATTAAGTGCACGATTTTTCGATCACGATACTCCGGATGCTCTACTTTTATGAAGTAAATGGCATCGCATCGAGGTCAAAGTTTAGAAAAGTGCTAGAAAATTCGATAAACTGCTTCACATCTGTTTAAAATTGCTCTTAGTAGGTTAAAATCGATGACAGACCCAGACCATTGTCAACTTCAACTATTAATGGGTCCTAAAAAAATGATCGGTTTTATAAAAATTGCTTCCACTACTCCCAAGTTACCACCAGAAGTGTCAAATATAAGACCACCGCCATTAATTTTTGATTCCAAATGTTACTTTTATTACTCTCATTTCCAACTCTGCCATACAACACTGAAAATTTTCAACAACATTAACATAATTATTAAAGTCTTTTACATTTTTTATTTTTTTTAGCGTTCAAGTTAAATTTTGAGTTTTAGTTTCAGAAACCTATAGTAAAATTTGATGGCGAAATTTTTCGTTATACACTTCTTCCTTAAAAGTCCTGCTTCGAAGAATATTTTGTGACATTTCCGTAAAAAAGGGTCAAATTGACCCATACATATGGGAGCTAGAGGGTTGAAATGTTTCACAAAAATTTTCCTCATAGTATTTTACATCAAATTACATGGTTTTCGTATGCCCATTGACCATAAGAAAGTACAAAATTACATGGTTTTCGTATGCCAATTCACCATAAGAAAGTACAAAATTACATGGTTTTCGTATGCCAATTCACCATAAGAAAGTGCGAAAGGAAGGAAACTTTGGCCTCCTCTGAAACCTCTGAAAAAAAAACCCAGAAGTAAAATTTCAAAATGCCGAAACACGTTTATTTCTCTCTCTTTTACCAGTATTCATTGGTATTGGTAGTCACAATCTTGTTATTTTTGTTTTGTGTTGTACAGTGTAATTAGCTCGTCACTTGTAAACGTTGCTTCTTGGAAAATACTAAATCAATATGAATAATTCATTCAACATTGCAAAACATTCTTCAGCGTAGAAAATACAAAATTAATTAAAATACGAAAATTCATCACCAAAGGGCGCCTCTCATATAAACAAAGTTGTGAGGTTATGAAATTTGGGATTTCCAATTCTCCTTCTCACTTCAAATATAATTGAAATTTTACTTGAGTTGTGGGTTAGATTAGGTTCAGAGAGCATGTAGAAGAAAACCAAAGTCATCATTGTCCATGCTGAATGCCTTCTATGACTACTAGGAGGAGATACATCGCTCTTACTGGGATTTCTAAGTACCTACTATATTTGCCTTCCCAAATAAAACTAAAGTGGTTTGTTAATTTTACTTTGGTTGTTTTGTTTACTTTTGTCTGTTAGTTCTGTGAGGCATGAGAGGTTCCAGAGTTTCGAGAACCTAGTATTAGGAATCTCTTTAGAGCACAAAATCATGACAAACTGACATCTCTAGTTAGTTGACAAACAAGCATAACGAACTCGAATTGCATACAACCAAAGAAACTAAAGATTCTTCACTTCATATTCTTTGATACAAAAAAGATACTTCAGTTTATATTCTTTGATACAACACATTTAGAATGCATTGAGGGTTCAGTGAGAATAAAATACAAAATTAATAGTTAAATTAAAGGCGCTGATTCGATGCACTTTTTCTTGCAAGCTACCATAATGTGGACAGTAAATCGTTGAGAGAATATTGTCAACGTTGGAAAAAATTAATAAAAAAATTGTGTATAGAAGAATCTATAGAACTCAGCATGTTAACATTAGTTAGACGGAAGCATTTAATATTGGTTACAAAAAAAATAAAGAAATTTTTTTTGCAAAACAATTCCTAGAAATCATACATTTTATTTATGAACCCAAAGAAAATTTTCTATGAATCGAGATTCAAACACACAACCCCCCTCCCCCTACTTGTGGTCCAAGTCATTAGTTACTGTTGCAAATGGATGCAAATATGCAAACAAATTTGAATTTCTCAATCTCTAACAACAGTCAGACAGACAGCCAGCACAATAACAAATTTTCTCATTGCATCCCGACCAGACATTGTGACACATCACGAAACCAGTTCTCGCGTCATTGCCACCTTTTTGCAATTATTTACTACTAGCACATCATAACATTTGCAGCGGTGGCAGTTTGGCACCTCCGGTTTTATTGCCGCAATGTGTTGTGTGCGCGCGTATAAAACACAAAATGTTGCACGTGTTTGCGATAATTTTGTTGCTGTTGTTAGCGCCGCTACAACTCACTACTGTCGGTTGCTGTTGGTTGAATGTTTGTTTGTGTGTGTGTGTGTCTGGTGTGTGATTTGTTGATGACATGGCTGACTGGATGGCGTGTGATGATGCTGTTGCCAGTTCTTTTATTGCAGTTGTTGTTTTATTTGAAGACACATGTCAGTGCAGTGCAGCTACGGCAGCAGCTGCGGCAGTTGTTATCATTGAGGTTTTACTTATAGTGCGACAACTGCCAGCAAACTGTCAAAATGTAACGTTGGCGCATTGTGTGCCGTTATGTTGCATCTGGTTAAGCTTTATTTCCGCTACAACTTGCAACGTGCTCGTCACAGACTGATGTGTGCAAGTCGAAGAAGGGGTTGTAAAGTGTGGAGTTATATGAAATTACAGTGGTGTGTGGATATAGTGAACTAATTATTGCAAGGCCTGTTCACTGTATTGAGGTTGTTCACTATATTAAGGTTAATATTTTTGTTCAAAAACTCGTTTTATTTGCTCAAAATACACATTTTGTTTTTTGCTTGAAAAATTTTTACTATATTTAGAGGCTCGATGTCAAAATTTGGGTGTTCACTATATCGAGGTGTTCACTATAGAGGGGGTTTACTATACCCAGACAGGACTGTATATAAAAAATATGTATAATTTCATAATTGAAAAAGGCGCCTTTAAAACCAAAACTGTCAGTTGGTTGTTGTCGCTGCAGGCATGCACGACGTGAACAGTGCAGAAAGCCACAGCCAAGCATAGGAAACCAACTTCAATTTATATGCGAAAAATTGCCAAATCTGTGCACGTATCGTTGACTTCCTTTCGAAATTCCCATCAACACCGAAGCCGAACACGAACCAGAACTTGAACCCTCAAAAACCAAAAATTCCCCACATTCCGGCGTTCATTCATGAAAACAACAAAAGCCTCCACACTTCAAGAATGATGAAAATGAAAATATTAGAAATGCTAAAAATAACGTCGATTTAATTTGCACAGGTGCCGCTGCACGACACGCGTCTAATTTAAATTATGCTTTGTTTTTTGTCAATCAAGCCATGTTACACGCATTCAAACACACACACATACCGATCCATAAAGCGGACAGCGCCAACAACTTGTCAGCGACACATTTTGACGATTTGATGTCCGCTGAAAAGTGGCAGAACAACTGAAAAATGCCTGCACGAAGCGACGAACAAAATATTACATGGTAACAGCAGTTAAATTGTGCAACAACAAAAAGACATTGGAGACATTGGGAGTGATCGATGGAAAAGTTTGGAAAAACTCCAATGATAACTAAACAGAAATTATGTTCTTTATTGAAAGAGTTTTCGGAATATATACACTCCGGGCCACCAGAATAGGTTCACATTTTTTTCTAGAGGAAAATGAGTAGTGTTCTTACAAAACACCGTTTTACCTCATTTATTGGTATCAAGATGTTCAAGGCATCTATTGTGAACCTACCTGTACAAAACACAATTTGACATTTATTTCATTTTTCTTTTTTGGCCCACTTTTGTAAAGTGAACCCCAAAACTGAGTACATTTTAGTGGGCCACCAGAATAGGTTCACATTCAAAATCGCTGCTTTTTTGGCGAATAACGGGACTTTTGGGAGCAAAACCAAAGTTGATCATTCCATTAAATGTTTTTCTTAACGTTTGTATGAAAATGGGTCACGGAAAAGCTCTAACTTCCGAAGAAATCGCTCAAATTAAAGTGCTTGAAAGTGAAAATTATTCTTTGCATAAAATAGCGTTTAAAATAAACAGAAGTCAAAATTTGGTGAGCAATTATTTGCGAAATAAAAGCACTAATGGAAAAAACATGAAAGGCTGCACGCATTCGGTGACAACGTCTGCAGACAAGCGTGCCATACTGCGATGTGCTTCAAATTCCGCTGACTCAGTTGCCAAAATCAAGGCTAAAACTGGACTTCTGCAAGCTATTCTACTATCAAACGTGTCATTCGGAATGTCCCCAACCTAAAAAGAAAAAAACTGCAAAAAGAACCACCGCTAACTGCTCAGCGCCAAGAAAACCGTTTGGAATTTCGCAGAAATCATATGGCATGGAACGACAAATGGAAGTACGTCGAGTTTTCGGGCGAAAAACGGTTTAATCTTGATGGACCCGATGAATACAATTTGTATTTCCATGACCTTAGAAAAAATGAACGCTTTTTAACACGCCACCACGTTTGAGAAGGTGGAATTATGGTATGGGGAGCGATTTCCTACTACGGAACTGTCAAGCTGAAATTTTAAACATCTAGAATGGCGGTAATGGGCTATAAAACCATGCTTGAGAGAGTTTTTCCACAATTGTCTGTCTTGTTTGGTCCTATTAAGTGGATATTCCAGCAGGACAATGCACCCATCCATACTTTACGGGTCGTGAAGCAGTGGTTGATGCAGCAAAACTTTGATCAGCTGGAGCGGGCCCCCTATTTTGCTGATTTTAATATCATTGAAAACGTTTGGGGATGGTTGGTGAGGAAGGTCTATGCCTTCGGACGCCAGTTCGACAACAACGATGAACTTATTGGTGCCATTGAAGCAGCGTGGGAGACTATTTCTCTAGATTTAATTAAGTCTTTATACGAGTCAATGTTGACGCGAACTTTTGAAGCCATACTAAATAAAGGTGGCCATACTTGCTTTTAAAACCAATAAATTTAAGTGTTGTTTACCAAACAGTCCATATTATTTGCATTTACCACTGTTTCAATCTTAATTTTCAGAGTGAACCTATTCTGGTGGCCCACTAAAATGTACTCAGTTTTGGGGTTCACTTCACAAAATTGGGCCAAAAAAGAAAAATGAAATAAATGTCAAATTGTGTTTTGGACATGTAGGTTCACAATAGATGCCTTGAACATCTTGATACCAATAAATGAGGTAAAACGGTGTTTTGTAAGAACACTACTAATTTTCCTCGAGAAAAAAGTGTGAACCTATTCTGGTGGCCCGGAGTGTATGTACAAAGATATGTGAAAAAGCTCCCTGAAAAATATTACTAAATAACAAAGCTGCAATTGAAATTCTTTAGTTGAAAACTTTAGTTGAAAAATTAAAATTTAAACTGAACTACAGGCAAACTTGAAGCAACATTGCTGCGGGCGCCGAAAAATTGTGCCACATGCCACATAAATACCAACTAAAGTAATAAATAGGTTCACGTAGTTTCCCCTCTAGCGACCATTTTCAACACATAACCTCACACCCACACACATACACACACACATGCATACGAATTTATGTTACTGATTTGTTGTTGTAGTAATTTCCAAAAATTACATATTTACGACATGTGTTTTTAAATGCAAAACAGTTTAAACGTGATTCGAATGCATAGAAGGTATAAATTTTGTTCAACCATCGAATCGCTGCCCAGTGACCACCGACCATTAACCGGGCCGGAAAAACACGCACACCCATAGAAAAACCTAAGTACAACTAATACACAGAAAAAATAAAAAAGAAAATTTTCGAACTTTTTGGATATAACGTATGCAAAAGCCATACAAACAGACCGTCCATTCCTACAGCTGTTGCACAGTGTTGGCAAAGAGCAGAAGCGCCAACGGCAACGGCAACGAAAAGGCAAACAAAGGTGACATCCAGGAGCAGCTGGGGGCGTTAAAATATGGGTGGCGTGGGATTAAGTAGGCGACTGCTGAGCCTTTAAGTGGCCGCAATGAAGAAATTTGACTTATGTTAAATAATTTTGGAGACCTAAAGTACGTTTTCTGGCATGGCGTGCGATCAGTTGTGGAACTGTGATGGCAAATAAGAGCCTTTGCAGGCAGCAGAAAGTATATAAAATTAAAGAAAAAATATATAAAATTAAAGAATATGAAATTACTCGTAATTAACTAATCAAAACCTCTGCATGAGTTAATTAAAATGCATAAAAACAAAGAAAAACTCAATGAGAGCATGAACATTATGTTCGCGGTTATTAAAAAACAATTAAAAAAAATTATTTAAGTTCGAGTAGGGTTGCTTAAGGTGTGAGTGGGGTGTTAACTGGTGCGTGAGTTCAAAATTCAAAAACATTGTAAGGACAAAGTCAGAAGCAGTGCCTAGAGAAATAACCACAATTCATGGTCAGCATTCCATATTTTCTCTTGGTAAACCTTTCCTTTTAAACATAGTTAACTTCCGGTTTTGAAACTCTAATAGGCCTCTAAAATGTTCAGTAATATTAGAAGTAATAGAAGCTAAACGCAACTGTAGCGAATTCTAAGCCAAACAAATCATAATCAGTATCTTGGAAAACTCATATTTCATTCTGAAAGTCTTCATGAATAGACAATTTTTGTACTATCAACTTTTTTAGTAGTAAAATGTTTCATACACATAAACTGTGAGTTATTGGCAGCTAATAGAAGCCAATGAATTTCCTGATCCTTTCAGTACAACGAAATTTGTGGCATTGTACAATGTTGCAGCCCATACTACACAAGTAACTGAGCCAACAGCTGATTGCCGAAGAACGAGATTGGAAAAGAACTTTCAAAACCACAACTTGAATGTTCATATGATGATACGGGTTGACAATCTTCTCAGTATATCTATTAATTTTTTATTGATTGTAAGCAAAGTAGAAAAGAATTATTTGTGTACACCTGATCAAATCATTCAAAGAACACCGCCAACAACAATGTCGACTCAATATGTAAATCCTGCTTCAAAAGGTGAACACAGCCGATCACTTTATATGTTACTGTTCAGTGTTCGCTGGAAGTAAGAAAGTCTTTAGACTTTCAAATCCAAAATTTGAGATCTGGAAAAGATAAGATATAAATACTTTCTAAATCACAAGTTCAGATCTGAACGTTCTTTCGAATCGACAATCTGCTCAGTTTATCTACATACTTCTGAATTATTGTAAGCAAAGTAGAGAAAAGTGATATGTTTCCAGCTGATAGAAACAGTTGCGGGACCAACCAACCTGAAGATCAGTAATGATCTCCTTAGAAAATACTGCCTCGACAAATATGCACACAATAGATTACTTGATGTGTAACTGTCCAGCGTTCGTTAGAAGAGCTGTGCAAAACCACAACTTGAGATCTGAACATGCTTTCGATAATACCGTCTGAGAATTTTCTCAATGTATCCACTTACTTTCGAGTTATTATATGCAAAGTTAGAGAGGAGCCATTTGCGTCCACTGATTGAACCAATAGATATGAACAACAACATGCAGAACCATAACGATCAAATTGGCAGATTCTGAATCGAAAAGGTGAACACAACAGAGAACTTTATATGTTGCTGTCCAGCGTTCGCCAGAACCCTAGACTAGACTCTACATCTGATCAATCTTCTTCCTAAAGGAAACTAGAAAGATTTTAGAGACGATTCTTAACTCCATTCACAATCTTCCTATCATATCTTTGCTTTCCGTCGACTGAGTGCTATTGACTCGTAAGGTGACCACAAATGTATTGTACGACTTGGAAATTACGTTAGGTTGGGTCACATAAGGAGTGTGTGCCACATGCACTCTCATCTCACTCAAAGATCCTATTGGGTTCATTGTGATATCTTTCATTTTGGGTCCGGTGTACTTCCCCATTTATCACATTATTATTGTCCATTCTTGTTCATATCATTCTAATGAAATAAACTCAACGTTTGACTTCAAGTTTATACGATTACTTCCCATTTTATTGTAATCAGTGCTGCACACAGGAGTTAATTTTGCGGCATGTTTTGTGTACAACTTTTGAATCGAATAAACCATATTTTGAACCAGCAATTTTTGCGTTTGGGGAAGAGGGATTGAACGCCAAATCTCCCCCTCTGTGTCGCCACTGGTTGTCACTTTTATTCTTATAAAATTTTTTGCAAATGTCTTCTCTAATATTGTCCAATGTTTTTGCCTAATTTCAGTGTCCCTTTTTGTGTATCAATATCACTTAATAATATACGTTGACATAACTTTCCGCAGCATATCTATCAGCTGCATAAAAATTATGCGCACGCAAAGCGGCAGCAATTTCAATTGCAGTCTGAAAAGTGGCAATTTTCGCTCATTAAAATGCACTTTGCCCCGGCGATAACATCTTGAGGAGAGGAGCGAAAATAGAGGTCATTTCCGCACACTCACACACACACACTTTATATGCAACGTAGTAGTTGTTTTGTTGCAAGCGCCGTTCGAGTTGACGTCTGGTGCAGCGGCTATCGGACGATCTGAACATATCAAGCGGCACGGCAAAAGTGGAAAGTGCTATTGTTGCGCCGAAAATTGGGGCCACCACCAAATGTGCAGCCGCTAATTAGACGCCAACCGAAGGGGTGCTGCACTGCCAATTCGCTGCACTCGTACTCGCGGTCGCAGTATTTGCAATGCCGACGCAATAAATCCAAAGGGAAATGCGCGTACACGCTCGCCGCATAAGCGCTGAAAATGCGAAATTAAATTAGTCCACCCTTTCTGGGCGCTGCCGAGCGAAAGAAATGCCACTTTAATTTGTGGCATTTTGCATTTTAGGGATATTCGCATGCAAATTTCTGCATTTAATTGCTACGTGGCACAATGCTAACTGTCCGAAGTGTCTGGCCGGTGCGGCTCTAGGGATGTGACTGACGGTGTTCGTCAACGTGAGTGTGTTTGTGTGTGCGAGTGTGTCAAAGTGAACTGCGCCCTGACAGACAGCGGCTAGCAGTCATTTAAATTTTGCAATTTGCAAAAAAAAAAATTACAACTGCATAATGTCTGTTCGCTTGTGGCGCTTTCGAGACGCATTTGGAACTGGCGAGAGTGACCATTCGGGCAAGCGGCCGAAAATAATGCCGTTTATGTCAGGTGACTGTCAAATGGTAATAAGCACTCGTTACGGCTGTCAGTGGTTGTGACATTTGTCTTGACAGTTGACAGGCGCAGGCGAAAACATGCGCTGCTACCCTGAGGAATTATGGCACTGCATATTCTGTCTTAAAATGATTGAGTGTGCAGGAATCCATATTTATGGCACATGCACAGCTTGTGAATAAGTTATGCTGAAGCAAGTAGAATGGGTGAATGAATTCAGGAATTAGTTTGTTGGAGAAGAAACTTAAGGATTTAAACTAAAAGGCCTTGAAGCAATCCGAGGTTCAGGTGTCGAAGACACGTATTCACAGGGTGACAGCTCCAGAAATGTATGGTGCAACTTGGAAACTAGGTTAGATTAGGCCACAGAAGTGGTGTGTGCGACATGCACTCTCACTCGAAGATTCTATTGGGTTCATTATGAATCCCTTAATTGTGGGTTCCAATCTGTTGAGTTCTCTGTAAATCCAGACGGGGTCTTTTGCAAATCATTTGCAAGCGAGGAAATGGTGTCCTCGCCTATCTGTTAGATTCCCTGTATATACAGGGTGAAGCTTTTGGAAATCATCTGGTCTGGGGAATGACATTGTGTCCTCCATAATGTGTTCAGTTCCCTGTGGATACAGACCGGTTTTTGGGACATTTTTGGTCTAGGCAAACAAATGGTGTCCTCGCCTATCTGTTGAGTTCTATGTAGATACAGACCGGATGTTTTGCGAACCATTTGGTTTTAGCGAGGAAATTGTGTCCTTTCATATGTATTAGGTCCCTACAGATCCAGACGGGTTTTGTGGGAACCATTTGGACTTGTCGTTCCTTATCTGTTGGGTTCCCTGTTTATTATAAACGGATCTTTTACGAACCATTAGGTCTGGACGAGGAAATTGTTGGGTCTGGACGAGG
Organism: Melieria omissa; assembly: GCA_963971225.1. Taxonomy (NCBI): domain Eukaryota; kingdom Metazoa; phylum Arthropoda; class Insecta; order Diptera; family Ulidiidae; genus Melieria; species Melieria omissa. Next base: position 71,525,490 of record OZ020267.1, on the reverse strand, counting down.
AAATTGTTGGGTCTGGACGAGGAAATTGTTTCGTTCCCTATCTGTTGGGTTTCTTGTAAATGCAGACGAAATCTTTTGAAAACCATTTATGCGATGAAAATGTGTCCTTTCCTTATCTGTTGGGTTCATCGGGCATCACAATGGGCCTTTGAGGCCTCCGAGTGTACTTGCTGAGAATCAGTAAGCTGCCTGTCTTACCTAACCTAACGTTATCTGTTGGGTTCCCTGTATATGCGGACGGGATTTTTGGGAAACCATTTAGCCTTAACGAGGAAACTGTGTACTTTCCTAACTGTTGGATTTCCTGCATATGCAGACGGGGTTTTGGAACAATTTGGTTTGGACAATCAAATTGTGTCCTCCCCGGTTGGGTCCGTTGGGTTCCCTGCAGATCCAAACGGGGTTTGTGGGAACCATTTGATCTGAGCAAGGAAGTATGTAGATGAGTAATCTGTTCATCAGCTATTTGCGCGAGTCCATCATAAAACCTGGTCTCAAGAGTCCGGAGCCATCATTCCTGTAATGACAGTGGCATAGAGGGACTCGATTGATTCCACTTTATACTTTATTTGAAAACTAAGTCCAATAGGAATTTTAAGTTAACGGTAAGGACTTAGATCTGGCATTATATAGAGAGAATTTGTAAGTATTGTGCAAAAAGTAAGGTCGCAGTAGATAGTAGACCAGATTTGATACATTTGCTTCATATATGGAAAAAACATCACAAAAAAAATACTATAAGAGAAAACATTCCCATAAATTGTTTCATTCATTCATTGACAATGTGCCAAATATGCGACAATCATTAAAGTGGCTGCAACAATGGCCGTCCGTGTCCACAAAATTGCGTCCCAACTGCTAATTAAATTGTTACAACACTGGCTGCCAGCAACTTGACGACATTACGGTGAATCGCTCGAGCTTAAGCACAGACGTCAAGCAACATAAAGTTGCGCGGCAACAGTCAACTGCCTACTGCAACTCTGCGACGCTGTCATGCAAGATGCGCCTAGAGCAGCTGCGGCCACTTGCAGCGAGCGGCGCACCGTTTGCAACATACACGACAAGTGAAAAAATCGAATTGTTAAAATTACAACGAAATTGTAAGCATAAATAAGAAATTATGTGCAATTATAACTGGGCAATAAATTGCAATAAGTGCTCAAACAAACGTATAAAACGATGCCACGCACGAAAGGCGTCTAAATAGGAGCGCAGGAGAGCTGTGCGGCAATTGAATGAAGCAATCAGCAATGGTGCAGAGAAAGTGGAAAAATCCCATAGGCTCAGATGCGATATGTATGTATGTACATATTTATTGACAATAAGCTGGCCGAGAAGGCGATGCTATGGCAGCAAAGTGGCTTATAAAACATTTAATAAATGTTGCAATAATTGCGCTGCTGGCAGCAATAATTGCTGGCAGCACTAGATGCGAATCGCTGCAATGCGCGCAATGCGGCTGTTGCAGCAACAAGTTATTCATTCATTCAGCGCATTGCGCGCACACACACACACACTCACACATGCGCGCGCGATGCCACATTGCAATATGAAATGCAATATGCAAGAGCAGCGCCAGTGAAATATGCGGCAGGCATTTAAGCCTCGTCTAGTTGCTGTTGCAAGCAGTGATTCTGGCTCTACACACTGTCAGTCAATCAGCGCCATTTGACAATTGATACGCTCGCCTGTCCGTCTGTCTGTCTGTGTGTCAGTGTCTGTCTTGGCTGCTGTGCGCGCACTGGCATAAAAACATATTTTAAGCCTTTGAAAACCTACAATTTATGGTTTAATGGTAATAAACGCTTTGGCGACCAGGGTTGCCATATTTCAGAGATGATTTTAAGTAGAGAAAATAAATGAAAGAAATAAAATAAAATTAAGTTAAAGTAAAATAAAATAAAATAAAATAAAATAAAATAAAATAAAATAAAATAAAATAAAATAAAATAAAATAAAATAAAATAAAATAAAATAAATTGAAATAAAATAAAATAAAATTAAATTCAATAAAATAAAACAAAATTAAATAAAATAAAATAAAATAAAATAAAATAAAATACAATAAAATAAAATTAAATAAAATAAAATAAAATAAAATAAAATAAAATAAAATAAAATAAAATAAATAAAATAAAATAAAATAAAATAAAATAAAATAAAATAAAATAAAATAAAATAAAATAAAATAAATTATGAAGTCAAATAAATTAAAATTAAAATTAAATTAAAATTAAATTAAAGTTAAAATTAAATTAAAATTAAATTAAAATTAAATTAAAATTAAATTAAAATTAAATTAAAATTAAATTAAAATTAAATTAAAATTAAATTAAAATTAAATTAAAATTAAATTAAATTAAAATTAAATTAAAATTAAATTAAAATTAAATTAAAATTAAAATTAAAATTAAATTTAAATTCAGCTAAATGTTTCAGCTGCAGTTTTCTATCAATTAAAGCAGCAAACTAAAACCTCATTCAAATGCAAAAAATATATATAAAAAAAAAAAATATATAAATATTTAAATTTAATTTAAATTTAAATTATTTAATTATTAATTAAATTTAAATTTATTTAATTATTAATTAAATTTAAATTTAAATTTAAATTAAATTTAAATATTTATATATTTTTTTTATATATTTTTTGCATTTAATTTAAATTTAAATTTAAATTTAAATTAAATTAAAATATTTATATATTTTTTTTTAATTTTTTTTTAATTTAAATTTAAATTAAAATTAAATTAAAATATTTATATATTTTTTTTTTACTATGTTGAATATGTTTAACTTAACTTTTAATTTAAATTTAAATTAAAATTAAATTAAAATATTATATATATTTTTTTTTACTATATTGAATATGTCTAACTTTGTGTCAACTAACCAGCATTTGAATGAGGTTTTAGTTTGCTGCTTTAATTGATAGAAAACTGCAGCTGAAATACATAGAATGATTGTGAAAGTTGATGCTGACCAACGACGGATTCAGAAAAATATTTTGGGGGTTTTAAAATGTCTTTTAATTTGTGCGTAGTTTTAAAATCGACCCTAATATATTGGGTAGTTTCAACCCCCCAAAACACTCCCTGAATCCGCCACTGATGTTTAGTTTAGTCTAGTTTAGTTGACAATGCTCCGATTGAAAAATCATGTAGAAAACAATTTCAACATTTCCAGAAAGGTGAATTCACCGCGAAGGCGTTGAGCCTCAGTTGGGCAGGCAAACAAGTTTGAAGACAAAGAATTGCAGGCATTACTCGATGAAGATCCAAGTGAAACGCAAGAGGAGCATGCAGAATCATTGGGAGTGACACCACAATCAATCTCCGTAAGATTGAGATCCATAAGAATAATTGAAACCAAGGCAACGCAAGACAACTCTCGACCCCATATTGCAAAAGTCGTAAAAATATATTTGGAAAGGCTCAAGTGGGATATTTCACTGCACCCGCCGCATTCTTCGGACATTTTTTCATCTGATTACTGGTTGTTTCGACTGATGAACCACGATTTGACATGTCAACGGTTCATTTCATTCGCAATAAAATTGGCTTCTAACTTGGATCACTTTAGAAGACATGAAATTTTTTCAAGATGAAATTCTAAAATTGCTTGGGAGATGGAAAAAGTAGTAACTAGCGTTGGAAAATACTTTGTTTAAATTGTTCATTCATTTAGTTTAGTTAGTAGCAAATTTGTAATAGTTAACTAATATTTTGCATCTTTAGCATTTATATGTAAAGTTATATAACTTTGATTCATTTAATATGCCTTATTGTTACTTCTTTGACTTTATTACTAATTGTTTTGTTGTTGTAAAATGATGCCTCATCCCAATATCCGGCAACACTGCCATTACAAATGCAACAGTTATTGCAGCGATATTATGGCCGGAATGCGTCAACAACTGGGCGGCAAGTCAGTCAACGCAACACACAAACAAACTTACAAACAGACAGTTCGATCAACATATCGATGTATGAATGGCGTAGCCGTTACAAAGAAAAATAATAAACAACTTGAAGGCCGGACAGGCGTTGTGTTTGTATGTAGTGCGTGCATGGCTTTGCTATCTTTGGCAGACCACGACAAAAAACAGCAACAACAACTAGTTATAAGTAAATGTAATTATTTCGTCATTGCTGTGGCATTTGTGGAATTTCCGTTCGGTTAGACATGTTCGGTGTGTTGCGTTGCGTTGACGCACACTGGCGCTGACACCGAGACGCACAATAACATTCACCGACATTTTTTATACAATTTGATTTTTTTTTTAATTTTTATGGGTTTTTTCTGTTGGTTGCCCTTGTTTGCACACATGATTTGTCATTCATAAGTGGTCGATACAACAAAACAGTTTTGTTGCTTGCACTTTGATTTGTCTGTGACCATAGACCACTGCAATGGGTTGGACTGGGTTAAGGTTGATTTTGGTGATAGAAAATTTCTGTTAGGGACAGTTCAACAGTCAGCTGGCGCCATTTTTTTAGTTGTAGTCAAATTTTTGCGATTGCGATTTTATTGGTAAACAGAAATTCTGATTCCAGAGTCGTCAGGTATTGTTACAATTTTTACAATTTAAAAGGAAAAGATCACCAATCAGATTTGTTGTGTAAAGGTTAGGTCGGAACAATGGTCGCAATGCAAGTAAGGTTAGGTTAAGGAAAGCTGGGCTACCTTGGGCGCCTAAGCTCTTGTTAGAAGACTTCAAAAGTAATTGCGTCTACGATAGATCTATGAAGTATTGCGTGGGTTAGTAAGGGTTAAAAGTGATTTGACGAAATTGTCAACTACTGAAACCAAAGCTCAGCGTGATTGGGTCTCCGAAAGATCTATGAAGTATTGGGTTGGTTGGTAGGGATTAAAAATGACTTGAAGACTCTTTAGCGGAATTGTCAACTATTGAAACCAAAGCTAAGCGTGATCGGGTCTCCGAAAGATCTATGAAGTATTGGGTTGGTGGGTAGGGGTAAGGATTACTTGAAGACTCTTTAAAAAGATTTTCTTAATTGGATCTACGAAAGATATTTCTAACGGATTTGTGGACTAATGAAGCCAAAGTTCAGCGTGATCGGGTCTACGAAAGCTCTATGAATCGTTTCTTGAGTTGATTGGTAGGGGTTAAGAATGACTTCAAAACTCTTTTACGTATATTTTTTTTTAACTATTGAAACCAAAAATTTTCATACTTGGGCCTACGAAAAATCGATGAAGTATTTAAGTATTCGTTGGTAGGGATTAAAAATGACTTGAAGACTCTTTAGCGGAATTGTTAGCTATTGAAACCAAAGCTTTGCGTAATTGGGTGTCCGAAAGATCTGTGAAGTATTGGGTTCATTGGTAAGAAATGTTATGTTGTAGCAATGCCTCCTTCCTTGTAATGTTGTACCCATTCCTCAGAAATTATTTTGGATATGCACGTAAGTACTCATTTATTAAATATTTTCTTAATTTTTAAAATCAAGTTCCACAATTTTGTGCTTTCGGAAATGTTCTTCCAAGGCTTTAAAACAAAATGTAATAACTTAATAAATAACAAACATCTCTTCGCCGTTTCTTTTCGTTGGCCATGCACAGCACTTCAATTAACCATTTCTTTCCATAGAATTTTGTTTGCTGTATTTTTTCTCGAAATTCCTTGAATTGCATTACATGGAAAATGCACTTTTCACTATTTAATTGTTAAATGAGCGTATTTTGGCATAGAATTGTTTTATTTGTGTTTTTGTTTGTTGAGAGTTGCTGTTGCCTTGCGTGCAGTGCTGCATGCTGCAAGTGGCCGTTGGGCCAGTAGACTTTAAAAAATTCAAAGCAAATCGGCGTGTGCAGCGAGCCAAGAAGCTGCTGCAGCTGTAGGGGAGAGCAGCAACGCTGTCAGGCAATTGTCGGCATTGTAATTGTTACATTAACTAAGATGCATGAGGTGAGGTGAGGGAGTGGCGGGGCAATTAAAGCAGACATGGCTGTAATTGCTGCAGCTCCTCTGGCTGACTGACATCAAAGCGCACAAACCTAATGGCAGACATTGCTGGCAGCAAACAGCAACACAAGACCCACAACAACAACAACAGCGACATCATACATAAGTACAAATTATAATTATTGCATTGTAAACTTATTTATTGCGAGTACGCGTGCTTAAAATGCATAAAAATAATTTTGCAGCGTCGCGCAACAATGTTGCTGCTGCTGTTTAGTTGTTGTTTTTGTTATGCCAGTGTGATGATGGGGTGTAAATGCAACGTTGTTGTTGTTGTTGTGCCTTTTAACTACAACTATATATACACATACATATGTACAATTGTATGTTTTGTGTGCATGACATCGTTGCTGTTGTTGTTGTTGCTTGCTTGCTTGCTTGCTTTTGGCTATTTTGATGTTTACAATAGTGCGACGTAATTTATTGCATCATAATTTACATTGCTGACGGCGGTCGGCGATCGGCGATCGGCGCTGGTTGCCTATTCCCTGAATTCACTCGCATTTAAATGGCAACAACAACAAAAACTGCAAATGCAAATAAATGCCGCCATAGTCAATTACAACAACAACAACAACAATAATAAGTAGTATGCGCCGACAGCAAAGTTAATGATTCAATTAAAAGGCAAACATATTTTATGCGCGATTTAAGCTCCGACTAAATATGCAAACCAGGTGGCAGCCACCTTGCGTGCAGTGCGGCCGGCCAGGTGGAGTGCGGGCGGCAACGGAATGTGTCGACTGAAGCGTGCACATGTGTAACGCGCGCGCTGACGCTGTCGACGCCGAGCAGCAGCGGCTTTGATGACGCCTGACGTTCGATTGTTGGTTGGCGGGTTGGAGTGCGGTGGCGGGTGGTGGATGGGGGGTGCGGGTGGAGGGCGGCGAACGGCGGCCGCATGGCGCGCGTGTTTGCAATTTTAAAATTATTATTATTGACAATTGTTTGTTGTTGTGGTGTTGCTGTTGGCGCGCGTGTGCTCGCTTGCATTTAACTAGTTGGCGCACTGTTTTTCGGTGTGCACCAGCGCAGAAATGCGACAATATGAAAACAATTAAAAAATCATTAGTTTGACATAAAAAATACACGCATCCATTGCAATTAAAGTCATTGAAGCGACTTGAACAAATCGAATTGGAATAATTTGATTGATTAAAATAATCACAGCAAATAAGGAAATTATTATTGGCTTGTCATAATTTATTAGTTTGGGTAACATGGCAACAGGTTACTGCAGTCGCTTGAATATAAAACGAAAAATTGTATCTGAATGCCATAAAATTTATACTTTACTTATGTGATGTTTATTTTAGCAATGAATTTGTTTAATCCAACTAATTTTTCTTAATAATTTATGTTTATGTGTTTGTGACAAGTTGTCACAAAGGTTTTATAAGTCAAGTTTTGCTCAATGTAAAGCTAAGCCTCAATGTTTGGCAATTTCTCCATAAAATTACTTCTTACTTGTTTGTGACAAGTTGTCACAAAGCACTCATAAGTCATAATTTAGCTGAATTTAAAGTTGAACTTCAATGTTTAGCAATAGATTCATAAAATTACTTCTTACTTATTTGTGACAAGTTGTCACAAAGGCTTCAAAGTCTAGTTTAGCTCAATGCAAAGCTAAGCCTCAATGCTTAGCAATTTCTCCATAAAACTACTTCCTATTTATTTGTGATAAGTTGTAACAATGCTCTCATTAGTTATAGTTGTGCTGAATTTAAAGTTGAACTTCAATGTTTAGCAATAGATCTATAAAATTACTTCTTACTTATTTGTGACAGGTTGTGACAAGTTGTCACAAAGGCTTCATAAGTCTGGTTTAGCTCAATGCAAAGCTAAACCTCAATGCTTAGCAATTTCTCCATAAAATTACTAAAATTACTTTGTGACAAGTTGTCACAATGCTCTCATAAGTTATAGTTGTGTTGAATTTAAAGTTGAACTTGAGTTTAGAAAGTAGATTTCAGCAATTTATACATAAAATTTCGTCCTACTTATTTGTGACAAATTATTACAAAGAATTCATTTCATAAATCTACTTTCGTTTAATACAAAGCTTAATCTTAATGCTTAGCATTTTCTCCATAAAATTATTTCCTTCTTATTTTTGGCAAGAAGTCTAAAACCACTCAAAAGTTATAGGTTTGAACAATGCAAAATTTAACTTGATGTTTTAACAATTTATTCATAAAATTACTTCTTACTTATTTGTAACAAGTTGTCACAATGCTCTCATAAATCATAGTTAAGCAGTTACTCCCTAAAACCACTTGCTACATATTTGTGACAAAGCACTCACAAATCATAGATTAGACCAATTTAAGATTTAACTGGACTTTTCAGCAATTTATCCATAAAAGTTCTTCCTACTTATTTGTGACAAGCTGTCACAATGCTCTCACAAGTCATAGGTTTGTTCGATACAATGTACAACTTACATTTTAGCAATTTACACATAAAATTACTTCCTACTTATTAGCGATGACTATCGAAGACGAGCCAAAAACGAACTGGGAGATCGTATCTCGGCTGGATCAAGTTTAAGACGCCCTATTACGCCTCAGTGTGACCAATTGATGCAAAGGCGATTGTATGTATTTGTGACAAATGAAAAAATAAAGAAAACAATAAAATATTTCTCTACTAGACTAGTTTTAATTCTTCGTGACAAATTGTCATAAGTAATTCCTTTATTTTTTTGCAAAATTCAATAATTTAATCAATTAAATTCTCACCAAAACAAGTTTATATTTACTTGTGACAAGTTGTCACAATGCCTTAAAATACGATTTTATTGATGCATCGATTTTTTTCAATTTAACTGAATCATTATTTACTGTGTTTAGAACTAATATTCAAAAATATTCATTTGTGACAAATTGTCACAATGTTCTTACAAGTAATTTCTTTACACACTTGCTTAATTAATTTATTTACAAAACCAGTTTATATTAACTTGTGACACGTTGTCACAATGCTGTCATTTGTTCCAATATTTTCATCATATGTTTGGAAATGAAAATGATTGGAACATTCAATGTTTTTCAACTGTACAAAGCCAAAATTTAATTGATTTCGCATACGTCGAAAATTGTTTGGCCTTTGCCATTTTTATTGCAATGCGCAGCAGCAGCCGTTGTTCATTGCCAAAAATGTGCAAATGCGAAACAAATTTCACCTATGTGTGAGTACAACGGGAATTTGTATTATTGCTGTTGTTGTTGTAATAGTTGCGCGCAACATTGTTGCAATTACGCCATTAAGTAAATCGCCACAATTTTCACAGTTTATTTTCGAAATTAAATTTAGCAAACATACACATAGACAAAAACAACAACAACAACAACAAAACAACAAATGAAGAAAAAGAAATAAAAACAACAACAAAAAGCACGCACAGTGCTGCTCGCTGCCGCTGCTTAGATTTGTATTTATTTGTGGTTGAGTTTGCTTTCGGCTATTTTTGTGTGGATTTGTGTTGATTTTAAAAATAGAAAAATCTCGTAATAGCAGCACAATAACAACAACAACAACAACAGCCACACAACAATCCAAACTAAACGCATGAAAAGGCGAATAACAACAACAACAACTATCAAAAGCGCACCAGAAAACCGTATGACCGCACATACCAAAAATGTAAACAACAATTACGAACACAGAGCAAGAGACCGCAAGAGAGCAACGGAGCAGATTGGGGGAATTGAAGCAACAAGTAAATATTAACATTGGAAGAGCAAAGAGTTGATACCGTAACTACGCAATCTGGTTTTTTTTTGGTGCTTGACCGAACAACTAATTTGACAGTTGGTCTGCCACATTTGTGTGTGTGTTTGGGCTAATTTGACGTTGCGGCCAGTGCTGGCAATTTCACTAATTAATTAGGCAAATTAATATTTATTCACGAATGTGCAAACCGAGCGGTTGTGCGGCGTAATTAATTAGCAGGCGGCCGTCGAAGACGATCAATTAATAACACAAATTAGGCACGCCCACACAATTTTTACACATCAATTCGTCAATAACAGCAACAACAACAACAACAACAACATAGCTATCGCTACTATTTGGCGACATTTCGACGCTTCAATATTCCCACACAATTTAAGTTCACACTCAAATTGCTGGTGAGAACGGGCGGCTGATAGAGGGCAACAACAACAACAACAACAACAATCACTTCGATACCGACAACAGTCACAGCAACAACAAAAGGCACCACAAAAACCAAAACAACAACAACAACCACAAACACAATAATAAACTACAATAAACAACATACAACAATAACAACAAATCCCATAGCAATTATAGCGACAATAATTCACATGCAAATAAAATTTATACACGAAGAAATGTCATAAACAATGCTCAATGACATTCGGCTGTCTCCGATTTTTCATATTAATCAATCAAATTGGCATTGCGGCAAATCACATAAAAATCACATAAAATTTATAAAACAAAACAATTGGCTTGCGAAAACGTAACTGCACCAACAATAGCTATGGCTATAAAAACAACAACAATAACAACAATTATGAAAATAAAACAACACCGAACAATAAACAGCAGCAACACTTAATTTAAACTTTAAAGTTATTGTTTATTTATGCGAGTGTGTGTGTGTATGTTTGTGTGTGTATTTGTGTTTGTGCGTGATTTAAGTGGTTTTCACGCGACGCGCTTTCGTTTTGTTTTTCCCGCATTTGCACACCGCACACCGCACAACAATTAACATTTGTCAGGTAAGTAGTCGCGCACTGTTGCTGTCGCTATCGCTGGCGGCGTCATGCATGTCAAGTGGCCAATTGCGGCCGAAAAGTAGCCTAAACTATCGAATTGGTCGGCCGCCCGTACGGATATGCCCACCGTATACATTTACACACACAACAACATGGCGCGCATGCGCACAAATAAGGCGCCCGAACGTGTACGCTCGAGTGTCAAATGGCCAGTCAAACAGCTGCGTGTTTGATAAATAATAATGCATGCAGCAATTGGCTCATTAATCATCGGCGGCAGTGCGCAGCCACAACGGCCGCAATTATTTAATGACAATATTAAACGCTTCCAACTATTTAATGTGTTGGCTGACATGCTTTTTTGACAATTTTCATGGTTACTATGAATAATGGAAGGTTTTTTGGGACGACTAGAATAAAGCAGACAACATGCTAAAGGGCAGGCAATGCAAACAGACGCGAAGAGGTTGAAAATATCAAAGAAAACAGAAAGCTTTTGATAAGGCGGAGACACAGCTTTGTTTCATACTAAAAGTGCAGCAATTTCTCTAAAAGACTGGAGCAACTTTTTTTTTGAAGATAAATTTCTCTTATTTATTGGTTACATGTACAATATTGTGAAATGTTCTATTCAACATTCAGTATCAGTTTATGCAATTTTTCTTTAAAATTTACTATTTTCCGTTTTGAAACAAGTTAATATCAATTTGGGACAAGTTGTCACAATGCAATCAAAAGCATTGTCTTTGCTTTTTGCATAGTTTAATACCGATTTAAGTCATTTGCTTTTAAAATTTGTAAATCCAGTTTTGTGACAGGTTGTCACAATGCTTTTAAAAGAAATTAATTTGTTTTCTACAAAGTTTAAAGTCAATTTTAAGCAACGTCTTAAAAAAACTAGGAAATTCATTTCTGTGTTAGGTTGTCACAATGTTTTTAAAAGAAAATTAGTTGTTTTCTACAAAGTTTAAAGTAAATTTTAAGCCATATCATTTTAAAGCTAGTGAAAAGTGTATGTACGACAAGTTGTCACAGTGCTCTGAATAGCATTACTACTTACACTCCGAAGCCTTGAACGCCATTTCTGAGTAATTTATATTGTCACAATGTTTTTAAAAGCAGTTTCTTTGTTTTATGCTAAGTTAAACGTAGGGTTTAAGCAATTTTTCTTAGAAACGAATTGAAAGTGATTTGTGACAGGTGCTCTCAATGCTATAAAAAGCAATTATTTTTTTCTATGCAGAGTTTAACGTCATTCTTCAAACAAAACTAGTATTATGCGAATACAAGTTGTGACAAGTTGTCACAATGCTATCAAAAGCAATTTTTTTCTGTGCTCACAAGACATTAGTGAAACTTGTAAGCTCGTTCTACTTAAAACTAGTTACTTTTTGGTTGTGATAAGTTGTCCCAATGCTATTAAAAGCAATTTCTGTGTTCTATCCAGAGCATAATACCAGTTTTTAGTAATTTCTTATAAAACGAATTAAAACAAGATTGATGACATGTCACAATACCTTGAAAAGCAAGAAATTTTTACGTAATTTCTATTTAACTAGTTAGTTTTTTGTTGTGATAAATTGTCACAATGCAATCAATAGAAAATTTATTTGTACTCAGAAGACGTTAATGATACTTTTAGGCCATTCTTATTTAAAATTTGTTAATTGTTGGTTGTTATAAGTTGTCACAGTGCTTTTAAAAGGATATTTTTTAAGCCATTTATATTTAAAACTATCTAATTTTAATTTGTGACATGTCACAATGCTTTCAAAAACAATTTCCTTGTTCACTCAGAAGCTTAATGCCAAATTTGACTCAGTTTTGTTTCAAAATAATTTATACAGTGAACACCTCGATATAGTGAACACCCAAATTTCGACATCGAGCCTGTAAATATGGAACAAAATTTTCAAGCAAAAAACAAAAAGTGTATTTTGAGCAAATAAAACGATTTTCATTAAAAAAAAAGGTAACCTTGATATGGTGAACAACCTCAATATTGTGAACAGGCCTTGCAATAATTAGTTCACTATATCTAGACACCACTGTATTTATTTTGAAAAATTGTCTCAATTCTCTCAAAAACAATTTTCTTTACTCTAAACTCTTTAATTACTATATGAAGCTTTTCACATTTAATAATAGTTAAGTTTAAATTATGATGAGTTGTCACAATATTTTATAAAAGCAATTTTATGGTTTTTTCTGTAAAGCTTTTTGTCAGTTTTAAACAATTTCACATTAAATCGAGCTTATGTTTATATGTGACAGGTTGTCACAATGCTCTCAGAAGCAAAAACATAATTTTTGTTTATTTTGAAAAAATGCCACAATTCTCCGAAATGACATAATTACTGTTTTAAGCCTTTTCCTAAAGTTAAGTTTTATATATGATGAGTTGTTACAATGCTTTACTGTTCTCTGAAAAGCCTTTTGCCAGATTTAAGTCATTTTTCTTTCAAGCTTGTTTATATTTCATTTAAAAAGTTCGCCAAAAAGCTTTTTTCTGACCTCTAAAGACTTTAATTACTGTTTTAAGCCCTCTCTATTTAATAGTAGTTAAGTTTAATTTATGGTGAGCTGTCACAATGCTTTCAAAATTAATTTTGGTATTTTTGGTAAAGCTTTATGTCAGTTTTAAATAATTTCTCATTGAAACTTTATAATTATATTATAATTTGGGACAAACTGTCACAATGCTTTTGAGAGCATGTCACAATGAAACTGTCACAATGCTCTCAAAAGCTCTCAAAAGCATTGTGACAGTTTGTCACAAATTTCTCTGAAAAACTTAAAAGTTCTCTGAAAAGCTTCATGCCAGGTTTAAGTAATTTTTCTTTCACACTTGGTAGTTTATATATAAGTATTTCGAAAATTCGTCACAATATTCTGTCATAGTTTATAAGCCGCACACTCTATGTGCTAAGTTTTCTTGTAAATTCGTATATGAAACAGACATTTTAATGCTTTAAAAAATCAGCATTTGAATTTTTATTTTTAGAAACTTGCACCCGACGTTCACTAATTGCATGCAAGATTTTATAGCTGCCGCATCTCTTCGTTCGCTTTTCAGCTACGCCAACACACAGTGGCGTTTGCCTGACTTCCGAGTATGCAGCGATGACAAATGACCGAACAATGCGAAAACAATTCCAGGTAATAACGTCAAGTCATATGAAAGTCAGCGCGAATGCACGTGAACTCGTGTCGTCTCGTTGCTGTGTTGATGGCGAACAAATATGCGAACCAGTCAACCAGCGAACGGGTGAGTGAGTGAGCGAGCAAACAAGTCGCTTGCTGGGGCGCACTTTCGGCGCTTTCATTCACGGAATTCCATTTGGGCTATCGGCGAAATCAGCAATCAAGCCGGCGCCGATTGGTTTTACTATTTCGCAATTTATGGCCACGCGGCCACTTGACTGCAGCGCCGCGCCGCGCCGACACTATCTTTACAAGTGCGGCCGATTTCCCAGAAAGCGCACAACAAGTCGGCGCCAGCAGCGATGAGCGCCAAGTGTGGCGCGGCCCCGAAACGGGTCACACGCGGCGATCCCCCCCTGACTAGTCACAATACATGGTTTAGTGGGAATGCTAAGTGGAAGTGCTTGCGACTGGGCCAAAGTCAACAATAAGTCAAGCAGGCAGCTGTTCACACTCCCCTTCCGCGTATTTGGCGCATATTTTATTATTTTAAGCTCATTCGATTGAAATATTGATTCGCTTTCATTATCGGCTTTCAGCAAAGTCTTTTTGCAGAAATCTGACGCATTAACTTTCGTAGAAGTCACGCACCGGCTGACAGCGGGGTGGGGGCGGGGCGAATGAGTGCAGGCGGCAGCAAGGTGTGAATTGTTCACAAGTGCAATGCGGAAAACTTCAACGAAAACAACAGAATAATTTTTAATAGAAACCAATTCGTCAAGCAGAAAGGCAAACACTTTGCTTTTGGTTGAAAATACAAATTTGAAAAAAATATGAATAAAAAAAAAATCATTTGCAATAAAAACAATGACAGCAACATAAATAAAAACTCAGCAAAGCTCAGTGCAATGTGTAATTGGGCGCTTAACTCGCAGTCGTAGGCAGTCGACGGTAGCAACATGGAAATTTACACGAATGAATATGTGAGCAACAATAACAAGAAAACCAACAATCGGCAAATAGAAACGGCCAAGCAAACGAATTAAAACAGGCGCATAAATTTTCATTATTGACGCCATTAATTGCACATTTAACAAACGTTTAACTCGACCAGCAATGCCAATAACAACAACACGAGCGTGAAAAGAAATACAACAAAAAGCAAAAACAAAAACACGACAACAAAACACTCGGTGCAATATCGGCGCAAGTGGAAAAATTTACATACTCATAAAATGCTGCACGCGCATAACCGAAAAACAACAACAACAGCAACAATTTGAGTTGTAATAGCAACAACAACAGCAATATGTAAATGCTGACTTTTTTCGTTTAAATAATTTAAATGAAAATGCTGCACGCGCATAACCCAAAAGCAACAACAACATCAAGAATTTGAATTGCAACAAAAGCAAAAAATGTTGTTGTTGCCTCTTGGATAGTTTGAACTTATTTTTTCTGTTATTTTGAGCGTTAAATTGAGAGAGCTAAAGAATTTGTGCGTACAGTCGAAAAATTAAAAATTGGAAATGAATTGATTGTGTCGTCATGAAGAATTTTTTTAAAACTGTATATTATTTTGTGCGTGGATTGAGTGATTGTTCTCGAAACGACACACTTGGGACTATAAAACGCCTTCGGAATTTACTCAAAAAATATTGAGAAAAAATAAGCAAAAGGTGACGCACCTATGGAAGCGTTTCATTCCAGCTCTTAAAACATTTGAGGTATTCGATTTTCGATTTTTAGATTTTTTGAGTCGTTTATCAGAATCGTTTTTGATTTTTACTACTCTATTCTACACCTACTCTACCCTTACTCGACTCCTACTCTACTCTTATCTATTCTACTTTTCTCTACTCCTACTAAACTCCCACTCTACTCCTACTCTACTCCTATTCTACCCTTACTCTACTCCTACTCTACTCCTACTCCTACTCTACTCCTACTCTACCCCTACTCTACTCCTACTCTACTCCTTCTCTTCTCCTACTCTACTCCTTCTCTTCTCCTACTTTACCCCTACTCTACCTTTACTCTACTCCTACTCTTCTCTACTCTACTATACTACTACCCTACTCCTACTCTACCCCTACTCTACTCCTACTCCTACTCTACCACTACTTTACTCCTACTCTACCTCTACTTTACCCCTACTTTACTCCTACTCTACCCCTACTCTACTCCTTCTCTACTCCTACTCTACCCGTACTCTACTCCTACTCTACTCTACTCTATTGTACTCTACTCTACTCTACTCTACTCTACTCTACTCTACTCGACTCTACTCTACTCTACTCTACTCTACTCTACTCTACTCTACTCTACTCTACTCTACTCTACTCTACTCTACTCTACTCTACTCTACTCTACTCTACTCTACTCTACTCTACTCTACTCTACTCTACTCTACTCTACTCTACTCTACTCTACTCTACTCTACTCTACTCTACTCTACTCTACTCTACTCTACTCTACTCTACTCTACTCTACTCTACTCTACTCTACTCTACTCTACTCTACCCTTACTCTACTCCTACTCTACTCTACTCGACTATACTACTACCATATACTCTTGACTTTATTAGTTATTATTTATATTTTGTTTAATTTTTATTATTTATTGTTATTTGTATTATCTTTAATTAAATTGATTTCAAGCATTAGTAATATATTTACAAATAGTAAAAAATGTATATTTTAGTTGAAAAATTGCTCATGAATACGAAAATTGCTCATAGAACTTGCAGATTTTTCTTTACTCAAATCGCATAGCAGCCAGAAATTGTTGTTGCCACATCATGCAAACATTTCTCAGAATACTAAAAGTGTACAAACATACATACAAACAAATAAAGCAAACTTGCGTGAAAACAATTTCGCATGCAATATTTTTCACTGTTGACAAGCGATTTGTGCAGCACAAAAAAAAGTTGCATCATCGAGTGTAATAAAGTGCCGCAGAATGCCCGAGAGAAGAGCTATGAAAAACATGTTGACTGCGTATAAAAACTTATCGAAGAGATTTAAAAATATGCAAAATAAGCAAGAGAAAAATGTTAATGCTATTGTTGTTGTTATTATTGTCAGATGGCAACGCTGAAACTGGATGAGTGCATGGAAATTTCTGTGAATTACAATAATAACAATAACAGTGGCAGTGTTGCAGCAATAACAACAACAACATGAAGAATGAGAGCAACACAAAAAACAACAACAACAATAACAAAACCAGCAACAACGCATAATTGCAGCACACAACTGTGGCAGTGATTGTGTTGACTGCTAGTTGTTGTTGTTGTTATTGCTACAGTTGCTGTTGTTATTGTTGTTGTTGTTGTATTTTGCAACCGCTCCAGTAACGGTTATTGGAAAGCTCCGCACCCAGTTGTTACGCCCACACAGGCGCGCAAGCAACAAAACAAACAAATATAAAACCAACCACCACCACAACAACAACAAGAACCACAACACCAATAACAACAATCACAATGCAAATGGCAACATTCCTTTGCCGCGCACTGACTATTCAACTGTCCTGACTGTTCTGTGTTATGTCTGTGTGTGTGTGTGTGTCTGTCTGTCTGTTTGTGCGTTCGCAGTCTGCCGCTTGCACCAACGCCCATTCACGCACATTTCCACACGTCGTTTTGCTGGCGCCACACCAGCGCACAAAAACAACTAGCAGCCATCATAATGAGCAGCAACAATAAACGACAACAACAACAACAACCAGAACAGAAAAAAAAAACAACAGCAGCAGCGTAGCCAACAACAACAACAATGCTGTACTGCAAGTGGCAGTAACAATTGCAGAAAGGCAACACCAGCGCCAGCGTACAGCCGACCCCACTGCAGCCAAAACAACAACACGAATTACAACAACAAACACAACAACCGGCAATGTGCGACTCGACACCAGCAGAACGCCAGAACGCAGCAGCAGCAGCAGCAACGGCCGCGGCAATGTGCTGAGCACAATGGCAACAAAAAACCATAACAACAACAAAAACAACAACAAATGTGAGCAGCGTTGGCAGCAATGAGGCGCATAACCGCCGCACAAATATGCAAAAATTTTCTCGACTTTTACGGGCATTTGGTTGGTGTTGTTATGCTGTTGTTGTTTACTTTTTGTTGTGGTTGTTATTGTTGTTATACTGTTGCTTGTTGTAGTTGTTGTTATACTGTTGCTTATGTCGCCATTGTCCATTGCGGCACGTAATTTCGTTGATGATATGCGCTGTGCATTGTTGTTGTGTTGCCATTGTTGTTGCCAATAACATTGTTGTTATGGTTGTTGTTTGCATTATTGTGTGTTTTGTTTTTGTCAATGTTTATTGGTGCAACTAAGCCCGCCAATCTGCTCAACAAACCGCCCAGCCATTCATCTATGTGCGCCCAAAGTCCCATTACATGTGCCCAGTGTTCTGTCTGTCTGTTTGTCCGTTAGACTGACGCATCGTCCGTTCGACTGCACACTTTGCAATAATCACAAAAACTGCAATAATATTTGTTGCAAGCAACATTACTATTTGTCGCAGTCATTTGTGCATTCTAAAGATTTTCAAGTTGTGCTCTGCGCCTCGGCCACCCGCCGGCGGTGCCACAATGAACTCGTTGTTGTTGTTGTTGGTTGTCGTTGCATTAGTGGTTTGCTTGCGCTCTGTTCATCAGTTGCTTCAGTTCCAATGCCTTTTGCTTCGTTGCTGACTTCGTTTCCGCCTGCGTCTTCTGCTTCTTGCCGACGTTGTTGCAATTGGCATTTCTATGACAGTTGGCTGCCGTCTGTCGCTTTTGCTTGGCATTTACAGTTAGTTTATTATTAGCCGCAACAATTTGCTTTATTATTATTTATATTGTTGTTGTTGCCAGTGTGCTAGTCGCTTCATTGTCGTCGCGTCATGCAATATTGTGCCAACGACAATGTTGTCGCCTTATCGCCAACACAAATGCGAAATGGCAAATTTTTCATTTTTATTGAATGCTTGGATTTTTCATTATTTATGACTTTTTTCTGTTGCGTCTTGGCGGCTATTGTTGTTGTTAGTGTTGTTGTTGCATTTATGGTTGACGGTGATTTATTTATGTAAATACGAAAAACACGCCAACAATTGCCGGCAGATTGGCAATGCGAAATATGGTTAGCGGGGAGGCGAAGGGCGACTGGTGGGTGAATAATTAAAGCGGTGCATTGTTGTTGTTCGGCACAAATTTGCAGGTTAGGCGAAAACTAAACCCAAACGACACGTCTGCCGACCCCTGAAATAAGTTGCCTCTATCTCTCTCTCTCTCTCAAGCTGTGCACACACACACTCACAAACATATGTATGTATGTCTCTGCCTCGTTCCATAATTTACGACTTTTTTTTTGTTTTTGTTATTTTCTATTTTTTTTTCTGGTTGGCCTTTCATCACCTTTGCAAAGTCCTTCATACATTTAAATAAACAAATCATTTAAATAAACAAGCAATCAAATTCACATTCACATAATTTGTTTGTGTGTGTGTGTGTGTTCGTGTGTTTGTTATGCCAAAAAATTGCAACAACTTTCACTATGGCAACAAACATATATTTTCATCAAATTTATGAAAATGTCTAATTTGCAATTTGTTCATTTTATTGTAGATTTTTTTTTACATTTTTGTTGACATTTGTTATGGTCTTTGAAATATTAAAATATTTCACAATATTTGCATTTGTTTGTTTTGTTGAATTTTATTTTGCATTGCGTTTTGGAAATTCCTTTGCGCTCTTTAACTTTGATTTATGTGCACACTAAACATAAATAAATTTTACTTTTCAGCATAATTTCGAAATAGTTTAACGCATTCTAAAAAAAAACATCTCACTCGAAGCATTTTGTGTGACGCCCACTTGATGAGGCGAGCACCGATGCAATGAAAAGTCGGGGTAGGGGAAGAGGCTTTCCTCAAGCAAATTCAACAAGACTTTTCGAATGATTACAACGTACAGTGTTAGAAGGTTGCCACAGGGTTTCAAATTGTTTGCAGTATACAATTTTAAAGAAAAAATAACAATGAATGTTGACGAGTTTGGACAAAAATTTAATAGGTAAATGGGAAGAATTGAAATTAATTAATTTAAAAAAATCAAAAATAAAATAAATAAATACATTAATTAATAATATATAATTAATATATAATATATATCTAATATAATAATATATAATATAATTAATAATAATTATAATTAATAATAAATTAATTTAAAAAATAAATTTAGTAAATATATATGCATTAGTTTTTCAAAATATGGCTTTAGTAATTTATATCCCGCGACGTATAAGTAAAATCTAGTTATGCTAGAAGGTTTTAGAAAAATGTGTTGCTTGACTCAGAGCGCATCAGAGATGGACACGTTTGAAAGACGAGATTTCGTATTATAAGAACTTCTCAGACAGTTTCCCGATTGTTTGACTAAATTTTGTTTGAGAGTGAATCAACAATGGACACGATAAGATTTCTTTTTACACCACTTCTCAGACAGTTTTGTAATAGCTTGACTCAGTTTTGTTTGAAAGCGCATCAAAGATGGACACGTTTGAAAGACGAGATTTCATACTAAAAGAACTTCTAAGAACCATTTGCGATTGTTTGACTAAATTTTGTTTGAGAGTGAATCAACAATGGAAACGATTAAAAGATAAGATTTCGTATTAAAAAACTTCTTAGACAGTTTTGTAATTGCTTGACTTAATTTTGCTTCAGAGCGCATCAAAGATGGACACGTTCGAAAGATAAGATTTCGTATTAAACAACTTCTCAGACAGTTTTGCGATTGCTTGACGCAGTTTTGTTTGAAACGATTGAAATATACGATTTTGTATTATAAGAACTTCTCAGACAGTTTTGCGATTGCTTGAGTTAGTTTTGTTTGAGAGTGCATCAAAGATGGACACGATTGAAAGATAAGGTTTCGTATTCTAACTTCTTTTTAGAAAGTTTTTATATAGCTTGAATCAGTTCTGTTTGAGATTGCATCAAACACCAGCAAAGAGAAAATACGCCACATTTTACAGTTTTCCTTCTAAAAAAGTGAACAAATCAAACAATTTTGATTCCGTCGATTCTGTTTCGGTAATTTGATGTCAAGATGCATCAGACTCTGGAAGGCGAAGTGTTGAAAATTTCTATAAAATCGTAGAATTGTCGAGTTTGACGGTCATGTAAGCTGTGTTTCGATTGCTTGGAAGCTGAACATTTCACAAAAACCGGTTGGAACCACTTAAAGAAGACTGGGTTTAAAAAAAACTCGCTCAGGATGTTTGAAGACCTCAGGAACCGAATTTATTTCTGCAAATCGATGCTAAATTTCAACAACATCGACCCAATTCCGAAGCGAATGGTGACAGATATTGAAAATCGATCATTTATAATCAAAAAAAATTGATCAAGCAAAAATGGTTTTGGTCAAACGGTGACCAAGTCTCAGGATTGATGGTTAGAAAGGTTTTGTTGTATGTTTGGTGGGATTTCCAGGGAATCTTCTGCCATAAGCAGTTCCCATAGGGGAGCCAAATTTGTAATTCAGATTTAATTTACTGTGAACAATTGGTCCGTCTGAAAGCAACATTGTCCCAGAAGCGACCACCTTTGACCATTAGGAGAGGAATATGTTCCATCAGGACAACGTGAGGCCTCACACATCGATAGTTACTCGCCAGAGTAACTTGTCGCTTGTAAGCTTGTCTGGGAGCTGCTATACATCGACCTTATAGCCCAAAACTGGCACCAAGTTGTCACTTTAGAAAACGAATGCCGTATGTTCCATTGAGCCTAGTAATACTTACGACATTTGTTTTCTGAGGCGACGAAATGGTGACCACCTGTGCTTGTCTAAGGTTATAGATTTTGTTGGTGAAACTTTTGCGTTAAGATTGACTCGATAGTGACTCGCCAGATGTTCCGGCGGCTTGTCTGGGAGGTTCTTATTGCTTCATCTTATAGTCTGGAACTGTCTTAGTAGTCTTTGTAGTCTTTTGGCTAATAGGGATGGGAGTTTCTATAAGAGAGGCCCAATGGTTTTGGCTTCAAAATGGCAAAACGTTATGCAACAAAACACATAAAGTCTTGAATGTCATACAAAAACAGTAAAATTTCTTCTTACTACATTTTTTTACAGTGAAATAACCCTTTGAACATAATTCAATCTATTAAAATATAATCAAGAAGAAAGTTATTTACTTTTTTATTTTAGTTTCCTAATTTTGTTTGAATTCATTGGCAACATTCATCGGACAGACATGTTACCGATCGCTTGCGTGTCATTCAAGTTGTTTAATACTTTAGTTTTTGTTGTTGGTAGCTGATTTCGAAATACAATTTGTTGTCCCTTTGCAGTGATACATTTGTTTTTAGTGTCGTGCTGATCTGGGCCCCCTGCACCCCTAACTAAGCCCAGCCAGCAGTTCCGTGGCGCCTTTTCAAGCGCTTAGCAGCAACGGTCGCCCACACAACAACACAACAATGCACAACAGCAAAGCAACGCTGCCGCTTCCTGATGATTGCGGATATTTATGTGACAGTCGGGCGCTGTGAAAATGATAAATATAAAAATTTTCCAACAATTGATAAGTGTTTGACAACTGTGTTTGTCTTTATTTGATTTTAATGGACGTTGGACGTTTGTGCGTGCCACGGTTGTCGCACACCCACACACAAACACACACGCAGCGTTTCGCTGTTGAAAGCTTGTTTGCGTTCGCGCTGTGAAGCTCCTTGGTTGGTTGGTTATTGTTGTTGTTGTTGTTGGCTTGGCGGGTTTTTCCTATGCTTGGCTGTTGTTGTTGTTGTTGCTGTTGGCTTTGCATTTTTCTCTGCTTAGGTGGCTGTTGTTCTTGTTGTTGTGTGTGGTGTGTGTTAAATTTATGCGTTTGTTGATGAACTATTTTTAAAGCAACAAATTAGTGTAGTGGCGATACAAAAAATCACCCACACACAATGCACACACACACACACACAAATGTGTGTTTGTACACATGTTTGTGGCACATTCGACATGGACATGACGAAAGCCAACAAGCCATGGCCACAGATCTGACTGCGGCCGTTGCCGCATTCAACACAGACCGAGGATTTAATGAAAATAACAAATAATGCTCGGATTAGCATAAATTAGGCGTAATGAGGAGGAATCGGTATTTTAAAGAGGCATTTCGGATTTTCCGCATCAAAATTAGAAGATTTACTTTAAAATAACATCAATGTTTACGATTTTCACACAGAGCCACACATATATATTTGTACCTATGTATTTGTATGTGCGTGCGTGTGTCGACGACAGTCCAACAAAATGCCAAGGTTAGTTTTTCACTAGTTTTCTGCTCGTCGATACAGTCATTTCTGCACACGTTTGCAAGTGGGCGCATTGTTTTTTAGGTTAGGAACATTGAAGTGCCGCAATAGTTTTCGACTTATGGTAAATAAGATGTGTTGAAAATATTTGAATTTTTCAAATTGAAATAATTTTAATATATTCCAAATAATTTTAAATAATTCTAATATTTCCAATTTTCTTTCAAGTCTTATCCTGCCTGAGGTAAAACTCCACTGATTTAGTGGGTCTTGTGAGATGTTGTATAGCCTTGTGTAGCGAAATTTCAAATAAAATTTGTTTTTCTAAAACGAATAAAATTTTCAGGTCAAATGTGAATCTTAATGATTTTTTTATGAATATTTTTATTTATTTTATTATTTTATTTTTAAACATTGTTTGGGTTACAAATACGCTTTGCAGGCTTTTCTTTTGTATGTTTTGAAGCTTTAAACAAAAAACAAAGGTTCGATGTATTTTATTCAAAGTATTCTCCATCGTAAGCTACGAATTGTTCCCATTTTTCAGGTCAGCAACTGATTTTTGCGTTAAAAAAATTCTTCATCTTTGAAGTAATCCATGAATTTATTCAATTGTTGGCCTCTTCGTAAAAAGTAAAGTCTCTTGGACCGGAGTCCTTCAGTTGGTTGGGAAAGAACACCCTAGCAGAGTCACTAAGGCTTAAGGAAAGAACCAGGAATTCAGAACACTGGTCTTATGCCTCGGGTCTGAGGCATTTGAAAATCTTCATCAAAGGTTTCAACTCCAAATAGAGTGAATGTCTCAGACTAAGAAAAAAAAAACAGTTTATCACTGGGCTTCCAACTGGGCAATACAGACTATGAAGACATATGCATACAATCGGTGTAGAATAGGTTAACGTTCGTAGACTCTATGGAATGGCAGAGTAGACTCCAGAACACATAATACTGCACTGTGATGCGGTATGTCGCACCAGGAGCCGATATCTGGGCCAGCACTGGCGTGTAGAAGATAATATCAAATACCTAAATCCCTGTGAGGTACTAAGCTTCATAAGGTCGTTGGGTTTAGGGAATATTCTCTGTCATCTTGTAGGAGGCACAATAGAACATTTTTGGTCTCAGTGCAATTAACCCCATTAAAATCTAAACTTTCTAAGAAGTGAAGTGTTACTCGGCTTGGCCGTGAGTTATATGTAGACCGGAACAAGTGGTAGTGTGGCAGAATTGTGCGGATTCCCTAAAGGAAAGTTTGACGGGTGGATTAGATTCTCTGATAACACACATCTCTCTCTCTCTCAATCCGTCCGTATATTCTTTTAGTCACTGAAGGGTTCATGACCTCACAGGCAAACCCAACTCTTCTTTTCCTCAATTTAGAAACGCTCTCACGTCACTTTATCTCGGAGGATGAAAGGCTTAAGAATTAATACAGACTTAGCGCTGGACTTCTTTTGTTAGAAATAGACATCAAAAAATTATCTGTGATTATCATTAAAGGTATAAGACAATAAAAACAGAGTGCTTACTCCTAGCCCAAAAAAGTTTCAAAGGGTGCTGTCTCACAATATCTGATTATGTTAGAGCAAAGAAAGAGGCAATTGTTGTAGAGATAGTTAATTCTGGTTAGAGGCTGCAATGTCAGTTTCATAGTATTCCGAGATGAGTTCTTTTCGAACTCTAAGCCATGCCACATGAGAAACAGAACAGCGGCGTCGAAGATCGTTGAGGATTTATTATTTAGAAGACTTTAAGTTAGGTTAAAATTGATGTCTGGACGCGAGACCTGCCGCAAGACACATTTAGGCCTTGAAATGGCTATTGTGATAGGAAGGAAGATTGAAATATTGGTTCTATTGAAGGCTACTGGAGAACCTATCTATGCCAATTTGGTTTGTACATGAATCCTGGAAAGTCTCTTATATGAGCAGATATCAGATAGAAAAAGAAGAAGGGGAAACCTAGAGCTTGTTATTTCCGCCTGGAGAGAATCAGATAGTGCAAAAAATGATTGGATGCAAAGGGATTGGAACGATAAAGAGGCATCGAAGTGATGAACTTGTAGCCATTTGAATTGCACTAAACACTGAGCAATGCCAAAAGGAACGATTTGTACATTAAAGAGGCATTGAACTTGTGTTCATTTGAATTGGGTGAAACCAATCAGGTTCGTTCGAAGATGAGGTTTGTTTTAGCCAACACCGGACATAGGAGGATTTTGCCTAAAATTCAGTGCTTTGGGCCTTTTGAGGACTCCGAGCGTACTTGCTGAGAAACTAGAAGCCTCCTGTCTTACCTAATCTAATCTAATGACTGAGCTATGCCAAAAAAAAACTTTTGGAATTTGTCGCCATTTGATTTTGAGGTTAAGCTGAATGAAAAAAAACTGGTAAAACATCGTCTTGATGAAAATGAAAGAAATATGGATTTTTCTTATTGGCAAAAATGACATATAGTTCGAGCTCAAAGTGAAATAAATATTATTTATATTTCGTATTATGGTTCAAGCTTTTCAACTCAGTAGGACTGAACTTGACTTGTGAAGCTATGTTCACTGTTCGACAAAATATGAAAAAAACGTTTCCTTTTGGCGTTTTACATCATCTTCAAGAAAAGAATTTTTGAAAGTTTTTCATACATAAATCTATGCAATATTAACCCATTTACAACTGCACAGCGCCAGTGTACAAAAATAAGAAACATCAATGTGACAAGCCAAAGCAAAATGGCAACAGTTATGACCTGCTTGGCGCGCACACGTGTTGCACCAACAACAGGCGGCAACGGAAGGAAGCAGCAGCAGCAACACGTCATGGCGCGACAACCTGTCGGGCGAAATAGCCAACAACAAAAGGCAATTCGTGCGCGCGTCAAAGGTGGATTGGACTGTCAACGCATCGAATGTCTCATTATGCGTGCAAACGTACGCAGCACCACTGTGCTTAACACAACAATAACAACAACAAAATAAAGCACATAAAGCAAAGGGTGCAACAAAAGGCAACTTGAACGACAACGATAGCAACAACAACAACAACAAAGCAGCAATTGCAGCTTAAACATTTAAAGCTGCAGCACCTGAAGAAGTGTGAAAATATTTGTAGACCACAACAGCACAGCGGCAACAAGAATAACAACAACAACATTAACCTTTACAACCGCCGACAAGAATAACATTGACGGCTTGGCGCTGGTGAATACAAGAAAACAAAAAAAATATGGAAACATGACTTTTTGTTGTGGCAGCGGATTAAATTAGCGATGCGTGGTGTGCGCGCCAGTTGCCACAAATGCCACCGAGAGCACCGCCAGAGATCCGCTGCCACCACTGCCACCAATACGCGCCACCAAGACGTTCGCTGTGCCGACAATATACTCGTGTGTGTTGTAGCATTTACCGTTAATGTTAACACTGTGGGCGCCAAACAACAAGTGATGGAAATTATGAAAAGTGTGAGCAAAGTTGCCAGCAATTTTTTTTTAAGATATTGATGAAATTTTTTTTTAATTTTAAATGGTTTTTGTGAACACTTTTGAAGCTTTCAAAGTTGTAAAAATAATATTTTTTATAAATAATTTTTGTATATAAAGTGAACATGAATAATTTATTTAATTGTGGCTGTCGTTTCCTCCGTTAACCCTCATCCGACGTTCAAAAAAACTCACACATAAGATGTTCGGGTGATATTTCACCCATATGGTACTTTGCATTGTTTTAATGAATTTTTTGACCAATTATAATAAAAAATAATTTGTTATCTTTAATCTTTATTATCTTTGTTATCATACAGATAAATAAGTTGAAAAATTTTTCTATATTTTTTTGCAATGAGGGCAACTAGGTTAGGTTAGGTTATTATGGATGCCTCGGTAAGAGACCCACTCGGAGGCATATTATGAGACCCGTTGTGATATACCACAAATTTCACCCGTTTTTAAATGTGTATATAATACTGTTTTTCGTAATTGTAATTGTAAGCAGAATATGTCTCTTGATCGTTTTTGATATCAAATTGGCGCCGTGTTCCAATAATTCTTTTACTTTTTTACGCTCTGATTTTCTGACAAGGTTTGCAAAAATTGCTGTATTGAGATAAGAAGTCAGCATGAAGATTTTCCTTTCGCTTACGTTGCTCTACGCAAAATCTTTAACTTTACTAAACTAAAATCTAAGTCTTCAAGAATAATTCGCCGCTTGTACTTTTTGTACAAGCGATCCAGATGGAATCGAGAGCGATTAGTTTTTCGCTTGACGGTATAGTTAGTGAACAATCAATTGCTCTTAAGTGTCAACTACTGCTTTTGACTTATTGTAAAACGATATAATTTCGGGTAATTTTTTGTCACCCACATATCCTCGTTATGATGAAAAGTGCTCAAAGGGGCATCTTCCTCTTGTTAACTTAGTGTGCCCTTTTCATAGGACGTACATAGCAGTTGTCGCTAAACCCACGTTTCTCATATATCTCTTATGGGTGTTAACGAGCTTCATTCTTGATTACAATCGTTACGTTCTTGGCGAATGGTTTTGTCACCGATAGAACGAAAAATTGGTCTACCTGTTGTGTAACTCTACAGATTATCAAGATATCCCCCATTCGACTTATAAACACCACTCAAAATTGAAATACCAAACTATGCCTGAATATCACCAACGCTGATCCATGCACTGCCCAAAACTCGCAAACCTTCAACATTAGTTGTGTCAGTTAATATCTTTAACATTGGTCTTCATTAGCATCTTTTATTACTGACACACGACTTCAAGCATGACGAGTTATACCAACTTTAGTTGAAATAAAATAACTGGCTCCTACTTTTCCGTTGAGTTCAGGAGGCCCATTGATCCATAAAAAGGTTTTGCCTATAAAAGCAGTTCAAAACTTCCAATCCACAGACGTAATCTTATGGCATTTTCTGTATGTGTTGCGTTGGATTTCTATACAATTTGTATATGGGTGAAATATCACCCGAACGTCGCCCACGTAACTTTTTTTGTAATCACCGTTATAATCAAATAATCAATATGTTGTAGATAAATTCTAAAACTTATATTGGTTTGCTACAAATACAAGAAACCTTAATCATTTTGATAAATATATAGCATCTCAAAGTTGAAAATGGGTGAAAAATCACCCGAACGACGGATTAGGGTTAAAGAAAGAGCGAGTCTGACTTTCAAAGCTTAATTGAATCAGCGAGCCTAGTTGACTAATGATAGATTAAGAATTCTATGCGGATTCTGAGGAGAGGAAAACGCTCAGTTTTGAATCTGATTTGAGTCAGCAAGTCTCGGACTAGTGATGAACTAAGATTTCGATTCAGATTCTGAGGAGAGGAAGACGCTCAGTTTTGAATCTGATTTGAGTCAGCGAGTCTCGGACTAATGATGGACTAAAAATGGTATTCGGATTCTAAGAAGAATAAAAAGCTGACTTCAACCTATGAGCCTATGAGCCTATGAGCCGGATTAGTGACAGACTAAAAATTCCATTTGGATTCTAAAAAGAAGGAGAAGACGCTAACTTTCGAAGCTGATTTGTAGATACCAGCGAGTCTCGAACGAGTGATGGATTAAGAATTCTATTTGGATTATAAAAAGAAGAAAACGTTGCCGGTCGAAGCTGATTTCCACCAGTGAGCCCCGGTCTAGTGATGAACTAAGATTTTGATTCGGATTCTAAGGAGAGGAAGACGCTCAGTTTTGAATCTTATTCGAGTCAGCGAGTGATGCACTAAGAATTCGATTCGGATTCTAAGGAGAGGAAGACGCTAAGATTTGAATGTGATTTGAGTCAGCGAGTCTCGAACTAGTGATAGACTAAGAATGGTATTCGGATTCTAAGAAGGATTTTAAATTCGATGTGATGGACTAAGAATTCGATTCGGATTCTAAGAAGAAAATGCTGACTGTCGAAGCAAACTTAAACCAATTTGCCTTTGAATTTATAAATGTTGAAAGTAAAGTGAAATTGCTTGCAATTAATTATTAAATTTCTTTTTAGTTATTTATAATTTTTTTGTGTATTTTTCCAACTTATTTGTTTTATTGTTAAATTGTTGCGATCTGGCCACAACAGCATTGGATGGCTTCGTTAATGCGACGCATTGTTTATTTTGCTCATTGTGGTTGTTGTTGTTGTTGGTGTTTATATTGTTATTGCCATTGCAAATTGAACGGCACACAGTTGTCGAACGCTTCAATGGCGCCCAAGAGGGATTTAAATGCCACACAGCAACAATAGCAACAACAACAACAACAACAACAATAGCCATCACTGTACATGCGATTCAGTTCAGCAGGTTAGGTCACCTCCGGTTGGCTGAATGGACAGCTGGACGTGTGGAAGTGGGTGTTGAGCGAGGTGCGAAAACCACATAGCGGGCGGCGCCGGAGGAGGGGAGGTGGGGTTGAGGGGCACAGCATATGATAATAATATGCATATGAAGAATGATGCGGCCGCTGAAGGAGTGTGCGCTTGCGTTATGTGTGTGTGTGTGTGTGTGTTTGTGGCTGTTGGCGACTTGTGGGTGTCGATGGTGGACGCTTGGTGACACGTTCGCTTGGCTGAGTTTTGTTGTGTTATATTTTGGCATTTCTTTCATATAAGGTCTTTGTTGGTGTTTCAGTTGTTATTGCTTATGATTTTTTCGCTTGGGGTTATTGCAACAACAACAAGAACATTTACATATAATAAACAACCGTAGAGAAATAATTTGAAATAAATGGCGCCACATGGTAATCTGATATGCAACTGTACCTTCACACACACACACACAAGCACACACCACATACACTTTGGAATATAATGTATGATGGGGTGTTGAGACTAAATATCCCTAGCGAAGCGAAAATTATTGGATTTGCAGACGATATAGCGGTAGTTATAGTGGCAAAACACACGCACGATGTGGTGCGGATCACAAATAAAACAGTGCAGATAATCCAGTCGTGGCTGAGGAGCGCAATGTTGAAGCTTGCCGAACATAAAACTGAAGCAGTGCTGATTTCTAGCCGGAAAACGCTAGAAACAGTAACAATAAAGGTGGGTGAACACAACATCACGTCGAAGCCAGTGGTAAAATATCTCGGAATATTGATTGATGCAAGGCTTTCGTACAAAAACCACCTCGAGTATGCAAGTAAAAAAGCGGCCAAAACGGCTGCAGGCCTGGCAAGGTTAATGGCCAACACAAAGGGCCCAAGGCAACGATGCAGACAGCTACTGGCTGGAGTAGTAAAAAGCACACTTCTGTATGGATCCCCAATATGGCACCAGGCGCTAAACCACAGATCATATGGTAGAGAGGCGAGATCAGCCTACCGCCTGTGCGCCCTCCGCGTGTGTTCTGCTTTTCGCACAGTCTCAGAGGATGCGGCGCTGGTTATAGCGGGAATGTGCCCATTCGACATCCTGGCGCAAGAGTCGGCGCAGCAAGCCCCTGCGGGTCAGCGGCGGAAGGACTTCCGCGACGAGCTGCGGCGCAGCAGTACGCAGAAATGGCAACACCAGTGGAACACGGCGCAGAACGGACGCTGGACACATCGCTTGATCCCGGACCTTAAAGGCTGGATCAACAGAAAGTGGGGAGAAGTAGACTTCTACTTAACCCAAACATTAAGTGGACATGGGTGCTTCCGGGCATACCTTTACCGGTTCAAAAGGGACTCCTCGCCATTCTGCGAAATTTGTACGGAGGTAGATGAGGACGCTTTTCACGTCTTCTTTGTATGTCCGCGGTTCAATAGGGATCGACAGCAACTATCGGCGGTTTTCGGTGAACAACCGACGCCGGAGAACTTGATAGCCCATATGACGTCAGCAAAAGCGAAGTGGGACGCGGCCTGTAAGATGGCAGCTGAGGTCATTGCGGGTCTCCGGGTTGCTGAAAGGCAGCGCAGCAGATGTAGGTAGTTAAAAACCATACCTGTACCGTGACGACGTCGAACAATCGACAGACGATTGAGCCAAGTGCTCAAACCCTCCTCCCGACGAAAAACCTAACGGTAGTACCGGGCGGGCTAAAGGACGAGAAAGAGGTGGTTTTAGTGAGGTTAAAGTCCCACACTGACGGGGTTTTGGCTTTCGATGCTTTCCATCTCTATAATCAAAAAAAAAAAAAAAAAAAAAAAACACCACATACACCAACAAAGAACCACTCACAGTTGTGTGTACGTGTGTGGCTGACATTTATTTGCCTTGTTAGTGCTTGTGGTACGGCAGCATTTTGCTTAAAGCTTTAATTATATAAAAATTTCTATTGGCAGTGAAAATTCAAATAACAACCAACAACAGCAAACGAAATTTGTGCGCCCTTCAAGTGAAATGGAAATTAATGCAATTAGCCAGTCGGCCAGTTGAGTTGAGGCGCGCAGTGAGCGGCGAGCAGTGGGCTCAAGTGCCGTTGCACTGTGTTGCTGCAAAAAAATGAAAAGAGAAAAACAAACAATTGCAATGTCGCTTCGCAAATTCGCACTGCATACACGCACACATACACACACATACGGCATTATGGGCGTATGACTCGTTGGCGACAGAAATTTCCCATAAGTTTTGAGATTTTTATCAACGCAACCGGTTCCGCTTACTTTGGGATCCGCATCGACGACGAGCTGACATTCCAATAAAAGCGAATTTGCTGCTCGAATGTGTGAATGTCATTAGCTGCGCTCGCTCGTGTGTTTGTGTGTGTGTGTATGTGTATTCCGAATGTGCATGTGTGTTCTACTCTAATTATGCATAAATTAATGAAAAATTTAAATATTTTCAACTTTATGGCATTGCTGCTGTTATTGCTGTTCTTGTTGTTGTTGTTATTTTGTGGCTTTTACTCGGTCCGTTTGAAATGGTCAATGTTTTTGTTATTGTAATTGCTCTTTCAAAACATTCCATGCTTAAATGTTTAAATTAATCAATTGGAAATATTTCGTTTTGTGTTTTATTTGTTTTAATTTCGGTTTTTTAATCTGCTTCGTTTCAATTTCCATTCTGTTTTCTTCTTTTTCTATGTGTCAGCGCACAGTTTATGTTCATTTCGATGTCGTTCAGCTCAGTTTTTTGCTGCTGCACATTTGGCTATAGAGGATTTTTATACAGTTGTGTGCAAAATTTTAGAAATATGGAAGATGTTTCGAGTTGATTTTAGCGAGAGAATCAGATAGATATGTAAACATATTTTCTATATATGATAGTGAAATCAGGTGCAATTGCAATTTAAAAATTTCCTGAAAAACATTTTCATAAGTTTTTGCTCAAGTTTACTTAATTTTGCTTCATTCTTTACTTATTTCAGCTAAGGAATATTAATATTTGGAATAAAAACTTTATAAGCTACTTAAGTTCTTTTAAGTTTTTACTTAACTGACATCAGACTTCAAGGTTTGTGTCAAAATTATGTCGATATGAAACTTAAGTTTCAATAAAACAATATTTTTATAAATATTTCTAGTATTTGGAATACACAACATCATAAGTTGCTTAAGTTCACTAAGTTTTCACTTTACTAATTTCAGCTAAATAATCAAGTCGATATGAAATCATGTTTCTATCCACATTTGTTAATAAATATTTTCAATATTTCAAATAAACAACTCCTTAAGTTGCTTAATTTGAATTTAGTTCGCACTTAATTGATTTCAGCTAAACGATTTGATTTAAAATAATGTCGATAAGGACCATAAGTTTCTTTCACACATTTTTTAATAAAGAAACAATTCCTTCAGTTACTTAAGTTCAGTAA
The DNA here is from genome assembly GCA_963971225.1 of Melieria omissa. Lineage (NCBI taxonomy): Eukaryota > Metazoa > Arthropoda > Insecta > Diptera > Ulidiidae > Melieria > Melieria omissa. The sequence continues at coordinate 71,492,545 of OZ020267.1, read as the reverse complement.
GTTTTTCACTAATTTCAGCTAAAAGTTAAGTTTGCTCTTGAACGATTTCCGTTAAAAAATTTGTATCAAACTCATGTCGACAAGTAGCCATATGTTTCTTTCAAAAATGGTTTAATAAGGATTTTCAATATTTAAAATAAATAGCTCCTTAAGTTACTTAAGTTCACTTAAGTTTGCTCTTCAACGATTTCAGCTAAGAAATTTGTATCAAACTCATGTCGACAAGGAACCATAAGTTTCTTTCAAAAGTGGTTTAATAAAGATTTCCAATATTTGAAATATATAATTCCTTAAGTTCACTTAAGTTTGCTCTTAAACGATTTCAGTTAAAATATTTGTATCAAACTTATGTCGACAAGGAACCATAAGTTTCTTCCAAAAATGGTTTAATAAGGATTTTCAATATTTAAAATAAATAACTCCTTAAGTTATTTATGTTCACTTAAGTTTGCTCTTCAACGATTTCAGCTAAAAAATTTGTATCAAACTCACGTCGATAAGGAACCATAAGTTTCATTCACAAATGGTTTTACAAAGATTTGTAATATTTTAAATATACAACTTTTTAAGGTTCTTAAGTTCACTTATGTTTTTACTTTGGCTAAAATATTTGTGTAAAAATCATGTCGATGAGGAACCTCAGTTTCTTTCAAAACATTTTTAATAAAGACTTCCAATATGTATTTAAAATAAACAACTCCTTCAGTGATTTAAGTTCACTTGAGTTTGAACTTAACTGATTTCAGCCATAAGATTTATGTCCAAATCACATCGACAAGAAACCATACGATTTTTTAAATAAATTGTTTAATACACATTTTCTTAATTTTTCACTCAAGTAACTCAAGTCTGAAGTGATAACTAACTACGTTCACAAATATAACTTTTATTGACTCTCCATAATTCAGCAAATAACTTCAGTGAAATCATTTGTTGGTCCCAATATTTTTCACACAACTGTAGTGTTGCTGCCGTTATTATATTTATGATGTTCATTTCTCTCTGGCTACTTTTTAGAGTGCGGCATATAAATTAATAATAATAAATTTTGTTTACGGTTTTTAATTGGACTTTATAAATCGCTTTCAAATTGTGTTAAAAATCGATGCTATGTATTTTATAAGCTTCAGGGCGGCCATTGCCAGTTCAGCATTCAACAAGTGGCACCATGAATCTGCATGGCTTCTGGCTTTTTGATAATTAATTCTCTAATTGACAAACATCAAAACAAGCAGAATATTTTCTCAACACTTTGGACAGATGCCTTAAGAAATATGACACGTAGAGCTGAACTCTCAATGCATTATAGAGGTCACTCATACTGGAAGGATTTGAAAACTAGGAAGCATGAATTTACGAGTGGAGAAGATATTTTAAGACACTTGTTGCCGTTTTTTTTAAGTAACTAAAGACAAGATTCTGATTTACGTATTCCATGCAAAGAACAGGTGGATCAAACCTCATACGATGGGAGGGCTGTGTTGAGGAAACGGTTTTCCAAGCCAAGGAAAACGATCTGTGGTTGAAGAGAACGTGCTCGACGGAAAGAACAGGTCGAGGCGATCAGATCTAGAAGACTTTATTCAAGAAATGGAAGACAAGAAAACTTACCAATAAAATCCACATCACAAAAACCTTACAGATCAAGGAGACTTTATCCGAAAGAAAGTGCACGTTGAGAAAAAGTAAAAAAAAGTTTTCAAGTTTTTCATGCACAGATTAGTTGGATGAAATCTTATTCGATAGAAAAACAGTGTCGAGAATCCCTTATCTGATGGAAGCACCAGGTCAAGGAAAGGCCGATATGGTAGAAGAACCAGATCGAGATGACTTTTATGTATAGACATTTTAGGTCGAGGGAGACTTTATCTAATGGAACGTGCACGCTAAGAGATCTTACCAATAAGAGACAGGTCGGGGAAATCTATCAGTATCAGTTCAATAACCTTATCCGTTTTATGATCGAATAGAAGTATCAACTCAAGAACCTTAACTGATCCATAATTAAAGCGATAGTTTTCGGTAGAAGGACCAGATTGACATGGGTTTGTCGAGAGACTTCATCTAAGAATTTTCTATAAAAGTCTATCCAATCGAAGAACCAGACCGAGAAGATAGGAAGTTAGAAGAGAATCTATTCCAAGAAACTCTATACGAAAACAGTTTCATACCAAGGAATCTTGATGAGACCAGAAGATACCCTGCTCGATAAAACCAGAGTTAAGTTAAATGAGGTTGGAGTTAGATTGGACCAATGGAAACATTGGTTGCATAGCACTATACTCAAACTCTAATCTTAACTGGATTGGATTGGCAGCTTTCTGATCAAAAAGCTTAGGAAAGGAATGATGCCCTCTTAAGGGCGCTGAAAACCACGAGGCTTTCAATATGACTTTCGCTATATCACTGATAACCACAGTTGAAAGCTCGGTAAAGCTGATGGTGAAACTAAGAGCCCAGAAATTTTAAGAAGAGACACTAGCTTATGGGGGACTCTGGTTGAAGACATCCAAGATCCAAGAGTTGAAGAGACCCTGATTAATAGAAGTACCACATAGAGCAGTGGCACAATCAAGGGTGGTTTGGGATTCAGACCACCGAAATATCTCTTTGTGACAAACAATTTAGGTGACATATATGGTTTGAAATGGTATTTGCTATAAAAATTGTGTATGAAAAACCCCAAATGAAATGCTGTATACGCCACTGATATCGAGGAAACCTTCTCCATAAGAAATACCATTTCTAGTAGAATTTTCTCCATAGGATGCACAGAGCAAGGCGACTCCGTGTTCGATGGGAAGACTAAGTTGAAAATACTCTGTTTCTAAGAAGGACCAGAGCAATCAGAGATTCAGGAAGCGGCTCTGAAAAAGCTGTGAAGAACCGTATACCATCTGGCATCTTCGATAGTTAACTGTCTGACGAGGAAAGTATGTGAGATGTTAATGTGAGGATGCGCAGAGTAAAGAGAATCCCTGCTTGATGGGAGGACTAAGTTGAAGATACTCTGTTTCTTAGAGGTATCAGAGCAATCAGAAAGCTGCTCTGAAAAAGCAGAAAAGAATCTTAAACCATGTGGCATCTCGATAGCTGACTGTCTGAATAAGAAAATATGTGGCATGATAATGTGAGGATGCACAAAGCAAAGCGATCTCCTGTTCAATAGGAAGACTAGGTCGAGGATAGTCTATTTCTTAGAGGGACCAGAGCAATCAGAGAATCAAGAAGCTGCCCTGAAAAGTATCTTAAGCCATCTAACTATCACAACCGATAGCTTGCTGCTTGAATAAGAAAATATATAGGTTGTAGGTTGGTCATAATCTTAATAGGAATCTTAAGGTATCTGGTAGGCTCGACAGTTTAATCTCTAAACAAGACAGTATGTGTGGGTTGTTGCTGGACCTTAAGTAGGAAGTAAGGTTGCTCACTTTGGCCATAAAGATCCATTGTGATACCACAATTAATCGAACTTAGGTCCGCTGACTCATTGAACCAGTTTGAGTTCCTTAGGAAGCTTTGTAGAGTGTGACAGTCCTATTGACTAGATCCGCTTGATTGTAAAAGCAGTTCATAGGCCTTCAGCAGGGTTGCTTTCGTTAAGCATCTTTAAACTTTCGGTTCGCACTTGTATGCACATTTTGTGTGGCAAAGGAAGCTGAGATTGACTGCATTGCGACAACGTCGCCGAGTCACCGTTTGGTAGTTTGTTTGTTTGTTGTTGTCATGTAAACGCTTAAATATTGTGGGCGGTGCCTGGTTTTGGCGCCCACACAACTACACAACGCACATGACATTTCAATTCGTTTGCTTCTGTTGCTGATCATGTGTTTGTTATTGTTGTTGTTGCTGTAGTTATAGTAGTTTTTGCTGCTGCTGTGGCTTAGTTTAGTGCGCGGCTATTAAATCATCTCGCTTCGGAGCCAAACAAGTCGGTGCGAAAGCCGACTGCAGACTGCAGGGGCAACGGGGGCCCGGAATTACTGACAAATATTGACAGCTGATAATAATATTAATAAAACGACTACTGCTCCGATGGCCGCACACACAGACACCAATGCGCGAATATAGTCGTTCGGAGGCAGTTGATTAGGTCGCGCGACATGTCGTCCAATCAAACGAACAGCGGGCAGTCCATAAATATTAATCGAGCCCATTACGCGACGCGCAATTTCTTTCACTACACGCGGTCACATATTGTTGTTGTTATTGTTGTTGTCGCCCCTTGTAACAAAAAATTCATATATGTACATATATGTGTTTTTGTTTTTGTTGCTATTTTGCCATAACGATTTACGCACTTTATAGAGTTCGGGGCGGCCGCCAGTGTTGCGTGTAAAATTGACTAATGTGCATACACACCAAACAACATTATCTTCCCACATATATACATATTTATACATATGAGTGTAGCTTTGCGTGTGTGTGTGTGTGTGTATTACAGCACCTTAAAGGCACAAACAACTGTCACTGTCCACCATTCCGACGCTTTCAATGCGGCCGCAAGGCATTGCAAAAAGCAAATGGCTGCTGCTGTTGTTTTCAATAAAAACAACTGAAAGCCGCACAACAACAAAAACAGCAGCAACAATCCAAAGCACAAATATTATCAAAATACACACACACAGACGCACACGCATACATATTTATTTCGATTTCATTTTTTTCCACACATATTTTAACTTGGCGCAGAATTAAATCAAAACAACAAAATAACAACAACAACAACATTAAGCACTAAATAGCAACGACAACAACAACGACAACTCAACAACCAATCAGCGTCGACAACATATCAGCAAGTCAATCCCCGTCAAGCCGCGCCAAGTCAACTCACAGCGAATAAAGCGCCGCAAAAAAAGAAGTGAAAATAAATGGAAAAAATTAAAAAAAAATTAATTAACAAAAAAAAGCGGACATTAAAAAACTAAAAAAAATATTTCAAGTGGCGATGATTGTTTATTTTGGTGCCTAATATGCAGGTTGTTGTTATTGTTGTTTGATTTTTTACAAAATTCAAAATTAAATGTAAATGAAATGAAACGCATACATATGGCTGTCTCTATTTCTCAGTACCTGCAGATATGCTATTTTAGGTTTTGATTATTTTTGAAAATAAAGTTGAGTAAAAAATAATGGCTCGTTTTTTGTTGTTTTTTAATGGATTTGTTTTTATTTATAATTTGTAATATTATTTCTAATGTAAAGTAATGTGGCTTTTGATTGATCAAATTTAGAGGAGGAAAAAGTGAGGTTAAGTTTAATTAACAAAAAAAGCGAAGACATTAAAAACTAAAAAAATATTTCAAGTGGTGATGATTGTTTACTGTGTAGGTTGTTGTTGTTGTTGTTTTATTTTTGACAAAATTCAAAATTAAATGTAACTGAAATGAAATGAAACGCATACATATGGTTGTCTCTTTTTCTCAGTACCTGCAGATTTGATTATTTTTGAAATTATATATAAAGTTTAGTAAAAATTAATGGCTCGTTTTTTGTTGTTTTTTAATGGATTTGTTTTTATTTATAATTTGTAATATTATTTCTAATGTAAAGTAATGTGGCTTTTGATTGATCAAATTTAGAGGAGGAAAAAGTGAGGTTAAGTTTAATTAACAAAAAAAGCGAAGACATTAAAAACTAAAAAAATATTTCAAGTGGTGATGATTGTTTACTGTGTAGGTTGTTGTTGTTGTTGTTTTATTTTTGACAAAATTCAAAATTAAATGTAACTGAAATGAAATGAAACGCATACATATGGTTGTCTCTTTTTCTCAGTACCTGCAGATTTGATTATTTTTGAAATTATATATAAAGTTTAGTAAAAATTAATGGCTCGTTTTTTGTTGTTTTTTGAATGGACTTGTAATTTTTTATAATTTTTAATATTATTTCCTAAGTAATGTGGATTTTGATTGATCGAGTTTAAAGTAGTAAAAATTGAGGTTAAGTAAATGAAATTTAGTCTAAAAAACAATTTTATTAGGGGTATTCAAACCGAGCTTGGTACTTTGTTAGTTCGGTATTTGCCCGAGTACACCTGCGAGTAAACCCGGAAAAACAACCATACTACCTATTACATGGAAAAGAAAGCTGCAACACATGCGGACAATACGCTTGCTCGGGAAGAGCATAGCTTATAAACCAGAGATGAAGTACGTAGGTGTAACACTAGATTCCAAGTTAGCCTGGAACAAGCATGCGGAGGCAGCTATCAGTAAAGGAACAAAGGCGGTCATCATATGAGATAACCTCAGGAAAAGTGCTGGAACGCATTGAGGAATTGAATGCACTGGGCAGATGTAACCAGGTGAAGATCCTGTATCGAAGGAAACGAGAAAGCGGACAGTCTCGCTAGAACCGCGGCAGCCACGCCCTCCCTGGGTCCTGAACCCTTCATTGGGCTGGGCAAAAGCGCCATAACGGAGTCACTGGGACTTGAACAAAGGACCAGGAAAACAGAATACTGGGCTAGCGCCTCCGGTCTCAGGCAATCGAAAATCTTCAGCAAAGATTATAACATCAAATGGAGTGAAGAATGCCTCAAACTAAGGAGAAACCAGCTTAGGCAGGTCACGGGTTTTCTAACTGGGCACTGCAGATTGAGGAAACACATGCATACAATCGGGATAGAACAGGTAAGCGTCTGTAGACTCCCGAACACATCATATTGCACGGTAATGCAGCTTGTCGCAGCAGGTTACGTTAACTGGGCCAGTTTTGGCTTGCAGAAGAGGACGTCAATCACCTAAACCCCTGCGAGTTACTAAGTTTCATTAGGGCGTAGGTCTAGGAGATGTACTCTAACAATTGTAGGGAGCACAATAGATCAATCCTGGTCTCAGTTGAATATACCTCTTATCAATTCTTTTCTATTCTAGTTCGGTACTGGCTTACTTGCTGGTTGTTTTTGGATAAGAAACTCGGTTAAATTAGATTGGGTTAGGTAAGCTTAGGTTCGCATCTCGGGCACTGTTTTAGTCACTGTTTTTCCACATGTAACATACATTTCAAGGAAGGATGGGAGTGGTCATACAAGGTAAAGTCTCACATTGCGTTAAACTGGCGAACGCCAAAACAATCCTTGTCCCAATCCAAGTTGATTCAAAGCCTCCGCGTGGCCCTCCTGGTCTCCGCAGTAGGACAAAGTTGAGAAAGTCCTATCATCTCTTGGTGTAACTAACAGGAGAAGGTACAGAGTCCAGAGCCTTGAGAAAGTTTTTGCAGCCTGCCCGAACTACGAATCGAACCCAGAGCCTGTGGATTGAAGTGGATTCTTGAGGCTGATATGGATTTCAGTGGCGCACACAAGGGATGCTGAGTACAAACATCTGTTGGTTACAAACATTTTTGATCGCCAATATGATTTCAAATGGTATTAGGATCAAAAGTTGTGTACCAAAATACCTAAAAATTCAATTCTGTGTACAACATTGAAGTTCTTAATGGGCCTTGAAAGGTTTCTTTGCCTTCCAGTTAAAGCTGTGTGCTTGTCTTTCGGGTCAAAAGAAGCTTAAATATAACACCTCTTGTTGGAAAATCCTATAGTTTTCAACTTGTTTGCAAATTTTTAATTTCATTGCAATAGAATTGTTTGGATTTCGAATTGAAATACTGATCAACCCATCTTGTTTGGACTTTCGCTACAGAAGTGAATGATACTCCAAAGCAAAAAGGAAACCAATTCGATATTATGCTACAAAATTAAATGATACTTCAGAACAGAACTGAACGATATTCGTTAATTTGCTACAAACCGATTTAGAAGAGTTTCTTTCTGCAGAATGTCAGAGCAGATTTGCATAGACTGTAGCAAGTTTAGTTCTATATATTCTTGAGGCTTCTAGGGGCCATGATTTTACCTTTTCCAAATACCAAAGGTTCGCTAAACAGTTGAATCAGATGATTGAACTTGGTCGCTTAATTTCTCAACTGTTACTCAACTGTCATGTCCAGATCTCATTTACGAGACTTACTTACTTACTTCACTGGTCATAACAACCCGTTATCGGGTTACGGCCTGCCGCAAAACTTCTCTCCAGGCGCCTCTGCTTTGCGCGCGCCTTCCCCAGTTGGTTACACCAAGAGATACCAGGGCCTCAACAACTTGGTCCTTTCACCGGAGACACGGCCTCCCTCTTCGCTGTTGACCACCAACCATCGCATCGAACACCTTTTTCGCCACAGCTTCGTCGTCCATGCGGCAGACATGACCGAGCCAGCGTATCTCATTTACGAGATTATAATTTATATATTGAGTACTTATTTAAGATGATAATCTGCATTACGTTGGTCTCAACACAGATCCATTTTAGAATTCAAAATTCGAATTGACTCAAAATTTAAGTGTTTATACTTAAAATTCTGTGTAAGTTCTGTGGACAAGAAAATGATGAGAACGCACTTAAAAATCTATGCATTGTCGAGCATTATATAGAAAAAGAAATAATGACCTGGGCATTTTCTATTTCATGGTCATTCATGGTCTTCTAGGCTTCGTGAGAAGCTCAAACTGGTTCAATTAGTGAGAGGACTCATTATATTAGCTCGATTGGTTGAAGACTATTCACAGTCAGTCACAGGTTTCGTGAGGAGCTCTTACTGCTTTAATGAGAGAGCGGACTGAAACTCGATTGATGACTCAAACTGGCTCAAAGAGAGAGCAGACCTAGGCTCGATTGATTGAGGACTATTCAGCATCTACTAGACTTCGTGCGTCGATGTTTGTGATATCACAATTAGCCTTCAAACTGATTCAATGAGCGAGCTCAATTGATCGATGACTATTCAGTGTCTTCTAGGCTTCGTTAGGAGCTCAAATGGGTTCAATCAGTAAGCGGACTAAAGGTCGATTGTTTGAGGACTATTCACAGTCTTCTAAGTTTCGAGGTTTTCTAGGGTTTTCAGATTTTCTAGGCTTCGTAAGGAGCTCAATCTGGTTCAAAACGAGAGCAGAATGAAACTCGATTGATTGAGAACTATTTACAGTCAAGCTCGATTGATTGAGGGTAATTCTGATTCTCATATGCTTCTTGAAGAGCTCAAACTTGTTCACTTAGTGAGCGGACTGAAACTCAATTGATTGAGGACCAGGTCTCAAGGTCTTCTAGGTTTCATGAGGAGCCCAAATAGATCGATTCCTAGGAGCTCAATCTGGTTCAAAACGAGAGCAGAATGAAACTCGATTGATTGAGAACTATTCACAGTCAAGCTCGATTGATTGAGGGTAATTCAGATTCTCCTACGCTTCTTGAGGAGCTCAAACTTGTTCACTTAGTGAGCTTACTGAAACTCAATTGATTGAGGACCCTTCACAGTCCTCTAGGTTTCATGAGGAGCCCAAATAGATCGATTGATTGAGGACTAATCTCTTGTAGAATTCGTGGGGAACTCAAACTGGCTCTTGAGTTCGATGAGGATTATTAAAAGTCTTAGTCTCTAATAATTTATCTTCCCTAATAAGTAATAACAAAATAAATAATACACCATCAATTTCGATAAAGCGTAAGAATCGCATTACTTACAGAACGATCCAATCATATGATTCAGTCATTAATTTTGAATTTCTTAATTACCAACTTAAACATTTTTTTTAATGTTTGTTTTGGTTCTTCTTATTGTTATTTTAAATTTGTATGTGCTTTGGGGGGAAATAATTTTGAAAGTTTAACTTTGCATAATATTTTTAACATTTTTTGTTGAGCATTTTTCCATTTATATTTTTTATGGCATTTTAATGGCGTTTTTATGTTATAAGCTACTGAATGCAAAATTATAAAGTAAACAAAATATGTATAAAAATACATATTTATGCAAATGCAATAATAATAAAACTATTTTTTTTTATGGATTTTTTGCAATTGCTTCAGAATGACCATCGCTGTCCTAAATGCTAAAATGTGGCAGCACATTCCTTGTTAGAGTTTTACGAGCATCAAATTGGCATAAATTGTAGCAGCTGTTAAAAGTTGAGAGAGCAATGAACGTTTTAGGTTTTATAGTTTTTATAGTTTTTTTTGTCTAAAATTTTTACGAGCATTTGATAAGAAAAGCCACAGAATTGACCTGAATGCAAACTAATCGAAATTAAAGTGACTGGTGCGGAGTGCGGGTTTGAAGTTGGAAGCATGGGAGAAGGTTTTGAAAATGTTCATTGTTGATCGTCGTTTAGAATTTCTTCTTCTTCTTAACGTCTTAAGTTTGAACTAGTCGGCATTATTGTTTCACATTTCATTTAGCCACAAAGTCATTGACCAAGTAACGACTTTGATACTTGCGGCCAATAATGATTTTTCAATGTGAAACCGGTAACCGGTGCAAGTTTTGCAAACATCTGTCAATGTCAAAATAATGTTTTGCAAAAAACAAACACTAAAACAAACTAAAACGAGGTGCTGACTGCAATGCTGGGAAATTTTGCACCCAAAACTATCGTCAAGCAGCGCCAACAGAGCGCGCCGTCACCACTGACAGCTCATGAAGCGCCATCAATTTTTCGCCAAATTTTGTCGGATTCGATTTTCAACTGTCACAGGAATTTCACATTCGCAATGTCTATATTCGATTGTTGTTGTTTGTTGTTTGCGATTTGTTATTGCTTGGCTATAGCATTCACATGAGTAATACGAACAATAACAGAGGCAATAAGGACAACAACAACAACAACAACAACAACAACAACAATTACAAAAATGCTTTATGCAAAATCATTAAGCAGAAATATTGTGCAAATAAATGTTGAGCGACGACACGGTCGATATTTTTAGCATTTTGTATGCTTTGCTTTTGCAGTCGAGTGGTGCGCGCCCACGCAGCAGCGGACAAACAACAAACAACTACAAAAATACAAACCATTAAAGAAAACAACAAATGAAAATAATCAACTCCAACAACAAGTTCGTCAGTGATGTTGACAAGTTGACTTTTCAAGTGTCAACCGAAATATTTGCTGCTCTGCTGAGAACGTTGTGTTGTCGGCGTTTTTTGTAAGCGCTATGGAAATTTTCCATGCAACGTTGCACAAACAAACCGTAGCAACAAACAACACACAACAACAATAACAAAACACAACCTGTCTTGTATTATGTCTGCATTCATAAATTTTCTAATTAATTAATTTGCGCTAAATTTCAGCAAAAACCCATTAAATCTGCACGTAAACAAAAAGCTTTCGGGACATCGTTGAGCGCTTTAATCTATTTTGACAGTTGACATGCGAAATTACGACATTCGGTGCGTCTTTGTCGAAGAACTCGTAAAAACATTTTACGACACCGAACAACTTTTTATTGCAATCATAAATTTTATTCAACTCTATTTCGTTGGTGGCTCTAAAATCGGTGCATTTATATCTATTTGTGTCTTTTCTAATGCTCGCGCTAAGTGTCCCTGTGTTGTGCTCGGTTAATGTTGCGGTTTCAAAGGAGACATTTGTGTAAAATTCAAATTTGGCCCCGCAAATAATTACTTAAAGGCATGAAACGTTGTCTGATAGATGGAATTTTGTTGGGAGATTAGAAAAATAAATAAATATTTAGCATTTAATAGTTTTGAGTAGATAGGTGTGGCTGCCCAAAGGCGGAGTCCACTTAGGACATGAAGGCTCATTGTGATATCACAAACATCGACAAACGAAGTCTAGTAGACCGTGAATAGAAAAGCTCTTCACGAAGCCTAAAAGACCCTGAATAGTTCTGATTCAATCGAGCTTAACTCTGTTCTCTGGTTGAATCAGTTTGAGCTGCTTACGAGCGAGTTTCAGTCCGCTCTCTCATTAAAGCAGTAAGAGCTCCTCACGAAGCCAGGTAGACTGTGAATAGTCTTCAATCATGTAGATTGTCCTCTATCAATCGAGCTTAGGTCTGATAATTCATTGAACCAGTTTAAGCTGCTCACGATTTCAAGTAGACTCTGAATAGTCCTCAATCAATCGAGCTTAAGTCTTCGCATTCATTGAACCAGTTTGAGCTCCTCACGGAGCCTAGTAGACTGTGAATTGTCCTCAATCAACCGAGCTGAAGTCTGCTCAATAATTGAACCAGCTTGAGCTCCTCATGGAGCCTAGATGACTCTGAATAGTTCTGATTCAATCGAGCTTAACTATGTTCTCTTGTTGAACCAGTTTGAGATCCTTACGAAGCCTAGAAAACCATGAAAACCCTATAAAACCACAAATCCCAGAAGACTGCGAGTAGTCTTTAATCAATCAAGCTGAAGTCTGCTTGCTCATTGACCCAGTTTAAGCTTCTCATGTAGTCTAGTAGACTCTGAATAGTTCTAAGTCAATCAAATATAAGTCTACTCACTCATTGAACTAGTTTGAGCTCTTCGCGATGCCAAGAAGACTCTGAATAGTCCTGTTGACTAAATCCTCTAGATCAGTGATGACCATTTTGCTGCTCGTGAGTATCAACATTGCTGAGAGTAGCAGAATGATCATCACTGCTCTACACTGTTGATGAAGAAGTTGCCCTGATACTTCATTCTTCTTCTGGATAATGTGTCCTACACTTCCTGAAAAGTTTCTTCCTCTTTCTCGTCCATGCAGATGCGACAGAAATCACTCGAAAGCAAACCTAACTTTCTGTTAAAAGTAGTAGATAGGTGGGTAGGTCGGTATGTCTGTCCACTTAGGCCATGAAGGTCCATTGTGATGTAGTCGAGCATAAGACCGCTTATTAATTGAACCAGTTAGAGCTTCTAGCTAAGGTTAGTAGACAGCAAATAGCCTTACGGAATAGATCCCTTAGATTGTGAAGGAATAAGTTGCCTAAGTAGTTCATCTTCTGTTAAAATGGAAAGTGAAATGAGTTTTCTTTCTCTTTCTTGTCCATGCAGCTGCGACAGAAGTCCTTCGAAAACAATTCCATTCATTACTAATGTATGGGTACCAAGTAACACGCTAGAACACCAATCATGGTTCTGATCTGCTTTCTCTTAGGAGGAGAATTTCTAGAGAATTTTTAGAACGTCAAAGGTTCAAGGTTGACCAAATCTTAAGCGCTGAATAGAGCTACAAAGCTTACAGGTTAAAAGTGGTACACCAAAAGCTGTCATTTCTTAAGCTCGTCTGCTCTACACTTGTCTGGAATATACCTATGTATGTTCCGGAACTCAGCATAGGCGAATATGAAGCTGTCGAAGCTTTCTTTAAGAAATTTGCTGCAGCTTAGCACAGTCTTTGATGCTATTGTGACTGCATCCAGAGCCCTAAGAGCGAATTGGCTGTCTAAAAGTATGAGGATATCTTGTGCCAATATCCTGTCTTCTCTAAACCAATCGTAGGCTGTGCAGATTGCTGTAACTTTGGCTTGGAAGACACTTCAGTAATCTGGCAGACAGAGCTTCAAGTTTAGATTTATTTCATTAGAGTAGATACCACAACCCACTTTACCAGGCAACTTTGATGCGTCCGTATTTGAATGGACATCACACCTTGTCCCCCACAAAGTAGAAAGTAAAGTAGTAGGAAAAGTAGTAAGTAAGTCGACTTTTCTGCGTTCCGAATGTCTGGTAGATAGTTCAATAACTTCAAAATAGGGTCTGACATGATTGGATAGATCAATCAAGGATTCAGGAGATCAGTTCCTATATCTGAGTGAGTAAAGTAGTACCAAAGAATATACAATGAATGTTCCATACTTTTTGGTAGTACGTAAGTGTAGTAGTAAGTAAAGCAGTACGTAAGTAAAGTAGTAAGTAGTCGACTTTCCTACGTTCCAAATATCTGTTAGATAGTTGAATAACCTCAAAATAGGGTCTGGCATGATTGGATATATCAACCCAGGATTCAGAATATACGTTTATATATGTGAGTAAGTAAAGTAGTAAGTTGTCACCTTTTCAGCGGTCCAAATGTCTGGTAGATAGTTGAATAACCTCAAAATAGGGTCTGACATGATTGGATAGATCAATCAAGGATTCAGGAAATCTGTTCTTTTATGTGAGTGAGTAAAGTAGTAAGTAAAAAAGAAAGTAGTAATCTTTTCTGCGTTTGAATGTCTCGAACAGTAGAATAATGTCAAAATAAGTTCTAACAAGTTTGGATATTTCAATCAAAGATGCAAGGAATTTTAGAAGATTCTCAATGCTATGTATTTTGTAAAAATTCCTCTGTTTTCCAAAAAGCTTTAACTAATTTAAGCTTTAACAATTTGAACCAATAAAAAGTTAATAAAAAAACATCAACATAAAATAAACATTTTAATGAATTTTTCTACATTTTCATTCTTCACGCCGGGACAGACAAACAGGTGATTGCCCAACCTCGAGACATCACCAATGTTCCATTAAAATTGCCACAGCTAGATTATTGTTTTCGAGACTTTTATACACTTTTACACAACGTTTACATGCTCGTAAAAGGGTCGTAAAATTGTTGTTTAATGAATTCGGTTTATAATGAAACAGATTTTACGGTCAAATTTCTCTCAATCGCATTCGAATTGGGAATGTAGAAATGATTTTGAAAGACTCACCAGTTTCATTGCGTGCTAATGACACTGTCGGTGTGTTGGCAGCCGTTGCTAGTTGTGTTTGTGTGTGTGTTGGTTGTGATGCTTGCGCATTTATCGATGGCAGAAATAACGATAGGAACGATAAAACTATTAAAATCTTATATCGACTTGATAAATTTGGCATTTTGAAGTAACGTGAATATTGTTGCAGCAGCAGCTGTTGTTGTGGCTGTTGTTGTTGTAATGTTATTGGCATTTGCTGGCGGTGATGACTGCTGTTGCTGTAGTAGTGATGATCTAGTTGGCATTGTTGCTGTTGTTGTTGCGGAGCGTGATGTTGCCAATGGCGAGCAACATGGACGGCGCCGGCCGCTTTCGATAGCCGCAGTGCGCATGGAACTTGGAACTGTTGTTTGAGTTGTTGTTGTTGCAATAGTGATTGTTGCTTATGTGATGCTTTATCGTTTACATTATTCATAAAATTATTTGTGGCATTATCATAATAGGAATTACAGCGAATTTTCATCAGTCTTTTGTGTGGAGGACGTTGTTGTCTTTTATTGAATTTGCATTTTCTGGTTGCTATGGTTGTTGTTGTTAGTGTGATATTCGTTTGTAAACACTCGCGAAATTTATTGAATTTGTTGCAAATGGGTCGCACGAGATGCATTTGCATGTAAATCATTAGAAATTGTAACGTTCTTAGGCTGCTTGCAAATGCACTGCACCAGTGATTTGGTCCTTTATTTAATGTTGTTGTTGTTGGTGGTGTTATTGTTGTTGTTGTAAAATAATGCATGTGATCTATGTGCTTACTACAATGATTACTGTTTGTATTTGTACCGGCGGAGTGTGACAGGTTGTGGTGGTGGTGAATGGTGTTTGCTTTGTTGCTGTTGTTGTTGTTGTTGCGCTTATGGTGATTGTGTATGGTGTTGCTGTTGTTGGTGTAATTGGAACTTTGACTTTGACTGTGCGCGTCATGAACACGCTGCCGCCAGTTGGCACAGTCGCACTCTGTTGGTGTTGCAGTTGTTGTTGTTGTTGTTGTACTTGCTGCCGCCGGCGCCTTAGTTGCTGGCGCGGGAATGACCGTCCGTGGGCTGTCACTTTCACCTGCCAGGCATGATTGTGATGATTTTGTTGCTATTGTTGTTGTTGTGGTTGTTGTTGCTGCGGCTGGCATGAATGTTGCTAATAACGTTGGTGTTGTTGTTGTTGTTGCTGCTGCATTATAATCCTGCCAACAGCAACAACTACTACAGCTGCACTGCGTCGACGTTGCACAATGCGTGGCCATTTTTGTTGTTGTTGTTGTTGTCGCTGGTGCGTGTCGCTGCCAACAGCGATGACAGCTGTCGCTGTTGCTGTCGCTGTCACCGCTACCACTGCGGCGCCGCTTGTTTGCCGTTAAATTGTTTCTTCGGCGGCTGTTGTGTTTGCTGTTGTTGTTGTTATTATCAGCGCCACTTGCTGCTGCTGCTGTTGTTGTTTTTGTTGCTGCTGTGGCATAATGTTGCGCACAATTCAAGCAACACTCCTCCATATGCTGTCGACACAACAGGCAAACATTGCCGCTGCCGTGGCTGCCGCAATTGTTGTTGTGGCCGCTCGCAGCAGCCGCTCCGTCATTTGTACTCTCAGCCAGACGTCCACTTTTTCTGCCCGCCCCACCAGCTGACACATGTTGTAATGTTGTTGTTGCTGCTGCTGCTGCTGTTTTCGCTGAAGCGCATGTGGCAGCGGGCCAGCACAGGTGTCCTTCACCGCCGCCGCCGCTGCCGCCGCCATCATCACCGCGCCGCTCCATCACGCCTTTACCTATGACCTCGCGTCGCATTCTACTCCAGTAGGAGTTCGGCGCCGCTCCCACACTGCCGCCCGCCGCCACTAGCCGCTGCGGCTGAGCGCATGCGGCCTGGTTGGCATTCGTGGGCTGCTCGAAACAAAACTTCATCTTGTGTTGCTGCTGCTGCTGCTGCTCGGAATTCTTTTGTCCACTTTTGACATGCGATGCATTTAGAATTGACGCCGTCGCTGCCGCTGCTCGGTCGCGTAATTTCGATTTGTTTGTTATTGGTTGCTTATTTTGTATTTGTTTCTGTCTGTTTGCTGGCGAGTGTTTTGTTCTCGCCTACTCGCTCGATGTGCCCGTCGGTCCGGTCCGGCGCGCCGCGTCCTACTTTACGTTTCGATTGCGCGTCTCCGTTGCGCTAAGTTTCGTTCAGGTGCGTCATTATCAGCTTCGTCCACGTCGCCGAATGGAGCGAGGCGATTGGCATCATTCGCACAAAGACCAACTGAAACGAAACGCACAAAAGTTCATTAATATTTTAATGCTAAAATGTATAATTAGTGGATATATCGAAAAAACAACAAAAAGATGTCCCAACGGTAAACGTTTATGAGGAGGTGGGCAACAATTTTGCAGTCAAAGGAAAATTGCTGCGTGGGTGGGTGGCGTGGATTTGAATTGGTGAGGCAATGTTCAAAAGACACATGGGAATGCTAAGTGCGTTGCTGAGTAACAGAAGGTCAACTAAAGGTCAAATTGAAGATCACCAACTATGGACTGGAGATTGTGGTGCTTAGTGCAAGCTTCAAATAAACATTGATTTCGAATGATTATGAGATTAAAGATGAAGATGGTGAAATTGAGTGGGAAACATTGACATTTTATTCATTTCCTAAATTCTTTTATTTCTATTGGTAAAATTTTTCATCTCCTTCTGGATCTTGGAAATCCCACAGCAGTGATTTAACTGTGTTCAGATGCAATGGGATGGTTAGCAACAGAAGGTCAACTTAAGGTGAAATTGAAGATCCTTAACTGTTGACTGGAGATTGTGTTGCTTAACACTAAATAAACATTGATGTAGAATGATTTTGAGGTTAGCGATTAGAAATGAGTGAATGAGATAAAAAAAATTCATTTCTTTTACTTCTAAATCCTTTTGTTTCTACTGGTCACACTTCTATTCAGACTGGACTAGTAGCCTGGAGATTTAATTGCTGGACTCTAAAAAAAAATTTTGAGGTTACAGAAAGAATGACTTTGAAGTTAGACATGAAGATGGTGAAATCAAATGAAATGTATCGAACGTTTATTCAATTTTTTTTCATCCTTTTATTTCTTCTATTTCTGGATTTTGAAAATCCCACAGTAGTGATTTGACTCCACTCAGACTGGACTGGAGATTCTATTGCTGAACTAAAAAAAAATTGAATGTGAGGTTAGATAATGAATGATTTTGAGGTTAGAGATGAAGATGGTGAAATCAAGTGACAAACTTCAACAATTTATTCAATTACTTTCATCCTTTTATTTGTACCGTTCACACTTATTTCTCCCTCCGGACCTTGAAAATCCCACAGCACAACTGTGACTCTGCTCAGACCCACTGCCAGACAACAAAACAGAAAACAACAAAATTACAAACTAAATTCTGCTTTTGTGCGCAAAAAATAATCGCCAGTCATTGTTGTTGTGGTTGCAAATTTTCATACGCAAATGCGCAGTGAAAACTTTTCCACAACGTTTCACCTGCACACAGCGCCGCCTGCGAGCTGATGGTCGATGGTTCTTGTCCGACAATGACTGTAGAAGCTTTCAATTTGCCCCTCGAGCTGCGTCATGGCTTTTTGGATTGAACGTCAAAACAATTTATTACGTTGCACATGTGAGAAGCGGCCGGCATGCAAGAAAGACAAACGCATAGACAGACAGATGACGCAAAATTGCGCCATCCGCGAAATGTTTGTAGTACTTTTCCCTTTCAACCCAACTCAGCCCAGTCGGCCCAGTCGGTAGAGTGCAAAGCAAAGAGTTTGTCATATTTTTTTCGCATTTCATTTACTCGAACTTATTGTTGTTGTTGTGTATCTTGTGTGACGGTTCGTTTTTGGTTTTGCATTTTCATTCATAAATGTTTTGTTTGTTGTTATTGCTGCTTTTGTGGTTGTAGGTTGTGTTACTGCACTCGGCCTTTTGTTGAGCGGCAAACAAAGTGCAAAGCAAAATAAAACAAAACAAACACCAACATGAACCAATTGAAAAGCAACAGCAAAAACAATTTCACACACACACACATAAGTCAAATGAATGCAAAACAAAACCAATTTAACCAACCAAACAACAACAAAAAAACTCAAAATACAAACATTCCAAAAAAAAACATAAAATGAAAAATCCAATGACGCTGCAATGCCAACATTGCTGCCGCCGTCGTCAACGTCAATGACGTTGCAGCGGTGACGCTGCGGCTGCGGTGTGCGGGCGATAGGTGTTGCTGCTTGTCAGCGCATTGAGTGGAGTAAATTAATTGCGTGGGCATAGCGCCAGACAGCAACAACAACAACAACAATGATAACAACAACAACAAATATGATAAACACATTGCTGCCGTGCCATGTGTGACGCGCCACGGACGTGTCATCATCATTCATAATGTCATTGTTGTTGTTGTTGTTGTTGTCATTAGTCTGTACTGCAGCTGTTGTTGTCATTGTTGTTGGCAATGTTTGTAAATATATTTTTTTCGACGGCTGATGAAATTATTTATCACATTCCAAATATCCATTGGATTCGATGACGGCGCTCATTGTTTTACAGTGACGGACGCACCAATTGGGCACTGATTAGATGTAAAGAACCAACTAATATTTAAGCGATTGAGGGAATTGTAATAAAATTAAATGAAATAAAAAACTAATTAAATAAAATCCAACCAAATCAAATCCAATTAAATCAAATCAAATAAATTAAAAGCAAATAATTTATAATAAAATAAAATAAAATAAAATAAAATAAAATAAAATAAAATTAAATTAAATAAATAAGAAAAAACAAAATAAAATAAAATAAAATAAAAAAAAATAAAATAAAATAAAATAAAATAAACTAAAATAAAATCAAACCAAACCAAACCAAATCAAATGAAATGCAAGTAAATCAAATCAAATAAATTAAAAGTAAATAATATAAAATAACATAAACCAAAATAAAATAAAATAAAACAAAATAACAGAAAATAAAATAAAATCCAATTAAATAAAATAAAATAAAATAAAATAAAATGAAATAAAATAAAATAAAATAAAACAAAATAAAAAAAAATAAAATAAAATAAAATAAAATAAAATAAAAGAAAATAAAATAAAAAATAATAAATAAAACAAAACAAAATGGAAGTTTTCCTTTTGTGAAAGCAAACAATTTGAATTCATTTGTACAGTTGATTAGTCGAAAAGTTGGACTAAGGCGCATTATATATTGTAATTTTCAGAAAATTCGTTTTAAGAACAAAAAGAACTCAACTGGATTTATTTGGTTTCTCGTGATCTCAAAGCTTGATTTAGATAAGTAGACCATATGGTCTTAAAAAATCTTCAATTAAAAGCAAGAAATCTCTCAGGTTTCATAGACTGGTTTAGTTACTTAAGGAAGAATCCTTGGATATTTGCCTGTAAAACTCAAGCAAAATCAACTGGAGAACAATTACCAACATCATTTACTTTCTGCCTCTTACTTCCTTCACAACACTACTCTTTCAAACGAACAGACCTCTCTTCAAACTGAATAAAGCTACGCGGTCAAATACAGAATTTACTCAAGACAGAACAAGACTCCAGGTTGAACAGATATCTCTGCAATCTGAGTGAAGGGAATATAACAGATCTCCAAGCTGAACATATATTCTTCTACGCAGTTGACCAGAGGACCTTAAAAAACTAGAGTGACTGTTGAAGCAAGACAGGACAGTGAAACATGAAATATTTCCTCTTATCAATTGATCCAAAGAATCAACAGTAGATAGTAAAATACAGGTCGACTCGTTGGGTGTGTCCAGCAACAATTCAATGGGCCTATGGGCCTATAAGAATATGAGATGCGCTTCCATAAGCGCCAAAAGATTTCTTTGAGAATAGAACCACATTGCTGTCTTTTTCAGAGTAATAAATTTGAGAAGAATTTGAATTTTATACATTTGATCGATTCGCATTCGAACTCACAGCTCTTTGACTGATAGTCCAATGCTAAGTGTTCAGTAAATTTATGTAAACCATTTTGAACAACCAAATTTAATGAGACTTCCAAAGCATTTTAAATAACTGACTTGCCAATTCGATAGTTGAACTTAATTTGTTATTTTGTGTGCAATTAGATAGAAAGAATTTGCGCGTTAATTGCTCCAAATAGCTGACACTGGCGTGCTGACGTGTGTCTGGGGCGTTGAACACTCCACTCGAAAAATGCAACTAAGTGCAGCGCGTTGTGAGTTGAGCTTTGAAGGTTGGCTGTGGCGTTACAAAAAAGGCCTAACGCGAACGAATGGACAGAGACTGAGAAGAGACTGGAGAGCGGAGAAGTGGTGAGATAGACAGACGCATTCCATGCGTGTAGATGGCCAACAAGGTGTTGATTGCGGCTAACCCCATTATGACTTGGTTGAGCTTAAAGCGGATTCGTAGAGTGTGTTTTAAATTGTTGTTTTTTTTTAGAATTACTGACATTCATTGTTGATTTGCGTATTGTCATAGACAATTGATTGGAGCCTTGTCTATCAGCAACAATTGAATGGCATGAATGCAAACAGTTAATTATTTATGGCAATGAATTAGAATGAAAAATTACTTCAAAAGTTGGCACCAACAAATTAATAGTTTTAGAAGTAATTCAAAGCAAATTACACAAATTTTACTGTTATCCCCGCAGCAATTTCCAATAATTTGCAGCGATATCAGGGAAAGTTTGTGTTCTAATTGAAGTCTACGAATTGGGCGCGTTTGATCAAAACCCTTTTTCTTTAATAATGGTTAAATATAATCAAAAAGTGACAATTTTGTATTTTTCCATACATATCAAATAATTTTTCTGTAATTAAAAATATTGATACAAAATGTATTTAACACGTTTTAAGCTAAAATTATTCAAAAGTAAACTAGCTCTAGAACTCTAACAAAGAGGCGTGGCGACTTCAAATGTCGTGTGCGCACTTCTTGATGTTTCTTCTTAAAATGTTTAATGATTTAAATACCAAGAAGCAATATCGAGACACAGGGTGAAATTCGGGGTCGAAAGGGTTAATGTTAGTAAGCCAAGAAGCCTGGTGGTTCTTTCTCAGCTTTTAGTTAAACTATTTTTCTATATCTTTCTTGCAGGTTTTTTTGATCACTGACTTTGACACTAACTTTTTTCCATTCTACCTTTGATTAATTCTTTTTAAAAGCTTGAAATAATAAGTTTTTAAAAAAATTGTACCTTCAACCATTTGCAAACATTACGTGGAAGAGTGAGAGCCCATACAAATTATATGAGCAAACACATTGTTGCATTCAATATCATAAATATGGAAATTTCTTGTTGATTTTTGGTCTCATAGATGTTATTATTGTTATTGTTGTTGTTTTGTTGAGTGCATTTACTGATTGTTCAACTGTGCTGTTATTGTTGCTTGCAATAATATTACAATTTTTTATGCTGCCTGATGTCGCTGTCGTCATTGACACTTTTTTTCGATTATTTATGCTGCTTGTTGTTGTAGTTGTTTTTGCCATGCAAAATTGTTGCAATATTTCGCTATTGTTGTCCTTGTCAGCGCGACAATGGCCCCACAGGCAATGTTGTCCGTCTCATTGTCAATGCATTCAATCGATCAATCGTTTTGCTGTCTGTCTGTCCATTCGGCTTTGTTCCTTCGTTCGTTCGTTCGCTCGTTTGTTGTAATGTTGGGGCCGTTCGTCTTGTCCGCACGTTCAACAACAATGTCATCAATCATTTTTAATATCACATTAACTGTCAGCGCTATTTTGTTTATATTGATAACAACAACAACAACAACAATTGTCAACAACATAAACATACGCATAGCAAATTTTGCATACATTTGCATGCAGCCGCCGTATTGTATTGCGACAGTTTACTGCAGGCATTGAAAATTTAAAATACATAAACAACAACAATGACACTGACAAGGGAAAATGCAAAAAACAACAACAATAACAATAACAATAAAATTAACAAGAATTGTTTACATGTCGTCCTTCGACAGTTCAAAGTCCTCACAGCACAATTGAACAACAGCATTTGTGCGTATTGTTGCAACAACAATAACAAAACAACAACTTGACAGTCAGTCATAGCAACAACAACAAAAACAATATCAGTGGCTGCTGCTGCTACACAAAACCGATATTTTGAAAGCAAACAAAAAAAAAACACTGAAAAATATGCGTTGCAATGTGGCGTTATGCAGCAACAACAACAAACCGGATGTTGAGGGCAGGTCAATGTTGCTGTTGTTTTTGTTGTTGTCGTTGTGGCATATTTTCATAATATTGCTGCTGTCTTCATTTCCGTTCCAGTTGCTATTTCTGGCAGTTTTGTGCATAAATTATTTGTTGTTCTTGTTGTTGCTGTGATTTTTGTCGTTGCAGTTGCCATTTGCTATTGTCGATGTCGATGTCGGTAGTGTTCTTGTTGTTGTTGTTGTTGATGTTATAGCATTTTCTGTCATCGCCTCTGGTTGGCGCTCAACAACAGATGGCATTGTTGGCAATTTGTTATTTTTGCCTTTGTCTGCCTTATTTTCACGCTTTTTTGCAACAACAATGGCAACCACAAAAGCAACAACAACAACAACATGCACATTCACAACAACAATCAGCAAGCATGAGCGGCACTGATGGTGCACAGCAAATGTGTTGACAGCCTGCAACATGCTCTCATTACAAGCGGCGGTGGCAACAGCAACAACAACAACAACCACAAGAGCGGCAACGCCAACAAGCGCAACAACAATGTTTTGCAAAAGAAAAAAAATAAATAAAAAGATGCAAACAAGTGCAACAGACGTCAATGACAGACAACCCACATACCGACGGCCGATGCGCTTTTCTCAGGTCGTTATTGTTGTTGTTGTTGCACTGAATATTTGCACTGCAAAGGGATATTCACTTACATGCACACCCGCTGGGGGTCTTTTACGGTGCAACAGCAGCAACAACAACAACAACAACAACATAATATAACAGCGACAGCCATAAGCGCAACACAGTTTGAAAGCAACAACAACAACTACAGCAACGAAGCTATGACACAATTTTCTTACACTTTGGAGCCACTTGGATGCACCGCTGCTGCTGTTTGTTGTTGTTGTTGTGCCGTATATTGTTGTTGTTATTGTTGTTGCCACTTGCATTTTGCATTACTGCTGCCGCCACCTCACACGTCTCGAAGCGAAGGTGGCAATGTTTGCACCTACTTAGACTTGGCCATATGTGTTTGTTGTTGTTGTTGTTGTCTGGCCGACTTTATTGTTGTGCTTGTGTTCGCTGCAACCCTGTCGTTGCAATGGAATCTGCTGCAGTTGTTGTTATTGATATTGTTGTCTGATTGACTGTGCCACAGCGTCGACGTCAGCTTCAGGCAAGTGCAGTGGCAACAATAACAACAACAAAGGCCATCCAGTACTTGCAAAGTGCAATTTCAATGCAACAACAACTACAACATTAGACTTTGACACCACAGCAACGACGTCAAGGAATCGAATCGAATCGAATCGAAAGTGCTAGCGAGCGCACATAAAGGCTGTGCGTTTGTCTGTCTGTTCGTTCAAATGAATATCTGCCGGGCTGTCTGTCTGTCTGTCTGACTGTCTGAAAACACCATGCCACCGTTGGCTGATGCAATCTGGCCCGTTAACTGTCTGTCATTAGGGCAAAGCGTGAGGGGGTTGGCCGATTGATGTGCACACAATGACAATAACAACAACAACAACAATAACAGCAACATAAGCGATTGCATGCTTGCACTTGCTGCCGCCATGTGACAATGCACCACAAAAAAAAATAACAACAACAAAAACAGCAAGAAAAATGCATCAAGAAAAACGCAAGTGGCATAGACACACAAACTTATTTATGTTTGTTTGTCTGTCCAATACATAAACATACACATTTATATTTATGTATGTTTTTTTATGCATGTCCATATGCATGTGTGTGTGTGTGTGTGTGTCCGTGTATCGTCCGCACTGGTGGACGATTTCATTGACCTAAAATTTATTTTGCATACACTTTACATACATAACGATTCGAGGTTATTTTTGTTATGCATATAATGCTCGATGTATGTGCATACATATATATATATTTGTTGTTTTTGTTTTTGCTGTAAATGGCTTCTTTATTGGGTTATTGCTAAGTTATTGTTGTAGCATAACAGAATTTTAGAGTAAATATTATGAAATGTAGACCAATTGTCGGGTAGTCCTTGAGGTTTAAGTTGAAATATCGATTGGGTATAGTTGATTAGGAAAGCAGTATGTCACTTTGAGTATGTCATGACACCAAGTGAGTAGTCGAATTTTGGATTTGAGATGGATTTCATGTACCATAATTTTTAACTACTTCTTCTACTACAAAAACAAGCAAAGTTTTGAAACAATTATCTTAATACAGATATATCGACTAAACTATATTCAGTACATTCGATCTTGTCAGGGTGTAGCATTAATTTTGCTTCAGATTTCTGAGTAAAATACTGGATCGCTGGGCCCAGACTAAGAACTAGAAACCAACAAGCGACTTTTTATCTCATCAAGAGTTACTCTTGTTGAACCGAGAGGACTTGACCGAACGTCATACAAGACACTATAGGTTGGAATACTATGTCGGAAAATAGATCTGACTCATAACAAAACATATAGAAGGTGTATACAGTATAGACAGATGTATAGACAGATACATAATATAGCCACCCGCTTTGTGAAAAACTCTGTAGAAAGTTCCAGTCTGTGGAATATTGGAATTGCATATATCTTCGAAATCGTTGTGAGAATTGCCATGAAAATAGAATCTAATTTAGGGTAACTAAACTTAAACTTACTATAGATCGTTATTCTTTTCAAACATACAACTATAGATTTTGTGGAATTGGAATTTCTCAGGTTATCAGTTATCAGACACTTTTAGTCCATTTTGAATAAGTTTGTGAGATTTACTACAAATCAGGATCTACTGAAGGTCGCTGGAGCTCCTAGTTTAACGGATAACAACGATCTGAATAAATTGGAAAATAAACCATTTGTGAAAGCATGGACTTTTCGAATACTCTGGATCCA
Organism: Melieria omissa; assembly: GCA_963971225.1. Taxonomy (NCBI): domain Eukaryota; kingdom Metazoa; phylum Arthropoda; class Insecta; order Diptera; family Ulidiidae; genus Melieria; species Melieria omissa. The sequence continues at coordinate 71,466,966 of OZ020267.1, read as the reverse complement.
TTTGTACAAAAATCGTGAGATCTACTACAAGATAGAATCTGTTTAAGGTCTCTGAGTTCCTAGTTTGAGTTGCAATTTAGAAAGGTCTTTTTCAGTTTCAATTCATTTGAAATCTTGCTGAAATCTGATGATCAGTAATGGGTCCATTTATTAAAACCTCCTGAGATTTAGTACCAGAGAAGATATATTTCAAGTACCTGGAGTTCCTAGTTTGAGTAGCAAATTAAAAAGATCACTTTTCGGCTTCAATTCACTTGAAATCTTGTTCAAATGAGATGGTCTATGGATTCATTTGTTAAAAGCCCTTCAGATTTAGTACCAGAGATCTATTTAAGGTGTATGGAGCTCTTAGTTTGAGTTTGAAGCTACTGAGTGATTTTGAAAGTATGCAATTCATAAAAACCACTTTTCAGCTGGAACCTGCTTTAATTTTCGTTTCGTTCGTATTTCGTAGTCTCTAGGTCCATTTGTGCAAAGCTTGTGAATTTAGTACCAGACATAATCTATATCAAGTCTCTGGAGCTTCTAGTTTGAGTTCCAAGCTATTCAATGACTTTGAAAACATGCAATTTACAAAGACTCTCTTTCAGTTTCAAATCATTCGAAATTTGACTGAAATTCAATGGTCTATGGATACATTTGTTAAAAGCCCTTGAGATTTAGTACCAGAAGGGATCTAGCTAAGTTCTCTGAAGCTACTAGTTTTAGTTCAAACTGTGATGAGAGGTTTTAAAAGCAGAATATTTATGAAAACTGCTTTTCAGCTGGAACTTGCTGCAATTCTCGTTGAAATTTCGTAGTCTCCAGGCCCATTTGTGGAAAGCTCGTAAGATTTACTTCCATATTGGATCTACCATTAAGATCTCTGGAGTTCCTGGTTTGAGTTATAAATATAGTAAAACTTTAACCATTTTTAAAAACCCTCTTTCAGCTTCAACTCGCTTGAAATCTTGCTGAAACTTAGTGGTCTTTAGATTCATTTGTTAAAAGCTACTGCGATTCACTACCAGATAGGATCTATATCAAGTCTCTGGATTTCCTAGTTTAAGTTGCAAGCTATTGAAAAATTTGAAAACCTGCAACTTATAAAAATCCCCCTTCAATTTATTCAAATTCTTGCTGAAATTTGGTGGTCTATGGATAATTTTGTTAAAAGTCCCTGAGATTTTGTATCAGAGAGGATCTATTTAAGGTCTCTGGAGCTCCCAGTTTTAGTTCCAGCTGAGCTAAGTGATTTTGAAAGCATGCAATTTATGAAAACCGCTATTCAGCTGCAGTCTGTTTAAATTTTCGTTGAAATTTGGTAGTCTCTAGGCCCATTTCAGGCTCGTGAAATATCCAGGATTCTGAAATACCAGATTTGATCTATTTAAGGTCTCTGGAGTTTCTAGTTTGAGTTACAAGCTTTTGAACGGTTTGAAAACATGCAATTTATGAAAACCGTTTTTCAACTTAAATTGATTTGAATTCTCGCTAAAATTTCTTAGTCTCAGGACCCAGACTTTCTTTCAGATTGGATTTATTTAAGATCTCTGAAGCTCCTACGTTGAGTTATCAACATTTGAACAATTTTGAAAGCATGCTTTTTGAAAACTCCGCTTCAGCTGCAATTTGTTCGAATTTTCGCTAAAATTGTTTAGTGGAAACCTTCATTTGTGAAAAACTTGGAAGATTTACTACCAGATAGGATCTATAGGTCTCTCGAGTTCAGATTAAAATAAACAACTTCAAACTGCACAGACTTAACAGTTTCTTAGTCAGTTGGCCAGTGGAATGGGACACGTGATGATTGTTGGTGACTGATGCTAGAACAGTGCGTCTGGCTGGTGGCAAATTACTTGAGCAAATATTGAAAATGTTTAAGTAAAAGAAGAAATTAACTTTACAACAAAAAAAAAAACAAGAGCAACAAAACAAAAATGAAAACGACATGCAAAAGCGAAAAGCAAAATGAAATGTGGTCATTGACATGTCACACTTTGGTGTTGACTGACTTCGCTGCTGAGCTACTGAGCAGTGTGCAGCATGGCGCAGTAGCTGACACTTTGACGCCGACGTCGACACCGATTCCGTCAGCATTGCCGCCAATCGATCATCGGTGTTACGCCTATGGCCAGTTGGCTGTGGAGTTGTGGTGCCGGAGATGGGGCGGAGAGGGCGGCTGGTGGTGTTGGTGCCTGGTTTGAACCAGTTTCTCATTGTTGGTGTTGTTGTTTCTTAACTTTGCCTATAGTGTGAAATTGAAATATCTGTCCTACATGTGTGGTCTTTGTTGTATCTACTTATTCGTTGTATTTCGTTTCGTTTTTCATTGCTGTTGGTGTTGTTGTTGTTGAGCGTTTTTTTTATTTCGTTTCGTTTTAGTGTGCCGAAGGTTCTGGGCGCCCTTCTCTCGGCCGCTTATTGTAAAGCAATGCGAAACGCAATGTGACGCGACGCTATTTCAATTTCAAATAACAAAAACAAAAACAACAACAATAATATGGGGGGAAAATGACTGGATGTATGGATGAACGATGGCAACAACAATATCAACAAAAACAACAGCAATAGGAAACGTGCGGCGCGTATTACGCTTTTCTACTACGCATTTACGACTTTCGTTTACATACAATTTTGAGTCGGCTGCGACTGCGACAGTGTTGCATTTGGAACGAATTGTAAATGGGTGATTTGAAAAAAAATTTTTTGCAGCAGCCCACTTGTATTAGTTAGTGAGTTATAGTTGTTCAAACATATTTGACAAATGGACATTTTCAGTTCAAACATGTTTAAATATTTTCTCAGAAATGTATACAACCCCAAAATGTCTGTGATAAATGTTAGATTACACCAAAATGTCCAATGCTCTAATGTCTCATTAGAACATAAATCTTATTTGCGAAATGTGAACTGATATGATGGTGAAAATTACCAATGATTTTGTTTGAGATTGCTACTCACTGAGTCGCTCAATTTGCAAGTTTTTTGTCGAACCTCCTTAAGTTTTTCTTACACTTTGATTTAGTGAACCTTAGCACATTTTCAGAAACCTTACGAGACTTACACTGAAAATAGAGTCTAATAGAAATCCATGAAATTCATACTCAGGTTTCTATTCTACTCTATTTCTCTCTATTCTTCTAGCTTTTCAAGTTTCCTGTGGGAATCTGGACACTTTTAATCCATCTCCCATAAGTTTGTGAGATTTACTACAATTTACGATCTACTGAACTAACTTCTAAGAGCCATCTGAATGAATTGGGATGTTTACAATTTTTGAAAGCCCAGCTGCAGCTGTAATTCGCTGAACATTTTGGGAGCTCTGAACCTATTTGTAAAAAGCCCGTAAGATTTACTATCAGAGTGGATCTATATCAGGTTCAGTGAAGCTTCTCATGTTTGAGTTGCAAGCTATTCAGGAATCGAAATCTTGCTGATATTTGGTGCTCTATAGATTCATTTGTTGAAAGCCCCTGAATTTTAGTACCAGACAAGATCTATATCAGATCTCTGGAGCTTCTAGTTTCATTAACTAGTTGCAGTGATTCTGAAAACCTCTTTCTAGCTTTAATTTCCTCGACTTTTCGTCGAAATTTCGTAGTTTTTGGGTGAAACCTCCTTCTTAGCTTTAATTTGCTGGAGCTTTCGCTAAGAATTCAACGCCTTGTAAAATCTTTTACCAGGTATTTTCTCTTTAAGGTCTCTGGAGCCCGTAATTTAAGTTAAAAGCGTTAAAACGATTTTGAAAACATGCAATTTATGAAAATCGTGTTTCAGCTTCAATTTGTTTGAAATATCGCTAAAATTTTATGGGCTCTAGGCCTCATTTGGAAAAACTCATAAGATTTATTGGCAGATAGGATCTATATCAGGTTTCTGGGGCTCTTGGTTTGAGTTAGCAGCAATTTATGAAAATCGTTTTCAGCTTAAACTTGTTAGAAAGTTTGTTACAACTTCGGGGTTTCTAGATCTATTTGAGAAAAGCCTGGGGGATTTCTTTGGAGTTCCTAGTTTGAGTTACAATCTGTTGAACTGTTTGAAAATTTATGGAAATTGCTTTTCTCCAGACCCAGACTTACTTTTAGATTGGATCTATTTTACGTCTCTGGAGTTTCTAGTTTGAGTTACAAGCTTTTGAACTTTTTTAAAACATGCAATTCATGAATACTACTTTTCAGATTCAATTTGTTTGAATTCTGACTGAAGTTTCGTAGTCTCTAGGTTCCTTTTACTGAAAAGCCAGTGAGATGTACTTACAGATTGGATATATTTAAGGCCTTTGAAGCATTTAACTTTCGAATGGTTTTCAAAATATGCATTTTATGATAAATCTTTTTAAGCTTCCATATACTCAAATAAGAAAGATTTCGTGGCCTCTAGATTCGTTTATGCAAAATCGGTAAAATTTGCTGGATTTTGATTTGGATTGGATTTATATGGATATTTAAGCTCTCTGAAGCTTCTAGTTGGAAGCGTTACAGACAGTACTTTTGTACTTTCATATTTTTAATACGATTTGAAAAATGAGCATCGTCTTTCAACTTTAATATTCCCGACTATTCGGGAACCTTATATGAGTTCATGTTGAAAAATAGTCGTGAGACTTTCAACCTAATTTGAACAAGAGAGATCTGAGAGATCTGATCTGTGAGATCTTATGTTTTTGTAGTTTAAAACCTTTTGAACGTTTTAAAACCCTTTAATTTCCAGAAATCATTCAGAAACTGCGACGCTCTAAAATTAAAGATGGAATTTTGTGAATTTTTGGTTTATTCTTGAAAACCCTCTGATAGACAAGTTAATCTGAATAAGTTAAGATCATTCATTTCTGTAGTTTAAAGTCTTTTTTGAACGTTTTAAAAAACATGTCATTTCCAGAAATCAATTAAAAATTTAGAGGCTCTAATTTAATTTAAAATTAAATTTAATTCAATTTAAATTTTCGCCTTATTCTTGAAAACCCACTGAATTTCACTAAAAAAAAAAATAACCTATTAAAGATTTAAAGATATTTTCGCTTTTGTAAATTGGTATTTTAAAAATTTATGAAACAATCCAGTGGCTGGTTAACACCTTTTCTGATGCTTCTTTGGTTATGCACCTGTCGTTTTTTATATGTTTACTGACATTTATTTTACTACTTGTCTATCTAGACGCGCGTCTATGTGTTTGTCTATGTGTGTTTATGTGTTCACATCTTTCTGCTCGTTCAACCCCTACACCCACTATGGCTTTCAACCGTTCACTTTGTGTTGCTTGTTGTTTCCATTACTTTTGCTGTATTCCCAGAAGTTGTAAACCGCCAGACAGACAGCATCTCCAGCTGATTTAATAAAACTTCATTATGGTGAAATAATTAAAAACGCACACAAGCGGGGCGGACAAATTATTGAATGCGCGTGAGAGTGAGACAGAGCGAGATAGTGAGAAGGGGGAAGAATTAATCGGAGCAGAGACGTCAGAAGAAAATTGTACTTACACCAAACGACGCAATATCTGGGCAAATTTAGTTGTAGGCTGCGCAGTCATTGTCAATTCGCACACACACACACAGATGCAAAACAATTGGCCGAACATACAAACGAACGGCCAAACTGCGTATGCGAAAATTTAGCAGCAAAGTATGGAAAAAAGTTACGTTTATGGGAAAAGCAAGCAAACAGCAACAAAGCAGTGCAACAAAAAGCGCACAAGACGCAGCCAGACAGACAGCCCAGTAGACAGACAGACAGCAAAAATAGTGGCCGAAATAAAAAAGTAAAAAAAAAAACCAACAGCGCCAGCGAAAATAAAAATACGCGCAAAAAATTGAAATTTACACGAAAACTACGCAAAAGGACAATGCGCATGCGTTTCAACAACAACAACATACACTAACAATACTTAAATGCAAAAAAGAAAACAAGAAATCTACTACGTAATTCTAACTGTTGCAAGGCCTCGGAGGCGCAAAAGGTCAGAAGAGCGACGTACAAGCAGCCACCCACCCATCCGCCGGCAGCCTACCGCAACCAAAACTGACAGCGCTGCAGTGCAGCCTACGGACGAACCCCTACGCGGCCGCCCACTCTCTCTCTATTTCTCTCTCTCTCTCTCGCGGGAAACTGGCGCCCCGGCTGGCCACACTACGGCGAGCGAAAAGACACTCAACGTTCCGCGCCAACTAAACACAAAAAAAACAGTCCAACCGACTCGTCGAGAGAGTGTGAGAGAGCGCCAAGTCTGGAGATGAGTGCTCAGAAAAGCAGCTCGGCGTGTGGAGCCTCGGCGACGGCGGCACTTGGCGTTTACGACTTCGCTTCGCTTTGGGGGTGGTGAGTGAGGCGAAAGTGAGTGGCGCTGTGCATAGAGGGGGCGAACGAGGGGTAAGGGGAGGGCGCATTGGACAGATTGCAGATTGTTTGTGTGTAGATACACTTGCGGCACTATCGCGTAGTAGTTGTGTAGTAAAATTCAAAAAGAAAACAACAACAAACATCACAGTAACAACAACAACCACAATGCAGTCAGACGAATGATAAATTTGCAAAAAATCACAACAACAAAGTTGCTGTGCAGCGGAAAAGCTGACTGGCGAGAGGATGCGGCGAAAATGCGCGAAAAATTGCGCAATCTTGGTTATGCTGCGATGTGTGTGTATATATATGTGTGTGTGTGTAGGTGCACGTGTGTATGAGTGGGCAGCGTGTGGGGCAAGCAGTGCTAAAGTAAACTTTCATATATTCAACTTTGCTCTCATTCCACATGTTGCCGCCGCCAATGTACAC
>OZ020267.1:71277717-71457717 GCA_963971225.1 Melieria omissa | reverse complement strand
GTAAAAGGAGGGCCAAAAACAAAATATGTTATGAATTCACCTCAGAAAAAGTTTGCGTACAAGATGAGATTATGTAGTTAAAATTCAAATGAAACTAAGTTTTGTCCAAAAATTAATAACTTTGTGAATTTTCTTTTCTCGCTTGAACTCCCTGCAGAAGTTTTGGCGCAAATTTTTTTAAATTCGGTGTTTTTTCAGCGGTTATTTTGTTATATCCTTGAATTGTTGTATTGGTTAACTATATCTTAGAAGATGGAGTTTTGTTGGGCTCAGGGTTTAACTGAACCCCTTATATACTCAATTAGATGCACGGTAGGTGACTAGGGAGGGACTTTTGTAGCTTTGTTGAGCCAGTTAATAGCAAACATAGCTTCGCATCGTATTCATTGCGCGCTAAGATTTAAAAGATATGTTGGAATCTGACCCAAAGTTGTGAAACCTTGGCTTACATAAGCTTTTAGAATATGTAAATAACCCCCCGGAAACATTTCTGAATAAAACAACACAGCCTGCTCACTCCTTTTCCTGACATGCAGCCCCATACCATATCTCCACATATGCTATGCTTCACTGTTAATTTCAGATTTTTGTTATTAACAGGATCCTGTTAAAATTAGTTGATGCTTTTTAATTCCAAATATGCCAAATCATTATCAAATAATAATGAAAGGTCCCACTTTCTATAGATAACAACATTTCGTTCCGGAAATCCGGTTTTTTAGACTCCTTGATGGACTCTTTTACGAAAGCAATTCTGTGCTCCTTGTAAGTAAGCTAAATATGGGCTTCTTACATGCTGTTATGTAGGGGAAGTATGTTTTTTTCAGAACTTTTCTTATAAAGTAACTGCTAATGGGGTTTATAAAATATTTCTGTACATTTCTGAAGATATTGGATGCAACTAGCCTTAGATTGTGATGCACTGATCGCAAACAATCGAATCCTCTTGCTCGGGTAACTTAAGAAAATGGTCAGATCGTAGTAACCAAACAAGATTTTCTGTTTTTTTTTTAGATTTAAGATGGCTTTTTGAAATGACGAATGTGCTCTCCCAAAAGTTTCCCTAATTTCATGAAATTTTTTGTCAATTTTGAAAAGTTTTTGTAAGATTATTCTTTATCCATTTTTAATATTTTTCTGTTGAATTCTATTGCTTTCTATAAAATTTCAAGCACATATACGGTTCCAAATAACTTACAAGTCCGTTTACTGATCAATGGAATACAAATTTTCCAAAAAAAATAAAGAGCATAACCGGAAGTTCCCGTTATTAGTTTTGTACGCAAACTTATTCTGCAACGTTTTGTGAGTATATTGTCAATAAATACGAATACATGGAAAATTATTATTTTAATTCATCTAAAACAGAACAAAAAGTGCAGTTAAGGCATATATGAATAATGTGGATACGTTTTTATAAACAGAGAACCCATTTTTGAGGTCAAAATTAATCATAAAATATTTTTGACTTGCCTGTACGCAAACTTATTCTGACTAGTGTATATGTATAAAAAGGGATCATAGCAATATAGACAAAACTTAAAACTAAGAAGGAATCATACCTTAGAGGAGAAAACAATGTTGTAAACGATTAGTTATGAAACGAAGACTTAGAAAAGCAAGACGAGAATTTAGACTTACCAAAACTTACAGAAATTAACAAACCCAGACTAAAAACATCGGTGTCGGCAGGACGAGAATTTAGACCAAACTTGGATCAAAACTTGCATCAAATAGGAAAGGAAGACTGGGAACAGCAGTATCGGCAGACTATACTAAGTTCTAAGTTTTCTTGAACATCAAATCTTCATCTTGATGTCTATAAGAACGATATAGGTCTTTGTTGTCTTCTACCGATTGTAAGCAAATGGCTTGAGAACTTCTTGACTTCTTTAGAGCTCATGGATTGCATAGAAATCATGTATCACAGCAAATCGGAGATTTTAGAGTTTGAAACTCGATTGAATCTTGATTGACTCAGACAGAGAGGGAAATTAGAAGTAGATGCTCAATTTAGAAGTAGTTTACAAACTATAGTCAGTTGCTCATAAATCTGTTTTTAACTCTTTATTCGTTTCGAGTACTTTGAATATATGGAAATTTGATTCGTTCAATATGACTTGGACATAACTCGCAGTGCGAGTTCTAGTTTGAGATGGTCACTCTAAATGCAGTGCCATACCGATCTCTGCATTCAGAATCAATTCAATATTCAAACTTCACCTGGGTCACAGATGATTAAATCCATTCGAAATTGATTTTAGGAATTGAAATTACGCGACAAATTGATGCCTAAACTTTCCTCCTCATTGGAATGGATTCTTGTTTAATATGGGAAACAACAATGAGTATTTGAAAAGTTCCAAAATTTTTATGTTCTGCACGTTTCTCGGTATGAAATATTCGCCAACACATGCATCTTTTTTCAGCAGCAACTTATTTACATTGGGGCAATAGTGCGAAATCATTAGCAACATCAGGCTCGGCACTGTCATCGCCAACGCCAACACCAACAACAGTAGCAGCAGTAGCTGTGCCACCCTGTGCAGCGACAACAACAATGCAACAATAAAAGTTATATCCAGCGTTGACGTTGAGGTGGGCAGCTGGGCAGGCAGACCAGGCGGTAGTTGTGAGGAAACCCCCAAACAAAAAGTTAAGAGAAACAGTCGCAATTGGAAAGAGAAAAAAATACAGAAAGAGAGAGGGAACCGCAAGAAGCCAAAACCAACTAAACGGTCGAAAAAAATTTATGCGAATTTATGGCAACGCTTACGCATGGTTGTTGTTGTTATTGTTGTTTATTTTTTGAGCTGTTTTCAATACACGATTTTGTTGAATGTTTAGTTTTGTTGAAATGGTCAAAAATATAAACAAAGTGGAATATCATAAACAAAGTGAGAAAAGAGAGAACGTGAGACACGTGAACCATTATTGTGTGTATGTGTGTGTGTGTGTGTATTTGTGTACATAAAAAGTGCAGAAAAATTGTGCTTTAATAATACGAATACAACAACTAAATGTCAGATTTTATAGAATTAAATTTAATGCAAAAGAAACCGAAACGGTGGAAAAATCAAGAATAAACAAAAAGTAATCGACAGCAAAAATTGAGTCCAATTAAAAAAAAAAATTTTGCGAATAATGATAGCGAGTAGGAAAATAAGTAGCAGATTTTCCGTAAAAAAATAGTGCGAAAAATGGTAGCGACTGGGAAAATTAGTAGTAGATTTTCCGTAGTTGTTAGGTGGCTGACAGTGTTTGTGTGAATGGTAAACTTGTACAAGTGTGCGTGCATATCTGTGTCTTTGTTTGTATTTGAAGTCATATGTGTATGTGTGTGTGTGTGTGCTCGGCTGCATACATATAAATTCGAATACACAAAATATGTATTATTATTCAGTCCAGTTGCCTTGTTATTGTTGTTGCTATTGTGGTTATTTGTATTTGTAATAGTGGTAGTTTTTTTTTGAAATTTTATTATGATTTGTTTTTGTAGTTGCTGCTGCTGCCACTGGTGGTGTTGTTTTTGTTGTTGTTATTATTGCGCAGCAGAATAATCAAAAAGAATTGTTAATTTAATTTTGTTGTTGTTGTGAAATTCTTGGAATTTCGTTTGAAGAAATGTTGTTGCTGTCGCTCGCTCTTGTTGCTCGCACATTTATCAAATCGTATGTGTTGTGTGCTCACTTTGAGTTTGTGTTTTCGCTCTTTTGATCTGTAAGGTTATTTGTTTTGTTGTTGCACAAATTTTTTTAAGCACTTTGAAAAATGTTTCATTTGTTGCAATACATCAAAAATATTGTACTGCATTATTATTAGGTACCAGTTCATTGCATTATATTCCTCATATATTGAAATCCCCTAGTCTGGTGTGTTATATCTTAGCAGATCATATCTCATGGATCCTGCATATCAACATACCAACATATCACAACTAAGCCGGATACACTAAAATTCTCTTGGTGTGTCATATATTCTCTTGGTGTATCATATCTTAGCAGATCATATCAAATACCAATTCAACAATTCATATAACTCACATCACCTGAAATTTCGGAGTTCTACCTATCAGTTATTCCATGTATTCTCTGATACCTATTCATAAAAAATTTCTCACATCAGTTGACATTTTTTAATTTTTTCATTTTTTTCCATCAAATAATGATCCTCAGATCACCTGAAACTATAACATATACCTTATAAGATCTTGATCAACCTCCGCCTCCAATGATCTGAGGTAGATATAATTTTCTTCATCGAATCACTAGTAACATACATCAATCAATCACAATCAATACAATCACTAGTAACAGTACAAATCATACAATTGGAATAAAGCTCTTCTTATCATATCACATTACATCATATGACATTGAGACAGACAATCATATCAAATATCTCACACAATTTTAAAACACCTCCACATTGCATCCAACGACATGACTTAAAAATAATTTTCTCGCACCATATTCCTCAAATTTCAACCCATCACAACTCATCAAATCACAACTAACATTCCTCGTTCACATCACATGAAATCTGTTCTAATCACAACACATCACATTTAAGTTCTTCCTATGATTTCCTAACTCACATCACATCACATTACATCACATCACATCACATCACATCACATCACATCACATCACATCACATCACATCACATCACATCACATCACATCACATCACATCACATCACATCACATCACATCACATCACATCACATCACATCACTCACATCACATCACATCACATCACATCACATCACATCACATCACGTCACATCACATCACATCACATCACATCACATCACATCACATCACATCACATCACATCACATCACATCACATCACATCACATCACATCACATCACATCACATCACATCACATCACATCACATCACATCACATCACATCACATCACATCACATCACATCACATCACATCACATCACATCACATCACATCACACCACATCACATCACATCACATCACATCACATCACATCACATCACATCACATCACATCACATCACATCACATAACATCACATCACATATGTCAACATCTAAAATCTCATTACATCAGAAACTATTGAAAATCTTCCATAAATTTTTATGAGCAAATCGAAATCGTTGAGAAGAATCGTTAATCGAAATGTTCAGAAGGAAAGTCCAAAAAATTTAGATCCTACCTACTTCCAAAGTGAGTTTCTAGGAAGTTAAACTACAGTCACGGTTAGTGATTTTAGAAAACGCTTTCAAATCCATTAGAATGTCACATATGATCTCTTAAACGATGTTTCATCGAAATCATTGAGAAGAATCGTTAATCGAAATGTTCAGAAAAAGAGTCCAAAAAAGTTTAGATCTTAAAAACTTACTACTTATGTACTTCCAAAGTGAGTTTCCAGGAAGTGAAACTCCAGTTACGGTTTGTGATTTTAGAAAACGCCTTCAAATCTATTAGAATGTCACATTCTATCTTTTAAAAAATTATAACAATAAATATTTCTCAGGTCGTATGCGTGGTGAATGATGAGTAGAATCAAGTCATACTTTCCTAAGAATACCTGGGGAAATAAATTGAAACCCTAAACATAGAAAAAGTTAGTCTGTCTGCCTGGTTTCTAATTGGTGTCTTCCGCTAAGTTATCCTTTTTCAACAAATTGTCAATTGAGTTTTGTGTGTACACAAGAAATTGAAATCGTTGATTAGATCGTTGGTCTAAATGTTATAAATAAATTATCTAAAACTAACATCAGAGTGACTTGATAGGAGGTGATATTCCCGTTACGGTTCGTGATTTTAGAAAATAGTTGAAAATTTATTAGAATGATATTTTTTGTTCAGATTCACAAAATGTTTCTCAAGTTATCCCGGGTATCCACGATTACTGTAGGTGTACTAAATACAGTACGTTTGGCATACCTGGGTTAATTCTGATATTTCTTTTTAGCTTCAAGTAATCATTGATTTGTTATTTAGTCTGTAAGAACAACGTCCAAAGACTAAAATAAATGTAATTAATATTTAACTACATAACCTTCTTCTTGTTTGCTTTTGCAATGTGCTTTTTCGTACTTGTAATCAACATTATTAAACACACAACTTTTTCATTCAAAAATCCTGCTAGCTGCGCCTAATTTACTGCAGAAAACTACGCTGTGTTTTCGGGTACGAGGCAAGTTCATTCACAAACATTTATTCCATTGAGCAAAGTTTGGCAACGTAAATTTTATCACAAAATTCCACACACTAAACAACCCAACTCTGTCGCAACTCAACTAAACTCAACTGAACTCAACTCAACATGTAATGCCAACTGCACAATTAACCGTGGGGTGCATAAGTGTATGTCTGTGTGTTTGTGTACCGCACACACACACACAGACAAACAAATCGTAAGTTTAGAACGCACGAATCACCTGCAGCAATGGAAATTTCAAATACTTAAAACAGCTACAACAACAATAACCAGACCAAAGAAAACCTCCTCCGGCTGTGCAGCTTTTCCGGATGCCCAAAAATTTCATTCATTCGCTTGCAGCGCTCATTGTTGTCGTAACATACATATTTCATTCATGAAACATTTCCAACAACAACAACAACCGATAACAGCAACACAACATTTGTGCGCCGCGAACGAACTCAACCTAAAACAATTCAATTCCATCGAAAACACTGGAAAAGCCCATCAAACGGCGAATGGCGTTGAGCGTCAATGGGGGCCAAAAATATTAACAAAAAGAATGTCCATGGCTTATCTCCGCTGCGCCAACACTATGCGGCGCAGTTGCGCTTGATTTCTGCTTGATTAGCGTAAGAAAAAAAGTGGCTGTTGTTGCTGTTGCAACGCGACAACGAAGCGCGCCAAAAATAAGCGTGAAGTTGGCCTTTTCGATTCCGTCCCTCGCTTCAACAATTTTTAGCTGTGTTTATTTGTATGTGTGTATGTACATAGTTTGGTGGAAAGTTCATAACCCAAATTTTCCCTGTACGTAGCCGTACGCCATTCACTAAGTTTTGTGTTAGAAGGCAAAGAAATGCGTTGAGTAAATATTGTCGGCACATGCCGGGTGGTCTTTCCGTAGTGCCGCACGCTCGTCGAATATTGTGAAATAATTATGATCGATTATGATGTTCCAGTTGAGAGCAAATACCGACAATGACTTGGTAAGTTTTTCACTATTGACTGTAACACTTCTGCGCTCCACTTCCACACTGTGATACAAATTTGTTTTCTTAAGTTTCTGAAGGTATCTTTGTAATTATTACTTTGGCTACTTTGAGCTAACATGTGAAGAATATGCAATGAGCATGGAACCAAAGAGTCATGGGTAGATCAAATTGTTTACTCCTAACTTGGTGTCTCTTCTTTCTGAATTAAGAGAAGATAAAGATAAATAAGGAATCAATCATCTGAAGTTCGATTCCTATCAATAGTTCACAATTTTTTACATGGGATCTCCGATTGTGATCACTTTGTTTCTTTTCAGTTGTTGAATGAATCTTTCACCCTGAGTAGAACCTCCATTTCGTTGCTGAATATGCAATGAACATGGCAACAAAGAGACCTTGGGATATCTACTAAATCCATGTCTCGTCATGGGTAGATCAAATTTTTCACTTCTTACTTGGTGTCTCTTCGTTCTGGACTAAGTAAGGAATATAAAAGCAAGGAATCCATCACGTGAAGGTCGATTCCTATCAATCTTTACTACAATAATAATTAATCATAATTGATTGGCACGACAGCCTGCTTACGCGAGACTAAGGCCTAGCTTCCCGCAACCACCCGTGTTGTGCGTGTGAATTTTGTACGCGGGTGGAAGGGACCTACAGTTTTATGCCGGTTCCGAACGGCAGGTTGGGAGCTTTTTCATAGGCAATTTTTACTCTCAGAGGTTTGCCATTTCCAGCTGAGAGGACAGCCACCGAAAGAGAAAACGAGTTTCCCGTTATTTTTTTAGGTGTTACTACATGCAGAATTCGAACTAGCGTCGCTCTGCATGCGACTCGCTTGGACCGCGCACTAACCAACTGAGCCACGGCGGCTGCATCTTTACTACAACATATTTTTAATGGGATCTCAGCCTGTGATCACTCTGGCTTCATTTCAGTTCTTGATTGAATCTTTTGCCTTTTACTAAAGAGTGCTGTGACGGAGTTGAAGGCCCATTCGGCTGCTGAATAAGCAAAGAAGATGGCACAAAAAAGACCTTGAAACATCTACTCTACTCATGTCTCGTCATGGGCAGATAAAATTTTTCACTCCTAACTCGGTGTCTCTTCTTTTTGAACCAAGAGATGAACATAAAGAAGGAATTAATCATCTAAAGTTCGATTCCTACCAATCTTAACTTTTTTTAAATGGGATCTCAGACTGTGATCACTCTGGATTTTTTCAGTTCTTGAATAAATCTATCTCCCTGATTTGAAACTCTATACGGCTTGTACGTTACAGTATTCATGGATATCCGCTGCCGCCGTGGCTCAGTTGGTTAGTGCGTTGGACCGCGAGTCGAAGGCAGCAACCCCAGGTTCAATACTGCCTGTAATAACACCTAAAAAGAAGAACGAGAAAACTCGTTTTCTCTTTCGGTGGTTGTCCTCTCAGGTGGAAATGGTAAACCTCTGAGAGTAAAAATTGCTTATGAAGAAGCTCCCAACCTGCCGTTCGGAACCGGCATAAAACTGTAGGTCCCTTCCACCCGCGTACAAAATTCACACGCACAACACGGGTGGTTGCGGGAAGCTAGGCCTTAGTCTCGCGTAAGCGGGCTGTCGTGCCAGTTAATTAATTAAATTAAATTCATGGATATCCAAGCAGCTTTTAGAATGAGCTGGAAAGAGCTATAAGGAATCAAAGTTAGTTCAGAGCTGTTGTACCTCCCTTCAAAGCATATGACTCCACCGGGTCACTCTCCGCTTAGTTCTGGGCCATTCATCATATCAACTCCTCCTACCTATCAGTAATGGACACTCTCAGTGAAGACACCAACCCTCTGATATCAACTCCCCCTACCTATCAGTCCTCATGGCTGAGTCCTCAACAGTAGCGGCTGCGTCCCTTGCCAGGCACTATAAAAGGGCACTACTGTCGAACACGCAATTTGTGCTGTCCCTGAGTCAAACATTCATTCGGAAGCTTATTGAAGTCATCACTGGAAAATGCGCTATTGAGTCTATGCTGATAATATAGTGCCTCTTGTTCAGTGATGTCTGCAGAAGCTGTACAGATGAGCAAAAGGTTGTAACGATACAACACTTTCGGTGTCACAGGAAAGTTAGCTCCGTACAACATTCCTGACCGACCTGGATAGCACAGCGAAAGTCGAAATTTCGAATCATCCCTTCTTCGTTGAAAGGTCGAACTGGTTTACCCCTGACTAAGATAATGGGCCTTTACGTACCTAACCTTCTCCTAACCTAACCTATGTTCTTTGATTAGCTATGGACCTAACCGGGTCTATGCTTAAATCGCCTGGTTATCCCCAGACATTGGCTTGGTCATGTCTCTCCTATGGACAATAATGATCCGACGAAAAAGGTGTTAGATGCGATAGTTGGAGGTCGACGACTAAAAGGGAGTCCGTATTTCCAGTGGAAGAACCAAGTTGAAGACGCCCGAACAACTCTTGGTGTGCTCAGTATAAACAAACTGCTTTGGACATGTCTCTCGTAGGAACAATGAAGCTCCGGCGAAAAAGGTGTTAGACGCGATAGTTGTAGGTCGGCGGCGAAGAGGGAGAGACCGTGTCTTCGAAAAAAGGATCAAGTTGAGGATATCTTCTCTTAACTTGTGTTCAACTGGGAAAGCAGCATATAATGCAGAGACGCTTGGAAAGGCCCCACTTCTGGCTCAGTTAAGTAAGTAAGTAGTCAGGTTACCTATTAGGGACGAATATTAACGAAAGTAGTAGAATGGACACCAAGCCAAGGTTTAGTTGTTGTATCATTGTAGTTGTTGTTATTATGCGAATTCTCAGATATTCGGCTGAGATTCGTTTCAAGACTAGTTAGAAGCCAAAATCCAAGCGCACTGAGTTTCACTGCGACTTTTGTTGAAAGCTACGATTGTTTGGAATCTAATGGAAATAGATCCACAGTTTGTTTAGATGTCGAAACGTTGATGTATCATTTTTTATATATCTATTCTTACCGACAGAACTTCTTAGATATCGATGATTTTTACAGATCATGTAAAAGTTACCTGAAAAGAATAATAAAAAAAGAAAGTTATTGTTAAGTTTGAGAGATAACTATACAAATTTACAAACTAGTGTTCACAGTTGAATTAATCAACGCAAATTGCTCAATAACTCTTCTCAATTAATATTTAAAATAAGAAAATCATTAGCATAGACCTTAAGAAGGTCACCCAGTTGTTATTGGTTAGGGTGAGTTAGCTGGGACTTGAACCAACGACCCTCAGACGTGGTAGCCATTGCACTAATCGATCGGTTTTGTAAGTACAATTTTGTGTATTTGCGACAAGTATCAACTGAGGGTGAATAATTATTGTTTTTGTAAGATTTTCTAAGATTTTTAATGTTCTAACTTCGGACTATCGAATCGAACCAAGGATTATTCACTCAATCGAAATTGGAACCAACGATCATCAGCTCAAGCATCAATTGACGGTGAGTATGGATCGGTTTTGCAAGATTTTTTAATTTTTTCACTTAATATTCTAACTTAGGACAATCGAATCGAACCACAGATTATTCACTCATTCATAATCACTCAATCAGAATAAGAACCAACGATCATCAGATGTGGTATCGAACCCTTTAACCACTGATACAAGCAGCAACTGACGATGAATAACGATTGGTTTTGTAGGATTTTTAATCTTTTCACTTAATGTTCTAACTTGTGTCAATCGAATCGAACCAAAGATTATTCACTCATTCATAATCAATAGTTAGTAGATCGTGAAACAGCAAATTGAATGCTTTCGTATAGAATTGAATACATTTGAATTGTTGTGCAAATTCCGCAAATTGTAAACACGAAACGCCACTAAATCATTGATGCACTCAACCGACAAGCAGCAGCAATGCATTGTTGGTTGGCTGCAACTGTTGTTGTGGTTGCCGTTGTTGTTGTTATTGTTGTACTTAGTTGTTGTCTGATTTGCACTTCTCTAATTGCTACTCTAATTACAAATTGCGTAGTAGCCTTTCAACAATTGGTGCCTTGACTTGGTGTTGATATTTGTTGTTGTTGTTGTTGTTGTAGTTGTTGCATTTTTTGTTGGCTTTTCTCAGATTTTTACAACTTGATATTGGCATTGTTTTTGCTTCATTTCAATTTACACACAATTTACAGTCGCAGTTGAATTTCTTGTTGTTGTTGTAAGCTTCGTGTTTGTGTTTTGGCGCTGAGTGCTTGCTTTCGCTCTGGTGGCGTGTAACATTTTTTGTGTAATGCGCAAAATCCAGCAAGATTGTGAACGCACAATAACAACAATCATAACAACAGTCACCACTAACAAGCGGCGAGCACAATTTTACAATTACAACAACCAAATAAATAACATTCATTTGAAAAGACGCAAAAATACTTTTGTTTATTTACAATTGAAAGTGGGTGGAGTGAAGAGCGGCGACCCCGACGAGCAATAAAGAAAAAGCGCGACAGCGCAAATACACAAAAAGCGGAAAACAGGAAAACGGCCAACAAAAGCCAAATCAATATAGAAATATAAAT
Organism: Melieria omissa; assembly: GCA_963971225.1. Classification (NCBI taxonomy): domain Eukaryota; kingdom Metazoa; phylum Arthropoda; class Insecta; order Diptera; family Ulidiidae; genus Melieria; species Melieria omissa. The sequence continues at coordinate 71,445,999 of OZ020267.1, read as the reverse complement.
ACGAGCACAACAACAATAAACTGTAGTAAAACAATCAGCAGCAAAATGAACCATAATAACAACAACAACAACAACTACTACTATAATAACATTGTGAACATTGTTCGTGTTCGAAGGCAACATGAATGTTGAGCGCCACCATTGCCATTTCGAATTATGACGTTCAAGCGTTCAAATTACATTTTGTAGTGTTTTTTAAATGGTTTGGTTTTGTTGTTGTTGTTTGTTGTAAAGATTTCATGCGCATAAACAAAGCTAAAGCAGATGTGCGTTTGTCGATGGGAGAGTGAGTGTGTAAAAGAGAGAGTGGGAGAGAGACAAGCAGGTGGGGTAGCAAAGTTCTGCGAAAGCGTAGTCGATTTGGGGATCAAGTTGAGTCCATGTCGAGCACTGCAAAAGTTGTGTGGCGTTATTAATACAAATCTTACGAAGGAATCCATTCAAAATGTAGAAAAAGTTAATTTTTTGTTGAGAAAATTCCTCAATGATTGTTTGATAAAATTCTTAAGAATGAATCCATTCAAAGTGTACTTAAATTCATTTCTAGTGAATTGTTTTTCCTGAAGAAAGTCCCTCAATGAGGAAAAAGTTGTTGATACAATCCTTAAGAATGGGTCTGTTTGAAATTCAAGTGAAATTTTCTATTGTTTCTATATGAAAAGTTGTTGACAAAATTCATTCGTAAAGATTTTGTCAACAACTTTTCATTGAAATCCATTCGTAAAGATTTTGTCAACAACTTTTCATATAGAAACAATCAAAAGTTCCACTTGAATTTCGAACAGACCCATTCCACAAAAATCCATAAACATGAAGTCGAATTTATTTAATTGAATTTTTTTTATTGAATAAGTTTCTGCATAAGTGAAAAGCACAGATCCATTCAAAATCCACGAAAAATTTTGAACCATGGTATTTTTTTGTTGATTAATATTACAATGTTCGAATGGGTACAAATGTACCTCAACGGAGAAATAAACATAAAATTTTTACACTATTTGTTATGCAAGCAGAGCGAGACTCCATGATAGCCTCAAATGATCTGTGCAGATTCTAGGAAAAGATTAAAAAAGAAAAAAATGTTTGTGTGGTGGTGGGTGAGAGTCGCCAAAAAAAAGTCTTCTCATTCTGCTTGGCATAGGTACAAATGTTTTTTTTTTTTTTTTTTTGTTTTTTTTTATATTTAACGAGGAGGAAGCATCGAAAGCCTAACCCCGTCAGTGTGAGACTTTAACACACTAAACCTCCTCACGTCAGATGCCGGTTTCCCCTCCGGACACTACCGTCAAGTTTTTCGTCGGAGGGCGGATTTGAGCACTAGGCTCGACGTTCGTCACTGATCCCGTGCTGTTCGTCTCAAGTTGCACTTATAGTACCTCCCATCTGTCCATTAAATAAGCCACCCTGTTTAGTTCGTCAACCCTTCCTCCCGATCGGCGCTATGTCCCGTTTGTTTGTTTCCGTACTGAAAACGTTCGTCTATGACATACTCAGTGGGCTTCAGCTGCTTGGCCGGAAGTGCGACGACGCTGTTCGTATTTCCTGAGCTCGTGGTGAATATGTACCGCCGCATCGCTCACCGCAACCCAAATTGACTGCGAGCTTATCATCTGTGCCGTAAGATTTTGCGGGCTTATATCCTCTTCCGCAAGAGAATTCACGCGGTCTCGAACTGCCGCAAATCGAGGGCAGTGGAACAACACGTGATTTGCGTCTTCGAGTACTTGGCAATTTGGGCATAGCGGCGAATCGTCGTGCCCGAACCGAAACAAGTAGCTCCGGAAAGCTCCATGGCCAGTGAGCAGTTGGGTTAGGTGAAAGTTTAATTCGCCGTGGGTGCGCTGCACCCATTCCGCAATATTGGGGATTAGTGCGTGTGTCCACGGTGGTGGACATAGGTACAAATGTACCCCCGTGTATTTGTATCCTTTACACTGGTGATAGAGTCGCTGGGAGGAGCTTGTAAGGTTCAGAGAGATATCTATTATATATATTATATTTGTAATAGGAATCACCAGGGGAGCTCATTTAGTAACGTTCATCCGTCTGTCCATCCTTCAATCGGCTGATTCTCAGACCTAATGTTATGGATGTATAAAACGGTTGTACGTCCAATCTTTTCTTATGGTTCCTTAGTTTGGTGGAAAGCTCTCAGGATGGACTATAACATCACCAAGCTGAGTAGAATACAAAGAACGGCATGCGCGATAACAACAGGGGCGAATAAATCCTGCCCAACAGAGGCTCTGAATGTGTTGGCGCACTTACTTCCGATAGATCTTCATATCGGCAACACCGCCACTCTAAGTGCTCTCAGGCTAAGAGAGATAGGATGCTGGAAGAATAAACCGTATGGACACGGGTCAATACTAGAACAACTACAAAATGCACACACTGCGGAGACAGACTGCAAAATTCCCACTCTATTCTTGGGGAAAAGATATGGCGTACGAATTCCCTTCCGTTCGGAATGGAAGAAAGGAAGAATCACAAGTGGGAGCGATACCGAAATCTACACTGATGGATCAAAGATGAACTGCTGTATAGGAGCGGGAATAGGATTCATGAGCCGTAAGAGGATTGATACTCTTACGAATCAGTATCCTGACATTGCAATACCGAGGGACACAATCTCACTAAAGTTCAGTTTTATCAAAAGATTTAAAACTGAGCTTAGCAACAAAAGGAGCTGAGTAGGTATATCGGAAACGTATCTGATAGACCAGCATATGATTTCCTGGTACACAGACGGCTCCTTAACGGAGGAGGGTACAGGGATAGGCGTTTACGGGCCGAGGATAAGATACTCGGAACCTACGGGAAAACACACCACTATCTTCCAGGCGGAAATATACGCCATTGAAAGGTGTGCTGATTTCAATCTGGCGAGAAGATACCGGAATCGGAAGATTGCTATCCTCTCCGACAGCCAGGCGGCTATCAAGGCTCATAGATCCTACCAGGTGTCCTCGAAACTGGTTTTGGAGTGCCTTGAGAAGCTAAACGAACTTGGCCGTTACAACCAGGTCTGGGTACTTTGGGTTCCGAGCCACGCTGGCATTGAAGGAAACGAAGGGGCCGATGAACTGGCAAGGAGGGGAGCTTCCACACCTTTTGTCGGCCCTGAACCCTTTTGTGGATTGGGAAAAGGAGCTTCTTCTATCCTAACGAGAAAGGACGAGATAACCAGAAGGACTCAATACTGGGAAAATCTACCAGGTCTAGAGCATTCCAAAATGGTTATCGGGTCCTACAATAGGAAAAGATTCGAGGATTGCATGACCCTATTAAAGAATAATCTAAGGATTATCACAGGAATGCTAACAGGTTACAGACTGAATTATCATCTGGCCAAACTAGGCATCCGTGAAAACGGTTACTGCAGGTTCTGCTTGCAGGAAAATGAGACTGCATTACATATACTAGGAGAGTGCCCAGTACTCATGCATAAAGAAGGAAACACCTGGGGGACCATCTTATACCAGGTACGGACTTGATATCCAGAGGTGTAGGAAGCATATTAAAATTCCTCCTGGTTGTCGGACTTACTGACAGTTTGTGAAGTCCAAGAAGGGGGCACAATAGATCTATAGGTCGCGGTGCATCATCCCCATCAATAATAATAATAGGAGCGGGAATCTACTCAGAGAAGCTGAGGCTTAGCAAATCCATTCGCCTCCCAACACAGCTAGCGTCTTCCAGGCGGAAGTTTTCGTTATTAAAGAGACCTGTAGGATGGTAATGGACGATACCACCTACAAAAACAATATATGCATACTATCTGATAGCCTATCTGCCATCAAAGCGCTAGGCTCGTCTGTTATAACATCCAAGCTGGTGTGGGAATGTAAGGAGGCTTTGATGGATCTACTTAGTTTGAATCAAGATAGTGGTTTCAAAACGGCGCATCTGCGCTACTTGGATGCTTGGGGCATCACCACTCTAACCAACCAACCAACCAACAACCAAAGGAATAGATCCGCACCAAATACAGCAAATTAGTTTTTTTTGGGATTGAACTGTAAACAACAACAAATTTGTTTTGTTTAATATTGTTTCCATACCTTTCAATTTTAAAATGAAATTTCCCAACTATATTCAATGTGTTGTTTTTAATTTCCTTTCAATTGCACACAATGTACGTATTCATTTTTTCAATTTAATATAAAAATATATATTTTTTGCCTTCCTTGCCTCCTGGACATTGAAGTCCAAAAAAAACAAACAATTGAAATATAATAACTGTTTTATACTTTCAAAATCACTTACACTTTTATTTATTTATTTTTATTTTTTGCATGTAAATTATCGAATGTAATTCTTATAACATTTTTTTTTAAACTTTGCAACAATTTACGTATTATGTAATTTTTTCAACTAAATATGAAAAAAAATTTTTTTTTGAATGTGCGAAAAAAATTTTGTAATTACTTTCCAAATCACGTAGACACTTCTATTTATTTTTTTTTAATTATGATTAATTATTTAACTACTTTCAAAATCACTTGGAAAATTTTGTTTAATTTTTTTTATTATTTGCAATAAATCTTTTTTTAAAACTTTGCAACATTTACGTATTTTTTTTTTCAACTAAATACAAAAATAATTCTTTCCTTTTTTTAATGTGCATACAATTTTTTTTTCGAACTTTACTTTAACTACTTAAACACTTTTATTTTTATTAGATTCACTCAATTCACATTCAATTATAATTTGCAATAAATTTCACTTTTCTTTATTAATTTTTATGTTATTTTTCTTGTTGAAATGTATTTTCACTCAATTGTGCGCAGAAAACCATCGAACACTCACACTTCACAACATCCGTGCTACGGATTTTCCAACACAATTTCCGGCGGCCGGGGGTTGCAGCAACCGAACGCGCACGAGCAATTCAGTCGAACGGCGAGTGATCGTCGGGTCGGCTCGGTCGACCGAATGCGGCAATTATTCAAAATCAACGCAGCGCCATTAACGCGACCATTAAAAACTATTAGTTGTGCGCTAAAACGTAAAACAGCAACAATAAGATACCAAAATAGCAACAACAAGAAAATATTAAAAATTAAAAAAAAATTAATAATAATACCTGACAGTGTGAACGACAGCGAGTAGCGGCAAATGTCGAGTTTTATGATTTATTGAGCATTAAAGTGCGGCAGGATCGACGGCGTTGTTGAGCACATGGTTTGTTTTTGTTCTTGTTGTTGTTGGCGGCGTGTTTGGTATTGTTTGTTTGTTTGGTTGCTTGTTTGTAGTTGTTGTTTTATTATTAATTTGTTTGTTTTGTTACACTTTTTTGGCGCTTTAGTTGCATTTTAGCTTCGTTTGATTTCGGCGTGTGTCGCGTTTTAAATGGCGAACAATTTGAGACAACAGCGACGAAGCAGCAAAGTGCGAGATTAAAGAAAGTATCGGCGAACGGCGCGAAGAAAGCACGAGAACAGGGCTGAAGGGGCTGTAGTCGTCGACGTTGCGCACGCAACCGCCGAAAATATCGCACCGAAACAACGCACCGAGCAGCGAGACGAGCGGCGAATACACCGACAGCGCCGACGACGAGCCTGCTTATCCGCGATCGAGTCGAGCGAGCGAGCGTATGAATGAACACCAACGTTCCAACGAACGCTGCCGCTCAAACCATGAATGAAAAAATTTCACAAATAACAACGAAAACGACGACGACGACAACAGCGCCGACGACGAAAACAAAATCTATAGTAGAATTACGACTAAGCAACAACAACAAACCGAAAGCAAAGAAACGACACACAGATACACACGCACACACTCAAGCGCACAGCGAACGAACGCCGAACGCGATCGCTGCGGCAAAGCGGCGCGGCCGTGCAAAGCTTGCGCGTAGTACACGACGAGTCGGCTGAGGCGTCCAAGTGAGCGAGGTAGTGGTGGCCGTCAGTCAGTCAGCCGGCAGGCGGGCGGCGTATGCGCACGAAGCCGGCCCAGAACGAATCATCGAGTCACAAGCGAGCATAAAAACGAAAACAACCAGAACTACAAGAACAACAACAACAGCAGAAGCGATCAAAAAAACAGCGATTTCGCTATGAATAAAAACACGACAGCAGGCGGCAGCGCACTGTGGAGCGAAATGATGCATCAGGTAGGGGGAAAAACTTTTAAATTATTTTTTAAACTGGTTCTTTCATTTACTGTGGAGTTAAGTGTAAATGAAAGTTGAAAGTTTTATAAAAAAATGTATAAATAAATTTAAAAAAATAAAATAAATTAATAAAAATGATAAAAATTTATAAAGGAATTTTTGCGTTTTTGCACCAATTTATAGGTATTTTTTTTTTTTTATTTATTTTTCCATTCAGATCCATCACAATAGCCCACAGTGCAATAGACGCAAAAGAAAAAAGCACGGCACGAAATGAAACGAAACGTAATTGTAACTTGACAGACAGACGACCAACCAAAACAACGTACGATCGTGATTATGATTTCGATGATTGCAATCATCACAATGGAAACAACAACAATAATGACAATGATGATGATGATGACAATGATGATGGATAATGATGAGAACGCGTTGATGAACCGCACGCAACAATCGCAATTCAACTGCAACGGCGATAGTTCGACAACAACAACAGCAACAAAGTAGCATCTACTAATGTGGCGCACAATCGTAATGATTCGGCAGCCTAATGTGTCAGATTGTGCTAAGGTTGGAGCGTAATCATGATTGTGTGGAGTGTTTGTTGCTGTTGAATTAATTGTAATTGGCTGTGCTGGTGCGCTGGATCTGATGAAGGCGCCGATGATAATGATGACGATGACGATCATGCAGCCGATGAATGATTTCTCTCTGTCGCTCTTGCGTTTTATTAGCTGACAGCGTTGAGTGCATCTTCATGCACAAGTTTTTGTTGTTGTGTCAAAATCAATTCATCAAAATGGAGTTGATTTGTTGTTGCATCAGCATATAGAGTCCAAGTATCGTGAAGTGACAGGCGACTGAAGTGATTCGAAGGCAGGAGAGAGTAGGTAGTAAATGGAATAGTGAGGGGATGATCAGTCAATTGAGATTGTCAGTCTCGAAATAGTCAACAAAGTTAATCAACAAATTTTAGATTTAGCAGAGTTGAGAGCTAAAACGACATTTATTTAGTGATCCATTATTTGCTTTGGTACTTTAGCTGTTGTGACGGGGAAGTTTTTAGCGATACATGTACAGTAAAACCCGCTCAAGTTCCTCATCTATAAATAAAAGCTTTTTTGAGATACTTAGACGAATGAAGTACTGAGTACTTAAGCGTACATAGTGCATAGTGACCACAAATGTTTGCTTCTCAAGAGAAGAAAAGTACTTGAGCGGTGATGTACTTAGGGGGATATTGCAGTATGTAGTTCTAGAAACAACTCTTGACTGTGCATTTGGTGATTCAGCATTGAAAAGCAGGCGTGCGTGTCGGCAACGCGGCCCTTTAATGCAGATCTTTAGCTTTCTGCGCATTGGCAATGTCTATGGAGTCTTCAACGACAGGGACTTACGGATGAGTGACGAAGCCCCGTCGTTCCAAAAGATGTTCGATTTGTTGTGTCATACCTTAAGAATACTGCAGTCTCCTTTAATTACTTACTTGCCGAACTCGATAGTCCAGCGGGTAGCGCGCTGGCTTCTCAGTCCAGAGTCTCTAGGTTTGATTCCCAGCTCGGGCTGATTAAACACTCGTCTACTTCTAATGCCACTCACATGAAGTAGATGAGAATTATAAGATCTTTGGTCCTCTCTACCTGAGAGATGACTACTGAATTGAATGAAATAGCGAGGTGTTTGAGCTGAACGCATAGAATCAAAGAGCTTATGCTGACTTGGCCATGTTGTTTGTACTATATATCTATAGATGCTCCGGCAAGGCCGGTTTACAAGACCATGTCATCACTGCTATCCCATCTGCGTTGGAATTACCAAGTGTCGCAGAACCTTGTGGCACTTGGGATTTCCAACTGGCGCCACCAAACACAGCACAGAAACAGTTGATTGGTTTGGCTAAGACTGATGAAGGGTTATGGCGCCAGTTAAATGATATGTGCTAGTCTAGCGTGTAATGTACTGGCTTCTTATACCAGAAGACTTAGGTTCGATTCCCAGCTCGTGCTGGTAAAACACTCGTCTACTTCTATCGCTCACATGAAGCATATGAGAATTACAAGAATCACACAAATGCGCTTTTGGCAAGCACTGGGAAAACCTTCAAGTGGAAGAAAACTGCAACCCTCCGTAAGAATTCGGCGTTAAACTGTAGATCCCCTCCTCTCCCTTCCTCCTTCCCCAATGCGTTTGAAATGTGCGTTGTAAAACATGTTGAAAAACAATGTTACATACACATTTCCCACGGCTGAAATTTGTGGTATCACAATTGCCTCATATAGAGGCCTAAGTGTGTTTCAGACACAGTCAGCCAATACCTTCCTACCCTCTCTATCTCCTCTTTTGACCTATCATCATCGACTATTGATAACTAATAACTCTTATTGTCGATTATTGAAACCTTCCAATTACCTCAAACCATTGATTCTTAATGTCCCAACTATAAAAATTATATAAATTATCAATCCAACACTGACTAATGACATTGTTTGGTGCTGTTTACAAGGGTTTCTTTACATTTCTCGAAAATCTACAAGTCGTTCTTGTGTGTCGTAAGTTTCTCTGAACAATAGTCGAGAAACCCAGTTGGTAAACTGAATTTCTTTATAATCTCAATATTTATACATCCGCGAAGCGCCGTTTAATACGACGAAACCATTTATAAATCAACCACAACTAACCGCAAACACCGGCAAAACTTCAGCCCGTCTGCATTTCAAAACAAACAATAAAACTACAAGTTTTTTTATAAAAAATATCCGTTTTACGTGGAGATAAAATACTTTTCAGGTTTACTTTGAAACGCATTAATCCCCCGTTTACTCACGTCATAAACGGATTTCACTGGAAGTGTTGAGCACATGTCGCCTGCGTGTACTTCAAGAGCAATAATATTCGATATCAACAACACTCGGTTGCTTATCGTTGGGCAATAAATTCGTCATCGTATTCTTTGGAATTCAGTCTATCGAATAGTTGGTAAGAGAGGATTTGTAAAGTCCATGTACACGCACTATGCGGAGGGTTCAGATATGGTATGGTAGATAGGGAAGACTACTAAATTACATACACATGTGAGTGAGTGTTGGGGAATGATATAGATTATACTATGGAATAGAAAATGGTATGGAATAGTATGAAATAGTTTAGAATATAATAGAATTAAAAGATATTTTGTCCATGGGAAAGAACCTACCGAAGACACATTGAGGTCGACAAGTTAACTGGTTATGACATCGTCAAATAGCGAAAGTGGAAAGATATACAGCTGGATCGGTGATCTGTCTGATCTAAATAAATTTTGATATTTGATATCGTAAGTTATGGTATGCAGAGCAATTTAGGATCATCCAGGAGCAGAGCCTCGATCACAGAGGTGCTTTAACCATTTTGATTTCTGAATGAACCATAGCAAGTCTTTGATATTGAGTGATTAAGGATAGCCCTGAACAATAGGAAACCAGTGACCTTCCACTTGCGTAGTAAGAGAGTCTGCGTCGATTTCTTCCCCTCATTGAGGCAACTTCCTCATCAAGTGACGATAATTAGTGCTTTGGTAAGGTTTCTCTAATGTATAAGGAGTAGAGCAACTGATAAAGTTAATATAACATTCTGACTAAAAGATGTTCATTCTGTTATTATGATAAAGGTTCCAGACTCTTCGAAACTGGTTCTTCGATAGACTTGTGGAAATAACTGGTAACTGAAAAGCCCAAATGATTTCCAAAATATATCGTTTGGATCTATAGGGAACCCAACAGGAAAGAACACAATTTCCTTGCCAAGACCAAATGCCAAAGATTTCGACTGCATATACAGGGAACCCAACAGATAGGGAGGGACACAATTTCCTTGTCAAGACCAAATATTTCCCAAAAGATCCCCTACAGATTTACAGAGAAACCAACGAGTAGGGAATGACACCGGATCAAAAATGTGAAGGCAATCACAATGAACCCAGTAGGGTCTCCAAGTAGATGTACATATCGTACACTCTCCTTCTATGACTCATCCTAACCTTAGGCCAACGAACTATCTTTAGTCGTTTTCCTCCATAGAGACAGAACAAAAACAACTGTAAACGTTGAACTGAGATAATTCTCAGAGCCTATTCTGGCTCAAGCGTCAGAGGCTTCGTTACCTGCGTGTCGCTCCACCCAAGTTGGCGTCAGACATTTGCAGGACTTGACTATTTTGGAAGTGATTGAAAGGCTGTCTAGGGCCATAAGCGCAGTCTGACTGTCCCTATAGGCACAGATTTATCTGAGTCATATTGCCTCAACTGTTATCTTCAGCTCCGCCTGAAATTGTACTATGTTGCTCTATTTTTCCCTTATTTTTCCTTATTTAAACTTAATCGATCCGCGCATAAATCTGAATTGATTCTGAAGTTCTAAGGAACTAAAGTTTAGGGATTACTGTTAGTGGGTCTTATATGTCTCGTCATAATACCGGCAAATTATGAGTCTTAAGAACGAAGCAATAACTCCTTCAATATTCGCTAAGAAGACGTCAGATCTCTCTTCGACAGGCAACCAAAACTTTGATTTAGTTGGAAAGCTGTGTTAAAGCGTTTCAGAGAGATGTGGTAGTTTACTCGGAGAGGGGTCTGTAAAACTGCTTGGACTGTAGATAAAATCTGAACTTCAGGATGTCAAAAAGACATAACTTTGGAAGGCGCCCAAATCTCCGTTTGGATGGAACTTTCAGAGTGATCTATTTTCGAATATTATTTATCGATCGCAGCGGAGTTTCATCGGGGTGGAACTGAAAAGCTGTCCTTAAGCACGTCAAAGAGAAGTGAGCTGCTTTGGAGTTCAAAGATGGCTCGATAGACTGCTTGACCACGCCGAGAGGTAACCAAAACCTTTTTGGAATACAAATAGAAAGCTGTGCTTAAAAAAGTCAAACAGACGTGGTAGTTTACTCCGATTGGGGCAAGAATGGCCGCTAGTAAAATAGTCAAAAGCTAAGCTTAAACATGTCAAAAAGAGATTACTTCGAGCCGCACTTTGGTTGGAACTGAAAAGCTAAGATTAAGCATGTCGAGAGGAGCTTCGAGCTCAAAGGTGGCTCGAAAGACTACTTGACCACTCCGAGAGGCAATCAAAACCTTGTTTGAAAACAAATGGAAAGCTGTGCTTAAGAAATAAAAAAAACGTGGTAGCTTCCTCTGTTTGGGGTCTGAATAGTCACTTGAAAAGTAGTGAAAACCTGAGCTTAAGCAAGTCCAAAAGACATAGCTCCGAGGAGTTACTGAAACCACGTTTCGATGGAAGTGGAAAGCTTAGCTTAAGAAAGTCAAAGAAACGTGGTAGCTTACTTTGTGAGGGGTCCAAAAATAAGAGGTCGGAAAAATCTCACTCTCAAAGGCAATAAAAACCATATTTGAATAAAGGTGGAGAGCACAACAAAGAAACATAGTAGATCTCTTCGAAAAGGACCTGAAAAACCATTCGATTTTTTCAGAGCTGCCTTTTTGAAATCGGGAAAGTCCAAATCTTCTGCTGCAATTCTATCAAATAGCCACGACTTGATAGCCTCCGATACAAAAAAGAGTTTTTTCTGAACCTGTTCACTCAATCAACTCAACCAATATGAAAATATAACCTATTTTTTTTTAAAGATGTTAAAACCCGCCATTAAGACCCAAATTGTATGATCATAAATCTTAATTATAGGTGCAAATGTGTGCATTTAACACATTTGCGCTCGGAATGCGTTTGTGTAACGCCCTTTGAGTATTTTTACTGAAAACAACAGCAACATAAACAAACACAAATTGACTTCAATAAAACGCAAACAAAGAGCAAAACAATAAAAATCGAATATGAACTTTATTTATTGACTTCTAACAGGCAGTGAGGCCGACCGGCAAAGCGAAGAAAACAACAGCAATGAAAACAAAAACAAAAACACTTTGTTATGTTGCAACATGCCGCCATGAATGCACACGCACACACACACACACACACACGCAAATGTTGTTTTAACACTTGGCGGCGCTGCTGCTGCTACTATTTGTTGTTTTTTTTTTTTATTATTATGATTGTGTTTATGTTGTTGTTGTGTTATTGCCATTTGCTGCATTCCTTTGCGGCTTATCACTGTAAAAAGATTGTAAATTAAAATACACACACACACACACACAGACATACACACGCATAAATGGGGCGGCGCACAAAACGCAACAGCCAAGCAAATAAACACAACGAACAAACAAACAATCCAACGAAATCACACTGCAAAGGGCCACAATGCTGCGCCGGAGACACTTAACTGCCATTCAACGGCCGCGCTGCGCATGCGCCGACCGAACGAATGTGCAATGGAGCGGCGCATTCGTGCGAGATCACCGGGTCGTTAACTGCGACGGCAACGGCGACGGCGACGGCGCTCCGACGTGCCGCCGCCCGCCCATCCTTGTGCGCGATTCTTTCATGCAAGCAAAGTTCCAATTGATGTTGTTGTTGTTGTCGGCATTGCTTTTGCAGTTTCGAAACCTGAACGAAAAAACCAAGCAGCTGTTGATGAGGTTGGTGCGGTCGGTGCGGTTCGGCTGATTGCTCGGTCAACATGATAAAAATACAAATTAACGCATTAATTTGCTTTTGCTTTGATTGTTGCAAAACAACAAACCGACAAGTTATGCTGGCAACGACGAAAACAACAATAATGACATCAACAACAACAACAAATGCCCCATCCAGTTGAAACCGTTGCGAAAAGAGAATTTCCTTGGTTCCAGGAATTGATTGAGAAATGAATGCATAATGGCAACGATCAACTTCCCTTCTCCCCTCCTCCCTCAACCACCAATCTCAACGTGCTGCCGCCATTCGAAAATATGCAACGAAGAAAATATGCACATTGTTGTTGTCGATTTGTTTTAACCATATTCAACTTAAACTTTCGTCAAGAAAATGAATATGAGCAACTCGGCAACAAAAACAACAACAACAACAACAACAACATGAAAACTGACCTAAATGTTTGAAATACCTTTTGGGCTGCGCATTGCATTTTCGTTGAATTTCGATTTGACTTAATGCACTCAGAGGTGGCAATTTGCGCGATGTGTAATGTGGTGGCGGAGAAGAAGAGGAGAAGCGAAGAATTCGATTTGGTAATATCCAGAGAGACTTGAAGAATGAGGGGATTTTATGAAGCAAAATGTATCATAGGAAGAGGTAGGATAGGGATAGTGATATGGATAGGGATAGGGATAAAGATAGGGATAGGGATAAGAATAGGGATAGGGACAAAAATAAAGATAAGGATAGGGACAAAAATAAAGATAAGGATAGTGATATGGATAGGGATAGGGATAGGGATAGGGATAGGGATAGGGATAGGGATAGGGATAGGGATAGGGATAGGGATAAGGATAGGGATATGGATAGGGACAGGGATAGGAATAAAGATAGGGATAGGGAAAGGAATAGAGACAGGGATAGCGATAGGGATAGGGATAGAGGCAGATATAGGGAAAGGGACAGAAATAAAGATAGGGATAGTGATATGGATAGGGATAGGAATGAAAATAGGGATAGAAATAAGAATAGGGATAGGGAAAGGGAAATGAATCGGGCTAGGGATAAGGATAGGAATAAAGATAGGGAGATAGGAATAGGGATAGGGACAGGGACAGGAATAAAGATAGGGATAGTGATATGGATAGGGATAGGAATAAAGATAGGGAAAGGGATAGTGATATGGATAGGGATAGGAATAAAGATAGGGATAGTGATATGGATAAGGATAGGAATGAAAATAGGGATAGGAATAGGGGTATGGATAGGGATAGGGATAGGGATAGGGATAGGGATAGGGATAGGGATAGGGATAGGGATAGGGATAGGGATAGGGATAAGGATAGGGATATGGATAAGGATCAGGATAGGAATAAAGATAGGGGGATAGGAATAGGGATAGGGACAGGGACAGGAATAAAGATAGGGATAGGGATAGGGATTGGAATAGGGATAGGGACTGGGATAGGGATAGGGAAAGAGATACGGATAGGGATAAGAATAGGAATAGGGATAGTGACGTATATAGGGATAGGGATAGAGACAGATATAGGGATAGGCATAGGGATATATAGATATTATAAGTTCTTTAGGGGGGTTAACTGTACCGTCTAAAAATTAAAATTATCAATTGGAAAAATTTCATTCACTCATTCGATTCATTCATTTATTCATCGACGAGGTCCACTTGAATTGGAAGGTCTGTTCGCAGCTGCACTATCAGCGCCACTACGGCCCTAAGAAAACGTAATAAATAAATAAACTGAAAAGGCACAACCACTCCAAGTTCACTTCAGCGACCCTCTGTACGTCATTGTAGCCGTTGAGCACACCTGCTTTCCGGTATTAGCGACCGACGACACGACAGCAAACACTCCACTCGACAGCAAACACTCCGCCTGATACCCAAATAATCCGCACTCGGATCGTGCGACTTGACGGCCCGGCAGCGCATTTACCTATCGATAATGTTTGCCACTACTTTGTCGTTGTACAGGAACAAATAATAAATGCTTTTGTAATTTAAATTAAAGCCCACCGGGATCGAGGTGTGAATTGGGCACAAATTCTTGCGGAGACTTTTCCGCATGCGGCCACGACTTTGCTTATCGCCACATCAATCAAATATGCTCAAATTGTATTTATCAATAAATCAATATCAATATGAATAAACACACACACACACACACATATCAAAACATTTATTTCATTCATACAGTCCGCTGCCCTACGAAATACTACCAAAGCATTACAAGAAATCGAAAACGACCAAACAAAAACTGCATCCATTCACAAAACTAGGCAAACAACGCCGCAATAGGAGAGTAAAGAAAAACATTATTTTATTATTATTACTGTAAATATGTACGTGGCCCAAAAATTCCACTCAAAAGTAAACAAACCCAAATTTTTCCTATCAGCAGAAGCTACCAAGACAGAAAAAAAACAAAGTAAATACAACAATCGAGAAAAAGCACAAAGCTTGAAGCAAAACTATGAAAAACCATAACAACAACAACAAAACCAAAGTCAAAGTCAACTCAAGAAAACGACCGAAAGTCAATTATTTCTGTTATTTGGCTGTCGAATCTAAGTTGTGGCTGTTATCAAGTGTCACACACAAATAATGTAACTGACATTCCAGCGCATAGCGAACGTTGGCCGCACATTCCAGGCCAGCGCCGTCGCTGCACAGTGAGACCAGACCAGAAAAAAGTCTTCAAAATATTTACACAAGCGCCAAGCGCAAAGAACCCATGAAACTTTCAAAGGCGCAGCGAACCCGACAGCCGACAATAAGTCAATATGCACTTTGGGTGCCGCTAACGTCAGCCACCACCAGTACTGACTGACGCGCCACAGTGCACTCACGTCGATCGTTAACGCTCGGCGCATTGTCGTCACATTGGTGTTTTTTTACTGCTTTTCGACAATTTTTATATTTTCTAATTTTATTCTTTTGTTTTGTTTTTTCGAAAATGCGTGTTGGAATGTCCAAAATAAGTTTACATACTCGTAGTAAATATGTTTTCATTAGGCGTTTGTTTTTACACGCTTTCTTTCATGTTTTTAGATTTCAATTTTATTGCAGCGTTCCAAATATTTCCAAACATGTAACACATACCAAGTGTGTTTTATAGGTTCGTGAAATAGTCTTTAAGCGACTACTGACTACTGAAGTGTTGATTTTTTAATTCCAAAAGCTTTTAAGTTCAAAAGTGCAGAAGAATTCCTCACAGCCAGAATTCGTTTCCTACTTAGTAACTAACTGAAAAGGTCGGCTTGGCTTTGATTTGAGGGAGACAATTTCTGAGTGGGCTTCAAAAGCGTTCAGGCCAATTCAGATCTCAGCTTACTTCCATTCCATTGGACCATGGCCGATCATACGATCCTCCTTCCATACGATCTTCCTTACAATGCCTGTTTATACTCACACCTTTCCTAGTTTTTTACATCAAACAAAAACGCCGACTTTCTCAACTAGATTCTTCCAATAAAGACCCTATTCCCTTCTGTATTGTCGTTCCAAATCGACCAAATCTTCTAACAAAGATACTGTTCCCCTCTTTATCGGAGGGTGTTCGAAAGGAAGGTGCTTTACAAAATCTTTCACCCTATTCGTGACGGCTAACAATGATCTAAGCTGATCTAAGCAATAAGCTGTTCCAAAACATGGACGTAGCATAGCGAATCAATATTCAGGGTCTCTCGTATGAAAGTTCGCTGCGGTAGTTCGAGTGCAAAGTGAGAGACCGATCTCTGCTAGAAGGACCAAGTTGAGAACTCCCTAACATCTCTGGTTGTGTACGCTAATACAGAGCACAAACAATTAGTTTGACTTTAAGCACTAATTCTGTCATTTTCACTGGGAACTTAACATGCAGAAGGTCCAAGTTCTGAGATTGTTATTACAGATTATCCACGTTTTCTAAAGTTCCCGTGTTGATATTTGTCGAGTTGAAAGTTTACAAAACTCTTGTAATTGTCAATAAAGAAATCATAAAAATTTCCAATCATGTTCAATGTCAGACTGATTTGACACTGAAATTCATACATAAATTCTAAGCGTTGAATGGTTTTGAATTTTGATTTCATAAATGCATGAAAAACTCAAACTTGGCTTCGAATTGGGCCGTTGGCTTATCGCCAATGACTGTCAGCGTTCGACATAAAAATGTTTCAATTAAAATGTTGTAACAAATAAAACAAACAACTGTTTTCAGTGGGGCAGACCAGAAGAGTGTCAATCATGTGTCACAGAGGTTGTGCTATGATTTTATGTCGTCGAGTCTTGGATTTGGACAAAAACAACGACAAATTTAATTAACTATTAGTGAATGTTGCTGTTGTCGGTTGTGTGTTTTCGATGTCAGAATAAGAAATTTTTTTTGGTAATTTCGAACAATTATTTGAATTCGTTATGTGAGCGATAACGTAACAAGTATTTATTTTGTTTATTGTTTTTGTAGTGTTTTAAGAAGAAACATGAGTTTTTGGATTATGTGTTGTTTTGATTATTGCTTGTTGAAAGGTTTCTCAGCGACGTTTGTGTTTATGGCGTTGAAAGCTGTAAAATCTGAATGCGATTTTGGCTGTTGTTGAATTAAGTCATTAAAATCTCGCCTTTGGGAGATAGTGGGCGCTGGGAGATTAGGGCCGCTCGGCGATAAGCGACACAAAATTATTTCTATTAAATGGGCTGTTTTTACAATCTTTCGAAAAATATTTTTAAATCAATTGAAATATACAACTAAAAGAATTGAATTAAATACCGAGTTGCTATGGAAATAAAAAAAATTAATAAAAAAAATTAAATAAAAAATAAATTAAAAAAATTGTAAAATAAATGTAATAAAAATAATTGAATTGAATACCGAGTTGCTATGGAAATAAAAAAACAAAACAAATAAAAAAAAATTTTATAAAAAATAAGTGAAAACAATTATTTGTAATGCAATATATGTAATAAAATAATTGTTTGGATTTATTTTTTATTAAATTTTTTTGTATTTTTTTTTTATTTCCATAGAAACAAAAATAAGAATCATTTAAAAAATAAATTAAAAAATATTAAAAAAAGATTGGTATGGAAATTAAAAAAGAAATATAAAAAATATTACATAAAATTAAGTAAAAAATAGTAAAAACAATAAAAAGTAAAAATAATAATAAAAACAATGTTACTATGCAAACTCAAAAAATAAGTATAAAAAATTAAAATAAAATAAAAAAAATAATAATAAAAACAAAAAAATAATAATAAAAACTAAAAAAAAAATATATAAAAAAATTAAAAAAATTATAAAAAAATAAGTATACAAAATTAAAAAAATAACAGAAAAAAATAAATTAATATTGTTATGCAAATTAAAACAATCCATATAAAAATAAAACAACAAATAATTAAGAAAATTAAAAAAAAATAAATTAATTAAAATAATACAAAAATTAAAACAATACATATAAAAAATTAGACAACAAATAAATTAAGAAAATTAAAAAAAAATAAATAAATTAAAATAATACAAAAATTAAAACAATACATATAAAAAATTAAACAACAAATAAATTAAGAAAATTAAAAAAAAATAAATTAATTAAAATAATACTAATTAAAAACAATAAATAAATGTTGCCATGCGAACTAAGAAAATAAATATAAAGAAATAACATAATAAGATAAATTAACAAAATAATAAAAAAAAATAAAAAAATAGATCAAACTAATAATAATCAAAAATAAAAAGAAATATTGCTATGCGAACTAAAAAAAAAAATATAAAGAAATTAAATAAAAAAATTAATAAATTTATATTTAAACAATAAAAATATTAAAAAAAACAATAAATAAATATTGCTCTGCAAGTTAAAAAATACATACAAAAAAATTATATTAAACACAAATTAACGAAATAGTCAAAAAATTAAAAATATAAATAAAAATAAGACTAATTGAAAATAATAAATAAATATTGCAATGCGAACTAAAAAAATAAATACAAAGAAATTAAATAAAAAAATAAATTTAAAAAATAATAAAAAAAAGTATATCATAAATTACAAAATAATAAATAAATCCAAAAAGTAAATAAAAAATAAAGGAATAATAGGGTAGAAATTAATACCTAGATGAATATTGAAAAATAAACACATAATAAATATACAATATATATATTTACATATATTTTATATATAATATACAAAAATAGATAAAAATAAAAAAAATAGATATAAAAAAATATAAAATACAAATCAATATAATAAACATATTAAGATTTATACAAATCATTACAAAATCAATTTTTATAAAAATTATTTTGTGCTCCAATTAAAAACAAAAAATAACACAATTTTATAAAAAATATTTTATTTGTTTTTGTTTTAAATTTTTGTGGCTGTAGCCATTTACTGCAGTCGCCGTAGCTCAGCTGGCTAATGCGTTGCGCCGCGAGTCAAGACTCCGCGAGTTCAATACTCCGTTGCGTTAACACCGAAAAAAAAGAAAAAAACAAAAATTTTTCTTTCGGCGGTTGTTCTCTCAGCAGGAAATGGCAAACCTCTGAGAGTAAAATTGCCTATGAAAAAGCTCCCAACTCGCCGTTCCGAATTGGCATAAAACTGCAGGTCCCTTCCAACCTGGAAAAAAACATTCACACGCACAACATGGATGGTTGCTGGTAGCTAGGCCTTAGTCTCGTAATCGGGCTGTCGTGCCAGTCAAGAAGAAGAAGAACCATTTTAATAACATTGTCCTTTGTCCACACCGCCCCACTATTTCAATTTTACTGGCTGCTCTAAAGCGACATTTAATTGCAGTTGCTACCGCTTTCAGCTATTCAAGAGCGTTTGGAAGATAGAATTTAGAAAAAAGCAACAACAACAATACCTTACAAAACTGTCTATTTGAAAGCACATTTGTGCTCGATTGTATGAATATTTGATAGATGATGCATGTGCCATTTCCATTAGTACAACATCAGCAACAGCAACAACAATAACATAAACAACAAAAGCAATAACAACGGGAACAAAATTGCAAACATTTTGTTGGTTTAAATTTTTCAAGTAGAGCAACAAATTTTATCTTCATTTTCAACAAAAAAAAATGGGAAAAAAGGTGGTGATGGTGGTAGTGTTGCCAACTGTATTGAAATTTTTCAATTCATATTTTTCTGCACTATTATATAAAAATCAATGTGACTTTGCTTTTTTAAACCACAATCAGGCAACAACCACTGAACCGATTTAGATGAAATTAGTACCAGACGATTTCTTACGTGGGGGTATAGTACTTAGGCTATATGAGACTGAACACGCCCATTCCTTACGCCTACTGTGGTACCACAACTTAAGTTTGGTACACTTTTTTCCTTCCTGGACCTCTCTTCACCTACTTCACCTTCAATATTAGACTCACCGCGTTTTCATTTCATACTTTCTTTGTTACTTTTTGTTATGGCAACACTGTCGCTGAAACAGAATAGCATTTTTTAAAAAGCATTAGTTGCCCATTTGGAGCATCAAACTGATGAAAGACAGCAAATCAATTAGAGGCGGGGAATTGTAAAAGTTAGAGGGGAGGTGATGCATAGAGTGACAAATTCGAATGTTTTAATTTTTACAGTAATTTTTGACATGATTTTTGTTGGTTGTAAATGGGCTGCCAGCACAAAATATTACAAAAATCGTATTCTAATAAAAAAAAAATTTAAATAATTAGTTTAAAAAATATTACAAACAAAAATCCCTTAAGTGTTTTTTATGTGGTGCAGTTTTTAAGTAAAAGTAAGACATTACATTATTTATGTAAGTAAGTACATTATTTATGTAATAATTCTTAAAGTTTCGGTGATTTCTGTCATGATTTTTGTTAGTTGTGAATTGACTGCTGACACAAAATATTAAAGAGATTGTAATTTAAAAATTTTAAAATAATTAAATTAAAAAATAATAAACATTATTAAATTAAAAAATACAAAAAAATAATTTTTGAATTAAAATACATTTTCATTTCATGAAAATGCATCAAAGTTTATTAATAGCTGTGCTTCTATGTGTGTGTAAAGGTTTGTAAAGCAAAGTTTCCCCTTATTAAGAAAAAAAAAATCCCTTAAGTGTTTTGTGTGGTGCAGTTTTCAAAGTTTGCTTCAAATTAGCTGAAGTTTCCGTTGCCGCGGCCGCAGTTGAATGTTTTGAAAATGCTGGTAACAGCTACTTGAAGTACAAATACGCATACACAACAACAACAACACACACACACACACAAGCACGGGGACCAGACGATCGGCAAGTATATATACATATATACAGACAGACAGACAGACAGGCTAATGCACTTGAGAGTGCCGTTTTAGCCCCGGCCGGAACGTCAGCGACTTTGGCTGTGGCTGTGGCTGCGGCGGCTGCTTCCTTTAATTTATTTGCAAGCGATTTATTGTTGTTATTGTTGTGTGCTGGTGTTGCACAGACATACAATATATTATATTGTATTATATGTGGTTGTTGTTGTTGTTCAAATTTCGTCTTCAACGCCGCATAGCGCTTCCCTTTTGTGTTGTTTTGGTTTCTTGTTTTATTTTTTTTTTTGCTTCTTTTGCCGTTTGGCGTTTCATTTTTGCTTTGCCTTTTGCTTTTTTTTGGTGTTTTTGATGTTTTTTTTGGTGCGCGTCGTGCGATTCAGCGTTTTTGTTGTTATTGTTGTTGTATTTTTGGTCAATGCACGCCGGTCAATGACTTGACATCAGACACACTCGCCCCAACAAGAAATTTTCTGTGTGCATTATTAAATTTTGGTGTATGGATTTTTGTTGTTCGCCTTTTCCCTTATTTATTTCCCATTTTTATAATTCGTCTACCCTCGCGCCATCACACACACACACACACACACATTGTATGTTTGTGTGCGTGTTGTCTGCGCCTTTCGGCCGTTCAGTGTTTGCTGTTGTTGCCATTTGTTTGATGTTTCTGCTGTTTTTTGTTGGCAACACCTTGTGTTGTTGTTGTTTGAAATGAGTCAATGCGTCGTTGTTGTCGTTATCGTTGTCGTCGTGTGCCGCGGACAAACTTATTTTCATTTTAGCTTTTTTTTTTCGTTTATAAATTTTAATTGGCTACATTGTTGCCAATTCGCTATATGTTTTTTTTTCTTTTAGGTTTGTTGTTATTGCTGTTGGGTTTTTTGCATGTCCGAGAAGTTGAACAACGCGTGAGACAACTGTACGAGCGGTAAATTGATTTATAACGGTTTGTTTCGAAAGTTTCTGAAACTCATTTGGCGGTTATACAAATAAAAATATTACAGTTATAGGAAATTTCCAACTTTTATAGTAGTTTTGTGAAAAACACTTAACTCTTTCATGACCTGAGGAAACATGCTATTAAATATATTAAAAAAAAAAAACAGATAGGATTAGATTTTTCTATTTCGATTTGCAATTTCATACAAATTTTTTTTTTAATATCTGAAAATTCAATAACTCTAAAGGGACTAAATAATTAAATTCAATTTGCGATTTCATACTAATTGGTTGTTAAATCTGATACTTCAATAATTCTAAGGGGACTAAATAATTGAATCCAAATTTTTCTGTGCAAAATTTCTATGCCCATGACTTGTTCAATACCACAATTCTCCTACAAGAAAGACTCGTCTAACTACCAATCAAGCTGTTCGACCTATCTGTACCAAATTTCACTGCCCTCGTTTCATATTTGGCTAAATAATGTCTTGTGGCAACTCTGCTTAATTCTTAGTTAAAGGCTTATTTAAACTTTATTGCGGACGACTTAATACGAAGTCATCTTTCAGTTTCAGGTACAAAAAGTTAGGGAAGCACTGTTCAAAATTATATTAAATACTCTTATTTTCTTTTTAATTCTTAATTTAAGTCTTATTTAAACTTGTTCATCATCTCAACACAGTTATCTTTCAGTTGCAGGTACAAACAATTAGGGAAACACTGCTCTAAAGTATACTAAGAGTTTAATTATCTTTTAAATTCTTAAAGGCTTATTTAAACGTTATTGCTGGGCATTGCAAACTTCATACTAAAGTGTTATATTTCAGTTTTAAATGCAAAAAGTTAGGGAAACACTGCTCTAAAGTAAACTAAGAGTTTAATTTTTTCCCTAATTCTTAAAGACTTACTTTTTTGATGGACATTGCAAACTTCATACCAAAGTGTCATCGCTCAGTTTCAGGTACAAAAAGTTAGGGAAACACTGCTCTTTGATGCGTTCGGTTAGTCGTTCGTCAAGTGCGGTAAAAATAAAAATTGCATGGTTGCACTTTCTACTTCTGCATCAAGGTTCTTTCAATTACTCTCATTGTTGTTGTTGGTATAGCAAAGTTTATGTAAATTTGTTGTTGCGGTTGAAACACACCAAATTTACAATGCACAACAATAATACAGAAGAAAAACCGCTCAAACACAAACAACAAGCAACAAATACAACTAGGTACAAAAACAAATGAGTGACAACAACAACTACCGCTATTCCGACTCAAGAGGCCACAAATTATATACGAAAGGATTTCAATTAAAAAGGTATAACTTGGTAAATGTTCAGTAGCAACAATAATGATAACAACAACAACAACAACAACAATAATAACAACAATGACAAAGACATACGGAAATCATCAGAGGAATTGTGAAATGCAACCCGGCACAGCTCGATGCCAGGAAACCAAAAACAATGTAAAAAGGTCGCAATACAAATTTGCCAAATTCTTGCAAAAATGTTATTGTTGTTGCACATTGAAAATACACAAAATAATGCGAAATTGAATTGACAGAACAGAGCCGAGAAATTTTTCAATCATAGGTCGGAAAGAGGAACGACGGACACGAGAGGTTAACAAAACTGCACTGTTTGCCTTTTCTAGTCATTTGTGCGCTGCATCAAGTTGTGTGTGCACGGTGCAGTCGTTGTTGTTGTTGCTGTTGTTTTCGCTGCTACCCTGTGCGCTCTTTGTTCAGTGTTGAGCTCTTTCGTTGCTCTGCGGCTTGCACTCATTCACTCTTTATGCGACTGCGCTCACCTTTGCAACGGGCTCTCCCCTCCCTTCCGCCCTTCGACAGTAACCGGTGACGTCGCACCACACAAAAAGTCAAAAATTTGCTTCGTCTGCGCGCTCGTTCGCTTCGGTTGTTGACGGCGTCGTCGTCGTCGTCGTCGTACGTTCGCGCGCACTGCCCACTCACAAGGTCAATGACACTGTTAGGGCTGCTTTCGATGGATTTTGGTGGATATTTTGCGCGTGTTTTTGTTGTTGTTGTTGCTATTACTATACGTTGTGCCCATTTCACTGTTAGTGTTGTGATTGTTGTTGCTGTTGTTATTACTGTGTGCTCATTTTGTTGTTGTTTATAGTTGCTGCTGTTCCCTTTCATTCTCGGTGTACGAGTGCACTTTTGTTGTTGTTGTTATAGCTTTCTGTCTGCTGCAAAAATTCGCACATTTTTGCAGCGCTGCAATTTGGCGCTGAAGAAGAAGAAGACAGAGGCAAAGTGTACCCTCCGCGGCGCTCGAAGCAACAAAACACAACAACGTCTTGCAATGCACCGAAAAAATGCTTGTGGCGTTTCATTGAAAAGCAAAAACAACTATATAACTGCTTTCTGTTGTGGTGAAGTTAAATAGGCAACGGAACGTGTCGCATGCGGTGACTTTATGCTTAGAACTTTTGTGAGGTTATGTTGGGTCTTTGAACAATAAAGACTGGCAAATTTAATATTGAACTAACACTTCGTTCAATAATGTGTGTGACTGACACATAGATGGCGGCACTAATACTAAATCAATATTTTTTTTCGAAATTGTGAACCTTTTTAGGCTTACTGTCGAAATTATATGTCAATCCGACCATTAGTTTACAAGTTACAGTGCTTTAAGTGACACTACTTTTGAGTTTTCAAAAAAAATGAATTCAAAGCAATTCCGTGTGCTGATTTATCATTGTTTTTTAATGAAAAAAAATACTGTTCAATGCCAGGAATGGCTTGAAAAACTTTATTCGGACTCTGCTCCATCAAAAAGAACCATTTGTTATTGGTATGCCGAATTCAAACGTGGTCGTACAGACACCGATGACATTCCATCTACTGGACGGCCAAATGACGCTGTTATTCCGGAAAACGTTGAAAAAACACTGAAAATCATTATGTCCGACCGTAAAGTGAAAGTGGGGGAGATTGCTGACATTCTAAAGATATCAGCAGGCAGTGTACACACCATAATACACGAACATTTGGTTATGAAAAAGGTGTTTTCGAAATGGGTGCCGCGTTTGCTCACACCGGAGCAAAAACAACAACGAATCGATGATTCAAAGAGCTGTTTGGACATGTTTACGCGCAACAAGTCGGAGTTTTTGCGTCGGTACATCACAATGGATGAAACATGGATCCACCATTTCACTCCAGAGTCAAATCGGCAGTCTGCTGAGTGGCATGCAACCGGTGAAAGCCGCCCAAAGCGTCCAAAGGCACAAACATCGGCTGGCAAGGTTATGGCGTCAGTATTTTGGGATGTGCACGGAATAATATTCATCGACTATCTTGAGAAAGGGAAAACAATCAATAGCAATTTGAAAGAAGAAATCGCGATTAAGCGGCCCCATATGAAGAAGAAAAAAGTGTTGTTTCACCAAGACAATGCACCGTGTCACAAGTCGATGAAAACGATGGCAAAAATGCATGAATTGGGCTTCGAATTGCTTCCTCATCCCCCGTATTCTTCAGATCTGGCCCCCAGCGACTACTGGCTCTTCGCAGACCTCAAAAAGATGCTCCGTGGTAAGAGATTTGGCTCAAATGATGAAGTAATCGCCGAAACTAACGCCTATTTTGAAGGCAAAGAAAAATCGTTCTACAAAGGCGGTATCGAAAGATTGGAAAAGCGTTGGAATGATTGTATCTCCCTAAAAGGGGACTATGTTGATGAATAAAAAAAAAAAATGGCAAAAAAATGTGTTTTAATTAGTTAGTCACACACATTATTGAACGAAGTGTTAATTCATGGAATTTTATGGAAATAATCTTTATTCATTTTATGATTTTATGTAATGTTAAGTTATGTTTATTTAAACAAATGTCTAACAAATTTGTGAGATCGTTTGGTGTGTAATTTTAAAACATTGAAAAACATGGGTTCAATTATTTTTGATTTTGAGCATTTTTTCAAGTCCAAAGTCAGTGGCCCAGTATCTTTATTATGATTTTTAGATTCAGATTTTGTCAGATTTTGATAAAAAAAATTAACAAAAAAAATAAGTAGGTATTTGTTTAATTATTTCTCATGCAATATGCTTTCACCTTATTTAAAATCATTAGTCCCATTAAACCATGTTTTCCCATACAAACACTTAAACTATTGGTTTGATTTTAACTCGACCACCTTTTATTTTGCACATTTGTTTAGGTTAATGCTGACCGAAACGTCAGTTGCTCCCTCCAAACAAATTTAACTATTTTCGATCAACAACTTGAACTTGAAATGAAACATTGAAATATTTCTTCAACTCTACATACCACAATGTTTTCACTTCAATGGCATAAAGTCCAAAATTTATTTACCTGCAAAGAGAAAACAGAAAAAAGTGAGGTTAGTAGTGTAGAAGATGGCAAACGAAAGCAGCTTTTGTGTTTACAAAAATGTCATAAACCCAAAAAAAATGCTAATCCTTAAGTTTTATGATCGCCACGGCAACTGTGGCCACAAAAAAAGCACCGCTGCGTCTATAAACTGCAACAATATAAATTGTATTATTGTTGTTGTTGTTGCTGTGCTTGACTGCTACTGATTCGTATTTGATGCGTTTGTGCAGTGTGTAGCAAGCAATAAAAATAATAACAACAACAAGCAGCACTATTAATGACAGTAAAAACTTTGCGCACAGTTAAGCGTTGACAACATCATAAAAAAAAGGATCGAGGAGTGTTGCTGATGATGCTGTTTCGCATTGCAATAGCAACAGTTGCATATTTAAAAGAAGAAGAATAAGAAGAATTAGTTGAATTAGTTGAAGAATTAGTAACAACTGTTGCATATTTAAAAGAGAAAAGAATCAGTAAGAGGAGCAACAGTAAGAGTTGCATTTTTAAAGGAAGAAGAAGAAGAATTAAGAACAGAATCAGCACCAGCAACTGTTGCATCTATTAAAGAAGAAGAAGAAGTACTAGGAGCAGCAACAGCAACAGTTGCATCAACAACAGTTGAATTTTTAATGGAAGAAGAGCAACAGCAACAATTGCATTTTTTTTTTAAAGAAGAAGAAGAACTAGAAGCAATGATAGAAACAGTTGCATCTTTAAAAGAAAAAGAAGAAGAATTAGGAGCACCAGCAACAGTTGCATCTTTAAAAGAAGAATAAGAAGTAGGTGCAGCAGCAACAAGCAGAATTAAAAGCAACAACAGCAACAGTTGCATCTTTTAAAGAAGAAGAAGAAGTACTAGGAGCAGCAACAGCAACAGTTGCATCAACAACAGTTGAATTTTTAAAGGAAGAAGAGCAACAGCAACAGTTGCATGTTTTGAAGAAGAAGAAGAACTAGAAGCAATGACCGAAACAGTTGCATCTTTAAAAGAAAAAGAAGAAGAAGAATTAAGAGCAGTGACGGCAACAGTGGGATCTTTAAAAGAAGAAGAAGAATTAGGTGCAGCTGCAACAGCAAGAATTAAAAACAACAACAGCAACAGTTGCATCTTTTAAAGAAGAAGAAGAAGTACTAGGAGCAGCAACGGCAACAGTTGCATCAACAACAGTTGAATTTGTAAAGAAAGAAAAGGAAGAATTAGGAGTAGTGACAGCAACAGTTGATTCTTTAAAATAGGAAGAAGAAGAACTAGGAGCAATAGCAATAGTTGCATCTTTAAAAAGAAGATGACTTAGGAGCAGCAACAGTAACAGTTGAATCTTTACAAGAAGAAGAAGCAGCAGCAGATGCTTTGAAAGAACTGGTTGTTATTGTTGTCGACTGCAACAATGCTATTGCTGGTGGCCGCCGTTCAAGACAACAACAACAATTTACTGCGCTTGTAACCAGCTGAACGCAAGTTTAGGTTGCAGCTGGTGAGCGCGTGTGGTGAAAGCAATGTAATTATGCTTTTTGTTGTTGTAATTTTGTTAGTCTTTCGGTTTATTCGCCGAATCAACATGAATAAACTAAAACACAACTGGCCAGTTTTGAAAAATTTAATTATGAATCGTTTAACCGCAGCACTTCCGACACTCGGCTGTCCGAGAGAATAATTGCCACTGTGTTTGTGGTGGTGTTGGTGTAGTTGGTGGTGGTGGTGGTGATGGTGGCGGGCAGTGGGACTCCTTTCATCTGCTCTACCATAAATTATTCAACTTAACAATTTAAGTTTTCGACTCGCTCATAAATTTCAGTTAATTTATTTGGCGTCGCAGCGCGTAACGCCGACACGCAAGCGGACATAAGTAGATGAATAGAATGGAATAGAAAACAAACATAAAAAGAAAAACGAA
Source organism: Melieria omissa (assembly GCA_963971225.1). Classification (NCBI taxonomy): domain Eukaryota; kingdom Metazoa; phylum Arthropoda; class Insecta; order Diptera; family Ulidiidae; genus Melieria; species Melieria omissa. The sequence continues at coordinate 71,417,846 of OZ020267.1, read as the reverse complement.
AACAAAAACAAAAAGCAGCTGTAAGGAATAAACAAAAATTTTTATTAGAACAAATGCGGGTAGCATAAGTCGAACGGGAGAGGAACGTAGCAGACAGCGGAGCGGCAAAGGGACAGGAAGAAAAAAATTAAAAAAAAAGTCAGCAATTGAAAAGTAAACAGTGGACTGTTTGTGCAATCTGCAAGGGCGCTGGTTTGAGGGAAGAAGAACAAGAAGAAGAAGCCGACACAGGCGATTAAAAACCATAAAAATTTGTCACTCGGCTGCACAATCTGAAAACGCACGCAAGCTGGGCGGCGCATTAAACATGCAACGGACAAGCAATGTGGCATGCAACACATTGTGGAGTAAGAAAAAGATAGAGAGGGAGAGCAGGGCGGAAGGAAAATGCATGCAACACGCTCAGTGATGAATGTGTGAAGGGCATTTTATAGATGAGACAGACAGACTACAATGAAAAAACCAAATATTTTGTCAATAATAATTTTAAATTATTGTTTAATTAACGCAAAGCAACTACATTGCAGCAATGAGCTATAAGCTGTCGATTATTATGGAAACAATTACAAAGGTTTTCATAATTATGTGAAATAATGTGGTTGTTGTTATTGTTGTTGCTGTGACATTGGCTTTGGCTTTGGTTCATTTGCCACTTGGGCGCACTGCGTGACGCAGGGAAAGCAGCTTCAAGCAAATAAATCGCATGTGTGTTGAATATTTCTGTGTGGCAAAGTGTGAATTTTATGAAGCGGAAAATGATGTACGGCCCACAGATGGTGATGGCAAATTAAATGTGTGTTCAGCTACCTTTTCCCTACATACAAAAATTATGAATGTGTAGACATATGTGAGAGCATTTCTCTCTGATTATGAATGCAGCAAAGAGCAACACAACAAAAAACAATTTTACTGTTATTCCCAAAGCAATTTCGAATAATTTTCAGAGATATCAGGGAAAGTTTGTGTTCTAATTGAAGTCTACAAATTGGGCACAAACCCGGTTTTATTAATAATGGTTAAATAAAATCAAAAAGTGGTAATTTCGTATTATTCTATAAATATTATATGATTTTTCTGTAATTAAAAATATTGATACACAATTTATTTAACCCGTTTTAAGCCTAAATTGTTCAAAAGTAAACTAGCTCTAGAACCCTAACAAAGAGGCGTGGCTTCTTCAAATTGTCGTGGGCACACTTCCTAAACAAGTGTTTCATGATTTAAGTACCAAAAAGTAATATCGAGACACAGTGAAAAATTCAGGGTCGAAAGTGTTAAGTGAAACAAAAAAATGAAAAGTCAAAGAAAAGCCAAATTTGATCAGTTTTTTTCCTTAAAATATTTCTTAATAGTACTCGGCTTCGCACTTCGACCTTATATTTTAATTAAAAAAAATCCAAAAATCCCCGCCCCACTAATCAGTCAGATGACAATTTTTGAGTGCTGTGGCAAATTTCCTACTGGGCTATTGTTGGCATTTGTGCGTAGATAATGACGCTAATAATTTTGACGCCCATATGTCGACAGCGTAGATCACGCGTCATGTTGAGTACATCACGCGACGCGCAAAACATTCTGGCAACATTCAAATGAAATACAAATCAGTGAAAGCTGAATGAAGCATGTGAGCGTCGTTATTAGATAACAGCACCAACAACAACAACAACAACAACAATGGCAAAAGAATAATCAGACACTTAGCATAGATGAAAAGTAAATAATACAAAAAATGAAAAATAGTTCGCAATAAACAGGCAAAAGTCGAACCAACGAACGAACGAACCAACGAATGGCAGCGAGCATTGTCAAAGCAAGAGTCAGACTGGTCATCTATGCGGACGGTTCACTCACCGCATCCATCGATCAATCAGTTCATCAATCAAACGGTACGTCGCGCAATTTTCCAACCACAGTCAAACAGTCAGTTGTGTTAGTCATTTGAAGTGAAGCTCAGCTGACATTTACCGTCGGATATTTGTGTATTGCATTATCAATTATTATTGTTATTGTTGTTGTTTTTCTAACAAATGTGATTACGAAAGCACACAAAACGACAATGAAAACTACTATTACTGGTTACTGGACAAGTAACAAAAGCAATCAACTACACAAACAACAACAACTTGAACAACAAGTGATCAGAACTAACGATTAAGTGCGCCACAGCATGTCGCTGAAGAAGAACAACAATGATCATAGTAACTATGGTACACATACGTATGTACATACAGACATACATATGTATTGGATATGTAAACAGTGTCAGTGGCATGTGCTCTCCACCTCCCACTTAAATTGCAAGTAAACAAAATAATAAAATATAAATAACAAATCGCAATAAAAATGAATTTGCTATTTTGTTTCTGTTGTTGTTGTTGTACTTCATGCTCAATTGTTGTTATTATTGTTGGTGTTTTAATTCGTAAAACTTTAGTTTGAGTAGTGGTGACAGTAGTTGTTGTTTCAGATACTAATTCGATGCTGATTATGTTTAGTTTGTGTTGTGTGACAGTTTGTCACAAAAATTATTAAAATGCGTTGAATTGATTCGTTTTGCATGAGTTGAAAAGCTCGATGCTTATAAATCGAACCAATGCTTTTTTAACATTATCTATTTTATATAAAATGTTTGAACAGTGTGACAGTTTGTCACAAAAATTATGAAAATGCAGCAAAATGAATAGTTTTGCAAGAGCGCAAACTCTGAAAGGTAAAAATAAAATTCTTTTTAAGCGTTACTTTACATGATACTTACAAAATTTGTGACAAATTGTCACAAAAAGTATAAAAATTCGTAAAACTGATTGCTTTTCCTTGATCTGTACTTGCTTACAAATTAGACAAACTTGATATTATTAAAAGATTATTTTTAAGCGGTACTTTATATCAGATATATTTGAACTGATTTGATAGTTTGTCACAAAAAATAGAAAAATTAACCTAAATTGTAGTTTTTGCTTGAACTGTGTATTTCTTTGAAAATAACAAACTTGAAATATTTTGTTTTAAAGTTACTTTTTAAGCTGTTGACAGCTTGACAGCTGACTATGTGACAGCATGTCACAAAACCTGTAAATAAGCACCAAAGTGATTGTTTTTCATAAACTGCAGATTGCTGGTACATTCAACAACCTTGAAAGCAGGATTTTTTTAAACGTTACTTTTGAAGAAATCATGGAACCGTGTGACAGCATGTCACACAAAGTATAACAATTTGGCAGATTGTTTTTGTTGAATCTTGTAAATTGGTTATAAATAAAATAAAATTGAAGGTAAGGAGTCACTTTAAAACAAAATTTTAAACTTTGCCAGCTTGTCACAAAGGGTGCAGAAGTGTAACAAATGGACTATTTTTCATGGGTTGTACAATGTTTGAAATATGATTCTTTTAAACATTGCTTTAGAAGAATTTTGAAAACAGTGTGACAGTTTGTTACAAAAGGTTTAAAGATACGGAAAATTGACTATTTTTTCTTGATCTTAAGATTACTTATAAATTAGACAACCTTAAAAGAAAGATTTTTTCAAATGTTACTTTAAAAGAAAATTTCAAACAGTGTGACAGCTTGTCACAAAGGGTGTAAAAGTGTAGCGATGGACTATTTTTCATGAGTTGTAGAGTGTTTCAAAATTGGATTAACTTGAAAATAAAATTCTTCTAAAGCGTTCCTTTATAACATATATTTGTCACAAATTATATATAAATGAGCTAAATTGCTTGTTTTTGCTTGAACTGTGGATTGCTTAAAAATTTAAAAGACTTGAAAATATGATATTTGTAAACATTGCTTTAGAAGAATTTTTAAATCAGTGTGACAGCTTGTCACAAAAGGTTTAAATTACAGCAAATTGACAATTTTTTCTTAAGCTTAGGATACCTTATAAATTAGACAACCTTAAAAGACAAACAGTGTGACAGCTTGTCACAAAAAGTATAACTATTTGTCAAATCGATTGTCTTTAATTAAACTGCGGCTTGTTCAAAAATAAGACAACCTTGAAATTAAGATTTTACTTTAAAAGAAATTTTAAATTTGATCAGAAACTTAAAAAAGTTTTAAGAAAACATGTCTTGCATTTTTATTTGGGTTTCAGCTCGAACATTGAGTGACTGTCAGTGAAAATTGGCGCCGTTTTCATTGCTCCCTCAACAATATTGCTAATCAAATAAAAATATTAGCAACCATATTTATGTTGTTGTTGTTATTTTGTTGATAATAAAACGGCGGAAAAATACATTAAAAATGTAAAATTGTTGTTGTACATTTTTAATGTCGAGTCGCTGCTGTCAGGCTGTTGTCATTTCTACTCTAGTTGTTGTTGTAGTTTGGGGTATTGAGTGAGGGGTGGATAGGAGAATAGCAAATAAACGAAATCTATAAACAAACACAACAACAACAGCAACAATTGAGCGCGAGTGCAAGTAAAATTCATATGAAATTTCAACAAAAGGTTAACGTGAAGTTTATCAATGGCGCCAGCAGCCGCAGTCATTGTCACGGCAACAGCAACAACCACAACAGCAACAATGAGAACAAAAGCAGCAACAATGGCAGCCAGCAATCACAAGGCAGCGAAGCGTGCTGCATTTTGCTTGAGAGCCATCATTGTTGTTGGCATCATTTTATCAATAGGAATGATATGTTGTTGTTGTTGCCCAAAATATGCAAATACTTGCAACAAAAAGCAAAAATGCCTAAAAAAAGCCGAAAAGAAAAAATCAAAATCCAAAGACAACGCAAATAAAGAAAATCGAGCAATTGTTGCTCGATTGCTCACATGGCTTGTACATTGTTGGCGTATGTGAAATTTCAATATCGATAACAAAAACAACAACAAAAATATATAAAAAATTTCGTCTGAGCTTATCACTCATACGTCCTGTGGTACCATGAGCGATGGCGATGGTGTTTTGTGATTGTTGTTGTTGTTGTTGCAATTGCTTGCCTACCACACAAATTATTATATTGAATGGCAGCGTTTTGGACAGTTTGATGTTGTTGTTGTTGTTATTAAATGGTCATTAAAAAGGCGCCAGACAGGTTGGAGTTTCCGCTTCGCCAAAAACGAGCAACACAATCAAATTTGATAGGTTGAAACACAAATAATACAATAAATAAATAAACCAACTAACAAAATTGCGCTGCGGCAAATTACTTACAGCGAGGCGCTGTTATTATATCATAAAAAAAATTACGTGTGTACGACAGGAGCGGAAATGTGTGAGTTCCAGTCGATGGGCGGGCGACGTTGACTTGATAAGCGGTCAGCTGCTGAACTGCAATTGTTTTCGGGTTTATTTTTTAGGAGTCAAGCAGCTTTTCGTACTCTTGAATCGTGCGGGCCGGGCAATGTTATTGCACTTTGACTGGGTATCTCCGTTTGACTGACGGGGCGCGTTGGTTTTGTTATATTTTTATATGTTTTTAACAATTTTTGTAAATCTATAGAAAGTGAGTTTTATTATTGTAAAATCTACATAAATTGTTGTCTTTTTTTGTTATTAGTGAAGAATTGTGACATAAATGAAACCACTTGAGAAACGTGGGAAAGTAAGTAAGAAAGTCTTTTAATTAAAATTTTATCAGAATGCAACATTAGAGAAACCAATTTTTGGACTAAATTCACATTTAACCCTTAATCACTGTTCGTATTCGCCTAAGTTGGTGCTGTGCTGCTTTTATCTATTCGGAAAAGTCCACTTGTTTATGAAAGGCAGGAGTTTTGAGTGCGTAGTGCCATTTAAAAGGATTGTATTGACATCATGAAGAACATTCGGGCCCACAGTCTTAAACACTCATTTAACAAGCTTTTAGTTAAGGGTTAAAACTTGGTAAAGACCCAGGCTTCTATGGGTCATTTCAGTCGACTTGAAAAGGCTGAAATTGAAAGTCAAATAGAGTGAAAGTAAGCACAATTGAGGAAAGGGAAGCATCTGACTATCTTAAACACTCATTTAACCGGGTTTAAGGGTTCACAATTTGGAATACATAGAAAAGACCCATTAAGCTTCTATAGGTTTTCTTGCCCCAATTTATTCGAAAAGGCTTAAATTGAAAATGAAAAAAGACTAGAAGACCCAGCTGGCTTCTATGGGTAATGTTGCCTCAATCGACTCAAAAAGACTGAAATTGAAAGTCAAATAGACTGAAAGACCCCGCAGGTTTCTGTAGGATATTCTGCCTCAATTGATTCGAAAAGCTGAAATTTAAAATGAGAAAGAGTGAAATTAAATGTAAAGTGTAAGTAAAGTAGCATCGTCCAAATGGTTTGACAGAGTAACTCAATCTGAGGGAAAGCTGTATATGGCATCACAACGGCTCAGCTTTTTGCCCCATGTGGAGGAAAGCATCTACACAGCCATTTCAACATAACCTAAAATCAACTCGCTGTTCCTTTCTCTCTTTCCTTGTTTCTTCAACATTTTAGTTCAAATATTTGCCATAAAAATTAGTTATGCTCCAGCGTTGTTAATTTAGGCGCCTAACCACCAAGTAATCGAAAAATATCTAATCGTTGCATTTCGGCCTTCGTACCGTTGTAAACACCAGTCAAACACACACACACACACAAATCTATCAGTGAAATCGACTGATTGCGATGGAAAGAAATATATTTGTTAGCTCTTAGCAAAATGCCTTTGGGTGCTCGTAAAAATCTGATTATCATAAAGACCATAAAAATTTGAACAATCAAGAATTCCCCTAATAAATGCCACAAAATCAATCAGCGGAAATGTGGATGCCACACTCAGACGCCTTTAAAAATCCTTACAAAATGTGTCGGGCGTTTGTTTTTAGTAACAAAAACAGCTACAATTACAACAACACTTAAAGCTATAACTTGTGCAAACATATGCAAAAGAGTGCCGCATGAAAACGGCAACGAAAAATCAATCAAAGTTTATTTAATGCTGTCAATATGGCAGCGCTGCAACTGAACGCAGCAGCAGCAGCGGCGGCGACAGCGGCGCAACAATCAGGAATCAAAGCAACCGAACACAATTCTTCGACGATTGTTGGCAAATTAAAAGCTTTATGGCATTTTTATGTGCGTCCCATAAAACTCCAAAATATTTACACGCATTACAATGTGTTTAGTTGTATGCGTGTATGGCCTTTCAAAAAATAATAAAATAAAAAGTATCCACCAGCATATTGATGAAAGTGGTCTCTAATCTTAAAATTCACTTAACACAAATTTTATTGCCATTTTTATTATTTCTTTATGATTTTTAAAATTATTCAAATATCTTCTTTTTTTCTTAATATATGTCAATATTCTCTTGTGTAGTTGTCGCATTATAAGAAGTCCATATGTTGCATGTGATTCGGCAGGTGTTGCTTGCCGTTTTATTGCAATTTAAGTGGCAATTTATACCCAAATACCATTAAATGCAATTAATTGTTGTTGTTGGCACTGGAAATTTAAACATTTAATGCTGCCAATTGTTTGGTAGTAATAACACTACGTGCACGGAATTAATTTTAAATTTTTGAAGACACAAAAAGTCGCATAAAACCACAACAATCGTTAAATGTACCAGGCTGAGTACTTAAAAATGCTGCGATTTGCATAAGAAAAATCCAATTTAATTCTTTGCTTTATTAAAAATGTATTGTTATATAATTCTATGGAAAAATTTTTCATAGAAGAGGTATCACAAACAAGTTGTGACAAACTGTCACACATAAATTTCGCATACATATCACTTGATTTGTTGGCATGTATTCAAACTAGTTTTAAGGTCTGTTAATAAAATGTATTTCTTCTTTTGTGACAGTTTTAAACCAGTTGTAATAAACTGTGACACATGAATTTCATAAAATCGCCACTTGATTTTTGTGGTACAAATTTAAAAATAGTTGCAAAGCTGATTAAATAACATATTTCTTCACTTTTGACAGTTTAGAGCCAGTTGTGACAAACTGTGACACACGAATTTCGTAAAATCGTCACTGGATTTGTTGGCATATATTCATTAATAGTTTTAAAACCCGTTAATAAAATGTATTTATTCTTTTGTGACAGTGTTAAACCAGTTGTAATAAACTGTGACAAATGAATTTCATCAAATCGTCACTTGATTTTTATAGTACAAATTCAAAGTTTAGTTTCAAAGCTTGTTAAAAAACAAATTTCTTCACTTGTGACAGTTTAGAGCCAGTTGTGACAAACTGTGACACACGAATTTCGTAAAACCGTAACTGGATATGTTGGCATATATCCAAAAATAGTTCTATGGTCCGTTGTATGTGTTTTTTTCTCTTGTGACAAGTTAAAACCAGTTGTGACCAGCTGTCACACATAAATTTCGTAAAAATCGTCACTGGATTTTTTGGCATATATTTAAAAAGTGTTTTTTAATTCGTTAACAAAGTTTTGCACTCCTCCTGTGACAGTTTGAAGACAGTTGTGACAAACTGTGACGCATAAATTTCATAAAATCGGCACTGGCATAATCGGCATATATTCAAAAATAGTTTTAAAGCTTAGTAAAAACACAAGTTTCTTCACTTGAGACAGTTTAAATTTAGTTGTGACAAATTGTGACACACAAATTTCGAAAAATTATCACTTAATTTTTTTTTATATATTCTAAAATAGGTTTTGAATTCGTTAATAAAATTTAGTACGCCTCTTGTGACAGTATGAAGCCAATTGTGACAAACTGTGACACAAAAATTTCGTAAAAATAATACTTAATTTATAGGGATATATTAGAAAATAGTTTCGAAGCTCATTAATTTTATTACTTCATTTGTGACTGAAATAAAACTTTTGACACTATTTTTTCTGACCGATTTGTTTTAAGTTTTTTTGGCACTCCACTGCTCTACGTTATAGTTCACTACTTTATGTCACAGTTCTTCAGTTCTTTGTTGCTTCACGACTTTCTGTGACAGTTCGATCTTCAGTTTTTTTGATTCTTTATTACCTTATGTGACAATTCTTTCTTCCAGTTCTCACTTGCTTGACTACTTTACGTCACAGTTCTTCAGTTCTTTGCCCCTTCACTCTTTTTTGACAGTTCTTTTCCCAGTTTTTTCTACTTTGCTACTTTATATGACAATGCTTTTCTCCTGCCTTACTACTTCATGTCGCAGTTCTTCAGTTCTTTGCTGCTTGACTACTTTCTGCCATAGAACTTTTTCCAGTTCTTTTCTAATTCACTACTTTGTGTGGTAGTTCTTTCTTCCAGTCCTTTGCTGTTTAACTAGTTTATGTGACAGTTCTTCTTCATTCTTCTAGTGCATTGCTGCTTGAGTTATTTGTGTGACAGTTCTGTCGGCCAGTAAATTGTTGCCTGACTAGTCCATATAACAGTATTTTCTCTTAGAAAAATCATGCTTTGGAACTGTCAAAGTCCTTTTATACCACACCTTCCTGCTTGACAATTAAATGTCATAGTGCCAACTCTCAAAACTTTTCTGTTTAAAAACACTGACATTTTCTGTCTTAAGGTTCTCAATGTCCAATTTGTGACAATCGGAACGTCTTTGTTTTAGAACTTTCGAAAACATTTTTCCGTTAAATATTTTCTTACTTCACCAGTTGCCCTTTTTAATTTAACAACTGGCTGCAATAGTTTTCTTTTAACAATATTAGTGCCACATTTGTGACACTTAACAAATTGCGTACCCTGAACATTCATATTTACAGCTTTCTTAGACAGGTTTTCTTTCGGTCTTTTCCTGTTCGACTACTTAAATTATAGTTCACACTTTCAAGATCCTTCTGCTCAAATACATTTTGTGACAATATCTCTTTAAATGATTTTAATGTCTTAATACATTCCGTTTGTTGTTTGGTGCTACAATTTGAACATTTAAGTTTCAAAACTTTCTAAGGAATGATATGTAGTCTTTCTTTCTGGTTTTTTCCGCTTGACTATCCCTAACCCAGATGTGCACTAACCTAACCCAGAACTTGCCTATTCAAAACATTCTTCGGGACAGTATTCCTTTTCCTTTCAATATGACCGTTTTATGTGATTTTTCTTGTATTCATTTTCTAAATACGCAACTATTGAATACATTGTCTACTATTTTGTCTAGTTTTGTGCTTTTAGTTCTTGTAAAACTTGCTTGTTGAACAACTTTGTGACAATGATTTCTATTCTGATTTTGCAATTATACCATTTTAATTAGTGGTTTAGTGTGTAATTGAAAAAAATATCTATGTGAAATCATTTTGGGACACTTTGTGACAAAGTGTCACAAATTTTGTTTTCGCTTTTAGTTTTAATAGCAGTTGATTGCATGAAAATTATTTATAAAAACTAAGCAAAAATGCCAAACAACTCACAGGAAATTTATTTCAAACACTTACAGCTAGAAATTAGAACGCAACTGTCAAAAAAGGTTTAGAAAACCTGTGCCTTTAGCTCACTGGTTCGATCTAGTTTCTGTCCAGATGTTTAAATGTTTTTCTGCACGCACACAACGTACCAAATCCTGCGTAAAATTAGCACCATGCAGGGCCCAAATATGACAAAAATCACGCACAATCGTTTAAGTATCCATAAAAAGTGCATAAAAACGCAACAATGAGTTTTGTTTCTGTTATGGGCCCCAAAGCGCAGACTAGTGTTTTTATGCGACAAATGTGCTGACATAATAAAAACCAAACATATGCAATGAATAGCGGAGAGCTGCGTTCTTAGTGAACTGCCGATTTTAAAACAATATTTGGCCAACATTTTGTGCATAAAAATGAAGCTACAACCTCGTTTAGTGGCAATTACAGACGTTTTATTGCATGACAGTTGGGCAAATAGTTATTTGGTTACTTTTGATGTTCAAGTGAAATGACAGATTTGTGACACTTCTTGGTATATGTTGGCGTATGAGTTTTGATCCTCTTATTTAGCATCTGGCAACGCTCTATGTGCATTTATGTGACAGTTTTGGGTTTTTGTTTTTACCACATTTGACTTTGACATTCATTATTGACAATTAACAGCGTGAATGTGTTCTGGCATTTTGATTTGTTTTTCTGCCTACACCACTGGCTTTGTTGTTGTGCATTATAATTTTACTACCACACACATTGGTTGGCGTTGCTTTGGGCCGTTGTTGCGCATGTGCGACAACAACAAGTGGCAGCAAGTGTGATGTGATGTGGTGCGTACGTGCGGTAGGTACGCGATGAGCGCAACGTACGCCTACGTCCCGTGTCGTTCACATGCAATGAACATAAAACTCAAGTCGTAAAAAAATCTCAACCAGCACGCCAACTACCGATAAAACGACCAAACTCCACAACAGCAAAATGCGCAAAACCAAAGAATGAACAGCGGCAGCAGCAGCAGCAGCAGCAACAATTGCTGCAATCGTAAAAGCAAAGAGCCAAAAAAAAACCAACGAAAAAACCAAAAAAAATTGCATAGTAGTAGCGACGATCTCGGCTGGAAAAACCCAAATTGAATTTACACCAAAAAAACATAATCAAAGAGAAAAATTCAGAGCAAACAGTGAAATATTTGGGTGCGCGCGCGCCACAGCGCACGTTCGCCCTTTTCGCGGCATGTGCGACGGGCCATTGACTTGGACTGCTCCATTTTGCTGGTAAAGCCGTTCGACTGGAATAACAGCCCCCAGGAATCGCTAGCAGCTTGTCAGAGTAGCGAAAACTAAACACTTGGCGCCCACTCAGTAACGCATTGGCGCAGATTTGGCTATGTGCCGCCGAGCACATACGACATTACATTACTGAACCTTCTCGAAAATGTTTGTCGTTGCAGCGTGGTTTGCTGCTGCCGGCTGCCGTGTTTTATGGTTTGTTTTGGTCTGTTCGGGTGCTGACTGGTTTATTGGTTTGTTGCGCTTCGTGGCGCGCGCACGCGCTGAACTTTGGATTTATTGGAAATGAAAAGTGCGGTTGCAGCAAACTTTCATTAAAATTGTTAGCAGCTATTAAAATGCAATAAAAACTGCAATCAACAACGAGCTGCAGCAGATAGCTGCGAGCTGGTTGGCACACAGACAGACAGACGGCAGTATGCAGGGATGGACGAACGAAGAGGCTAGTAAAACGAGAGCTCACATGTTTGGTAATGTTTGTGTTTGGTTTAGTTTCTGTTTACGCTCGTCTCACTCATTCACTTCTTCTATGACATACAAACATAAATTTAAAACAGTAATTTGCATCTCACGTTGTATAAGTGTGATTGGATTGCGCTAGATGGCGTTAGAAAGATACGACTTGGTACTTAAAAAACTTCTCAGACAGTTTTAGAATTGCTTGAGCCAGTTTTGTTTGAGTGTACGTCAAAGATGGACACGTTAGAAAGATACAATTTCGTTTAAAAAAAAACTGTCCAGTCAGTTTTATGATTGCTTGAGGCAGTTTTGTTTGAGAGCGCATCAAAGATGGACACGTTTGAAAGATAAGATTTCGTATTACCAAAATTCTTAGACAGTTTTGTTAGTGCTGAACTCAGTTTTGTTAGAAAACGCATCAAAAATGGTTATATTAGAAAGATAACATTTTGTAATATAAGAACTTCTCAGACAGTTTTGTGATTGCTTGACTCAATTTTGTATGAGCACACATCAAAGATGGATACGTTAGAAAAATAAGATTTCATGCTAAAAAAGCTTCTCAGACAGTTTTGTAATTGCTTTACTCAATTTTGTTTGACAGCGCATCAAAGATGGACACGTCAGAAAGATTCGAATTTGTACTAAAAGAACTTCTCAGACAGTTTTGTTAGTGCTGGACTCAGTTTTGTTAGAAAGAGCATCAAAGATGGATATTTTAGAAATATAACATTTTGTAATACAAGAACTTCTCAGACAGTTTTGTGATTGCTTGACTCAATTTTGTATGAGCACACATCAAAGATGGATACGTTAGAAAATAAGATTTTATGCTACAAAAGCTTCTCAGACATTTTTGTAATTGCTTTACTCAATTTTGTTTGACAGCGCATCAAAGATGGACACGTTAGAAAGATTTATTTATTTGAGGCGGCGTCAAACATGGACGCCTGTAAAGAGAAAACACGCCACTTTGTACAGCATTTCTTCCATACAGACGAAATAACGCTTGGCTAAAATACGTAATGCAGGCAATCAATAATCTGCGGCTGGGCTTGGCCATGTCTGCCGTATGGAGGATGTCTTCGCTCCGGTGAAAAAGTTGCTCGAGGCGGTAATTGGATGTTGACAGCAAAGAGAGAAAGAGAGAGACCGTGTCTTCGATGCTCTGGAAGGCTAATTGTTAAAAAGACCATAAAGTCATGGAAATCGTTGAGTCTGTCCATCATGTGAGTTCTGCTTTGACTGGACAGAAGCTAAACATTGCACAAAAGATCGCTTGGAACCACAGAAGCTCCGGTATGTTGGTTGAAGGGTTTTTTGGAGGGAAGTTATGTTCCATCAGGGCAACGACAGGCCACATAGATCGATTTCTACTCGCCAGGAGCTACGCAATCTTGGTTGAAAGGTTGTTAGGAGAGGAAAAATGTATTCCCACAGGACAAGTCAGGCCGCACACTTCTATATCTACTCGCCAGAAGCTACGGGATGTTGTTTGAAAAAGGTTTTTAAGAGGGAAGTTGTATTCCAATAGAACAAAGCTAGACCAGACACGGAGAGTGGCTCACCAGAAGCTCCGGGTCGTTGGTTGAAAGGTTCTTAGGAGGGAAACTGTGTTCCATCAAGACAACTCCAAGCCACAATCATTGATATCTACTCGCCAGAAGCTACATGATCTTGGTTGAAAGGTTCTTAGGAGAGGAATTGTATTTCAATGGGACAAAGTCAGACCAGACATGGAAAGTGGCTCACTAGAAGTTTCAGGATGTTTGTGGAAAGGTTCTTAGGAGAGGAATTGTATTCCAATAGGAAAGAGACAAACCAGACACCGAAAGTGGCTCACCAGAAGCTCCGGGATGTTGGTTGCAAGGTTCTAAGGAGAGAAATTGTTTTCCATCAAAACAAAGCCAGGCCACATTCATCGATATCTACTCGCTAGAAGCTACGGGATCTTCGTTGAAAGGATTTTATGAGGGGAATTATGCACCAGCAAGACATCGCTAGGCCACATACAACGTGATAACCCTCTCTTTCTGTTTATGGAGTATTATTCTGCTGATGAAAAATTTGCATCAAGAAAAGTTTGTGAAACTTTTTGTCGACTTTCCCAGCTTTTTGTCAGGGACAGAGCGATTCTATGAGAAGCCTAATTGAAATTTATGTTTATTAATTTCTACTTTAAAACCTTTGCATTTATACCCTTCTCTTTCGCTCACACAATCTGCACGACGCGTCGCGACGTTTCCTCATACTCTCTCTTACTCTCTCAGGCGTTTGCGCTCGCATGATTTTTACGTGCGTTGAGATTTCTTGTTTTTAATTAAGCATTGTTGCGGTTTTTATGGATTTTTAATGGACATGTTGTTGTGTCTGCTGTTGGTTTTCATTTTTCATAATTTCTCGGATATTTCTATGCGCACTTCGGTGCTGGTCCTTAGTCAAGTAACATTGCGACACTTGTTGTGGCTTTTTTATGTGACACGTTTTTGCATTTCAGAGCGCATTGCCCGGTTTTTTCTACGGCAACACATAAAGTTTACTAAAAAAAATTCTAATATGTTTTTTATGTTGTTTGCTGTGTTGTGACAGTTGCAAAACAGTTTATTTTCTTTGTGTTTAAGTGCCATGTGTGTATTTTTTGCTTGTTTTTCAGTTTTTATTGTACTATATTGTGTTTTCTAATAAAACTGAAAGAGATCTCAAAGTTTGAGGCAATATTTGACAATCTACTAATGCGCTACGTTTGGTGATGAGCGAAGGCGTCTTGGGAACTTAAGGGGAACTGAAAGAGTTGACTGGAAAATTAAGTCTTGGAATATTAGTTTTCGATATTTGTCGGACGAGGAGAGCTCAGGGACAACTTGGGATTGTGACAATCCATTGCTGTATCCTTTAATTACTGGCAAATATAGGGCCCTACGAAATCATGAGACTTATATGGTGGAACACATGATTGACAGATGAGTCTAGAGTAGGTTTCCCCATAGATCATCAGTCAGCAAACGGTGAAAGAAACACATTCACCAAAGACCGGCTACACCAGGACAAAGTGCTCGAAGGCAGATATACATATCCTGGTGAACTATAATAAATGACAGTTTTTGTCTAAAGGAACATATTTAGATAGAAATAAGAAGGCATAGGTGGTCGTTTGAATGCAAAGAAGGCCAGAAGAAAACACATGGATACCAGAAGATACGATACAAAATTAACAGATGACTCGAGAGTAGAGTTCACACAGAAGGCAGATCATGTCTCGGTAGACCGTATTGTATGGTAACTTTAACAAAGAAAACCATAGATAGATCTATGAAACCATTAAAAAAATATAGAAAGCCAAACGGATACACATAAAATCGGCAAAGAAGTCAGATGAACAGTCATACGATAACATGATCAGCCAGAAACATAGATAGTTCGGTATCCAATGTAATACGGATAGCCAGATAAGGAAAAGCCTACAGACAGATAGATTATTAGGTGAACACAACAGCTATATGGGCAAAAACATTGTTTAAGCGGGTTCAAAGACAGATAGATGTCATGTCCAGGCGAACAAAGCCAGGTAAGAGGCCAAGCAACCGGTAAAAAGTGTCTAAAGATGGGCAGACAGTTCTAAGAACGTGTGGACTAACAGAAAGATAGGTCAAGAAACGGATAGACATTCGTATGAAGGCGAAGAAATCCAAACAGGACATATGTAGGAGTTTAAAATCGGACTTGAGTGTGTAGATGATGAGACAAGCAATAGAATCGACCAAATGTGTTTAGAGGAAGATAGACATTCCTATGAAGAGGAAAAAATAAGACAAAAGGACATTAAATCGTACGTAGGAGTAGAAAGCCAAATGATCCTATAAACGCACAGACAGCCAGAGAAGTCTAAAGACTGATCAATGGTCCTATAATTGCTTGGACAGTCAGAAACAAGATCGATGAAATGTATAGATAGCTATTCCTATGAAGACGAAGAAAACCAGACAGAAGGACGTAAAGTTGATATAGGACTGTAAAGACAGACGGCTGGTTCCACGAACACGCAGACAGCCGAGGACGAGCAGTCTAAAGACTGATTAATAATCCTATAGATGCACAGGCAGTCAAAGAGGCAAGAAAATCGGTGAAATGTGATAAAAGACTGATGGACATTCTTATGACGATGAAGAAAGAAGAACATAAAGTCGATATAGGACTTTAAAGTCAGAGGACTGGCGAACACGCAGGCAGTCAAGAAGATCGGTGAAATGTGTAAAGAGACCGATGGACATTCCTATAAAGAAGAATGCCAGATGGACGTAAGGTCGATATGGATGTTTAAAGTCAGACGGCTGGTTCTATGAACGCACAGACAGAGATGTCTAAAGACTGACTGATGGTCCTAAAAATGTGTGCGCAGTTGGATAGGCAAGAAAATCGGTGAAATGTGTTAAGACACCGATGGGCATTCCAGTGAAGATGTAGAAAGAGGAACATAAAGTCGATATAGGAGTTTAAACTTAGAGGACTGGTTCCACGAACACGCAGACAGCCACAGGACGAGGAGTCTAAAGACTGATTGATAATCCTATAAATGCACAGGCAGTCAAAGAGGCAAGAAAATCGGTGAAATGTGATAAGAGACCGATGGACATTCCTACGAAGATGAATAAAGAAGAACATAAAGTCGATATAGGAGGTTAAACTTAGAGGACTGGTTCCATGAACACGCAGACAGCCACAGGCAGAGAACTCGAAAGACTGATCGATGGTCCCATGAGTGCGTGGACAGTCAGACAGGCAAAAGGATCGGTAAAATTTGTTTAGAGGCAGATAGACATTCCCATGGTGCTGAAAAAAGCCAGAAAGAAGAACGTTAAGTCGATAGGGCAGTTTAAAGATAGATGACTGACGCGCAGGCAGAGAAGTCTAAAGACTGATCGGTGTTTATATGGGAGCGTGGACAGCCAGAGAGATTGGTCAAATGTGTTTAGAAACATACAGGAAAAAGCATATAGTTCGTCTTAAAAATTAATACAGCGTGCAGGAACTTTAAATCGGTCACAGAACCTTAAGTGTGGTTCTGTGAATTCACAGATTATAGAATAACTTACACTAAAAATGTTCGCATGAGTTCATTTCTTAGCGCTTTGCTCATGCTTTCCTAATCCTGCCACGACTTCACACCGCACTGGTGACATTCCAGTGAATATATCCGCAGTCGCGTCTGTAGGGTACGCAGTCAAGTCGGAACAAAGGCAGGTTTTAGGTTTTTTTAATGCGCAAATCTGCGTAATGAATTTGGTCGTTTTATTTTTGGCGCTTTGCGTAATTGCTGTCATGCGCTCAAAAATAGACAGTGGGTTGAGTGGGCTTCAACTTTAACTTTGCCGCCATGCCGTGCTGCGTACAGCGCAAGGCGGACCTGGTTGGTTGTTGTTGTTGGTGTGTTGGCCGTGAATAATGGAACGGGAACGAGAACACTTGAAAAGTTGGTTCGTTGAACTTTTTTGCGCAACATGCTGCGGGCATTATTTATGTATTTATTTATTTGCGCCCGCTGCCCGATGTGAGTGCGCCGGCGGGGCGGCGGCCGAGCGCCGATCGTCGGCATTCGGCATTAATCGATCGATCATTAGGCGGCCGCATGCAAGAGAATCGACGCGCACACAAATTGCCTAATGTTCATTACAAATTGCTGCCGAACGTTGGCGCGTCTACCTGTTCCGCTGCGCGTTCCACTGTCGGTCGGAGCTGTTTGCATTTTGCGGCGCGCTCTCCGACGGCTGCTGCATGCATAACAAATTTCGCGCAGCACTGGAGCTCCGGTAAAGACGACATCCAACATCAATTGGTGCCGGCGGCGGCCGGTGTGCGCGCAAAAGCCAAGCGCCGATCATGCTTCGGCGGAGAGCGAGCGGCCGCAGCGAGTTAAGAGCGAATTTTGGTGGAGCGAGCGAGCGAATGTCAGCGCAAATGTACATTTTAGAATCTGTGCGCGAAAAAAGTGAAAAACAACAACAACAACAAGCACAAACAAAACAACATGAAAATAAAATTAAAAATAAAACGAAAATGAAATAACAAAACGCAACAACAACAACGACAACAACAAACAATAAAAACAAAAAGGTTAAAAATCTATTTCAAGGTTAAATTTACACAAGTGCTGCCTGCGCTGCTCGTGGACTGTGCGTTTACTGTTCTTGTTCTGGTTATTGTTGTTGTTTTGTGAAAAAGTGTTTTACTGTTGTTCTTGTTATTATGCTGTATTTTGCTGCTGCTCGCTTTTGTTTTCCGTATAGTTAGTGTATTTTTGCCATTAAATGGAGTGTACTAAAACAAAAACAACAACAGCAACTACACTTTTGCAGCATTTTGCGCTTTGTTATTGTTTTGCGCACTGCTGCTGCTGTTGTAGTTGTTGTTGTGCCGGTCTTTATGTACGTCTGAGATTTTTGCACAACGCATTTGCGCCACCGAGCCACTGTGCGTGCGCTGCGCTGCGCTGCGAGCCGTGTGAAAAGCCACGCTTCGGTCGTCGATGGGAACTGAAAGCGTGCGACTGACTGACTACACAATTTCCAAGGCAACACCGAAGCAAAGGCCCAAAGCGGATTTGCGATTTTTTGGTAATTGAGTGATCGCATAGGCCAATGTCGATCAATGATATGAAACAAAAAAATAAAAATAATAAAAATATTTCCAAATTATGCAAAAAACATTAGCTCATTTGAAAATCATTAATTAACCTATTACACACACATGAATTAAACTATTAATGCCTGAAAGTTATTTTTCAGCGACTCTATTTTGTGTAAACTCGAATTGTGCCAAAAATTTGGCCAAAATTTCTTCTCGCGCAAAGATGTCCGAACTGTCTGTCCTTTTTTTTTGTCATCAGGATCTTTAGCTTTGCCAACGAAACTGGGTCTGCACATTTCATTTTTGAAATACCTCTTCATCTAACTCCAGTCGCAAGTACTGACACTATCTCTATATCTCTTTAATTTACCAGATTTGAAAGTGAACTCTAATACTGATGCTACCTCTGTCTGTCTCTTTCTCCCTATTTGGTCGTTTAATGATCAGAATCATGAGGTCTCCTATTGAATTCATGTTGGTTCAGTTATCTTTATAATTATTTTCTCTTCAATCAACTCCTGTCGCAACTGCTGACACTATCACCCTGGCTCTTTCACTTTTGTGATTAGGATCATTAGGTCTATAAGTAAACCCATATCCCTGGAAGTTATGATGCATGCACTTTCTCCGTCTTCTTTCTTTTTTCCCCCCTATTTTGTCATTGAATGATCAGAAACATCAGGTCTCCCAAGGAATTCATGTTTGTTCAGCTATCAGGTCATCAGGTCTATAAGTGGACTTATATCTCTAGCACTTACACTTTCTCCGTATGTCTGTTTCCCCCTATTTTGTCGTTCAGGTCTCCTAATAAATCTGTCTGTTCAGTTATCTTAACAATAATTTCTCTTTTCTCAACTTCTGACACTAGTACTGAAACTATCTCTCCGTCCCTCTTACTTTTGTCCTTTGGTGCTTAAGATCACCAGGTCTGTAGATAAGTAAACCCAGATATCTAGTAATATCACTACTTCTGTCTTTTTCTCCCTATTTGGTCATTGAATGATCAGAAACATCAGGTTTCCCAAGGAATTCATGTTTGTTCAGCTATCAGGTCATCAGGTCTATAAATGGGCTTATATCTCTAGTACTTACACTTTCTCCGTCTGTCTCTTTCTCCCTATTTTGTCGTTCGAGTCTCCTAATAAATCTATGTCTGTTAAGTTATCTTTGCAGTATTCCTTCTTCTTTCAACTCCTGGCACTAGTACTGACGCTATATCTCTATCTCTTTCACGTTTATTCTTTTGGTGCTTAGGATCATCAAGTCTGTAAGTGAACCCAGATATTTAGTACTGATACCGTCTGTGTCTGTATCCTTTTTCCTATTTTGTCATTTAGTTACCAGGACCATAAGGTCTTGTAATAAACCCATGTCTTTTCAGTTATCTTTACAATTCTCTTCTTTCAACTCCTGGCACTAAGTAGTAACAAAACTCTCTCTATTTCTCTTCTTTCAACTCCTGGCACTATGTAGTATCAAAACTCTCTCTATTTCTCTCTCACTTAGGATCAAGTGGTCTGTAAGTAAAGCCAACTCTCTGGGCGGTCTTTGCCACATTTTCTTGTCTCTCATCTCTCTTCCCACTAGTACTGACACTCACTATGTCTGCCTGTTTCGCTACCTTTTGTTCTTCTGTGGTCAAAATCATCAGGTCAGCCATTTAAGCCATATCTGTCTACCGATCTTTGACATATTTGCTCTTCTCTCATCTTCTGGCACTAGTACTGACACTGTCACTCTATGGGAACCCATATCTCTCTAATCGATCATTGCCACATTTTCTCGTCTTTTAACTCCTGGCACTAGGACACTCTCTATCTGTTTTTTTTATTCCTTTTGCTCTTTTTTGGTCAGAATCACAAGGTATGTCAATGAATGATGTCTGTCTACTGATCTTTGTCATAATATCCTTTCTCTCAAATCTTGGCTCTGGTACTGACACTGTCTCTTTATCTCTCTCACTTTTGTTCTTTTGTAATTAGGATCGTCATTGCCTCACTTTTTCATCTTTCAACTCCTGGCTCTAGTCAACTCCTGGCTCTAGTCAACTCCTCTATATCTGCTTCTTTTGCTTTCTTTTACTGTTTTACTCTTTGTCAGGATCTCAAGGTCTGTGAATGAAGCCATGTCTGTCTACTGATCTTTTTCATAGTATCTTTTTTCTCAACTCCTGGCTCTAGTACTGACACTGTCTATCTCTTTCCCAGAACGGACTCTGTCTCTCTTTCTCTCCTTTTTATTTTTTTTTGATCACCTTAATCAAGTTTGCCAGTCAACCCATGTCTGCCTAGCTGATCTTTGAAATATTTTCTCTTTTTTTAACTCACTTCGGTGGTACTAATGCTCTCCTCTGCCTGTGGCTTTCTCTCCATTTTGTGTTATTTTTTTGTTATTAGAATCATCGGCTAGGAAAATGAAGCCATATCTGTTCATCTGATCTTGGAATTAATTTATATTTTTTTCATGCTTTTTTTTGTGTATACTGACACGGTTTCTGTCTCGCTTTTTTTGTTCAAGTCTGCAAGCAAGTCTGTCTAAATGGTCTTTACTATATTTTTTTGTTGTTCAACTCTACACTGACTTTTTTTCGCTTTTGTCCTTTAATGGTCAGAATCATCACTCTAGTTGAAATTTAAAATATTTTTTCTTTTTCCAAATCCTGGCGTTGATACTGATACGTTCTCTTTCTCGACATTAGGTCGACCTAATGCTCATTAGGATGATCAGGTCGAGAGAAGATCATTAGGATGATCAGGTCGAGAGAGAATAGAGAGAGTCACGAGTTAAAAACAATAGAGATTGTGGCTCAACTTTTTTCACGATCATCAGTTCCATGTGGAAAGCAATGACCCCTCAGAACGCCTTTTCTCTCTCGTCTACTTTCTTACTACAGTGGCGTCTGGATATAGTGAACTAGTTATTGCAAGGCCTGTTCACAATATTGAGGTTGTTCCCTATATCAAGGTTAACGTTTTTGCTCAAAAACTCGTTTTATTTGCTCAAAATACACTTTTTGTTTTTTGCTTGAAAATTTTTTTCCATTATTTAGAGCTCGATGTCAAAATTTTGGTGTTTACTATATCGAGGTGTTCACTATATCCAGACACCACTGTACTTACATCTTTTTTAATCGCAATCACCTCCTGAAACCATAACCAAACCCTTCTCCTTTTTCTCTCTTCTGCTTGTCCAAATATTTCTCACTCCCGAACAATTTTAAAATTCCCTATAATTCCCGTAACGCAAACTAACTAAACGATTTCATTCAATCTGCACAGCGTTCATAGGGCACGTTCTGCAATTATCATACATTTACCTACTAATGATTTCATCAATTGACGTACGCACGCCTTTTGGTCCAATGACGCAAATCGTAACACACAGCAAGTATTATTCAAAGTAAAAACAACAACAACAACAATAACAAGAAAAAATTGAGCAATAGAAAAAAAATTTCAGAAAAACGGCCGCCTAATAAAACGTTCGCATACACAATGAAACGAAAGTGCGAAAGCTGCTGTTTGTTGTTGTTATATATAGTTTTTTGTTTTTTGCATTTTTTGATTTTTTTTTTAGTTTGGTTTGGTTTGCTTGTTCATACAATTTATCGGTTTTTTTTTCGTCTTTGCTTTTCAGTGGAGAAAATGTAGTCAAGGGTCTAACTAACGTCACCGGCAGCGTGACTGTCTATGATGAAATTAATAGTAGAGGAAAAGCAACAATAACAACTGACGCCAACAACAACAACAACAATAGGAACAAATCAAACGTTAGCGTGAAAAAGCTGCTCGTGCGAAGCTACTTGAGGTCGTTAAACTCTGGCTGCCTGATGGCAACAGAGCGAGAGAGCACTAGTGAGCGAGACAGAGCGCGCTGCATGCTCGTAAATGCCTGAATTGATTTGAGCAGTGGGCGAAGCGGCTTTTGGAAATGATGAAATGTTTATATGTAATTTCAGGCAGCGATCTATGATTATCTTATCCATGGAATATTTGGTGAGTGGGTGGGTGGGTGGGTGAGTTGGTGGAAATGGTTCGGTAGTTACGGTTGCAAATGTCAAGTGCGGACATTTGTTTTGCTTTGTGTAACAAATTAGTAAGAGTTCAGTTTATTTGATATGTTTTTGTATGAAAAAGTAAACTTGTCATTGTCAAACAGCGTCAACTATGGGCAAACGTGTGGAGTTGTATTAGTCCGAATTGACTTTTAGAACGAAAACCAAGACAGTACTAGAACCGACTAGTGGTACTAGAACAGACGCCGGTTACTAAATGAACCAGCTGCGGGTTCCATAACCAATTCCGGGTACATTAAGCGATGCAAAGCTCTATTTGATGTTTTATAGTTAGTAAGTACAAAAATCGAGCCCGTACAGTTCTCAAAATCGGCTTAGAGCGCTTAGAATGGTTTGGAATATTCGACTCGGGTACAGGAATCAATTCAGATCAAGATTCAAAGTACTACTTAATATTCAATATACGACAAGAGTCAATTTAGTGCAATAATTATAATCGATTTCGATAACAAGAACGACTCAGAATAATACTTAGGATCGCATTTGGGTATTCGAATCAATTTTGGTTACATGAAAGGATTCGAAGTACTATTGAGCTTGCAACACACGGCAAGAGTTAATTCAGTGCAATAATTATAATCGATTTCGATAACAAGAACGACTCAGAATAATACTTAGGATCGCATTTGGGTATTCGAATCAATTTTGGTTACATGAAAGGATTCGAAGTACTATTGAGCTTGCAATACACACTGTATCAGTTATAATCGATTTCGATAACAAAAGCGACTCAGAATAATTGTGAAGGTCATATTTCGGTATTCGAATATATTTTGGGTTCTTGAAATAATTCAAAGTATGACTTAGCATTGAATACGTAACAAGAGTCAATTTAGTGCAATAATTATAATCGATTTCGATAACAAGAACGACTCAGAATAATACTTAGGATCGCATTTGGGTATTCGAATCAATTTTGGTACATGAAAGGATTCGAAGTACTATTGAGCTTGCAACACACGGCAAGAGTTAATTCAGTGCATCAGTTATAATCGATTTCGATAACAAAAGCGACTCAGAATAATAGTTAAGGTCATATTTCGGTATTCGAATCTATTTTGGGTTCTTGAAATAATTCAAAGTATGACTTAGCATTGCATACGTAACAAGAGTTAATTCAGTGCATCAGTTATAATCGATTTCGATAACAAAAGCGACTCAGAATAATAGTTAAGGTCATATTTCGGTATTCGAATCTATTTTGGGTTCTTGAAATATCTAATTCAAAGTATGACTTAGCATTGAATACGTAACAAGAGTCAATTCAGTGCAATAATTATAATCGATTTCGATAACAAAAGCAATTCAGAATAATACTTAGGATCACATGTGGGTATTCGAATCAGTTTTGGTTACCTTAAATGGTTGAAAGAACTATTTAGTTGAAAGAACTATCGGAACGCGAAATATTTTGTGCCGTCACGGTCACTTTTACTAAGGCCACTTTTTCTTAGGCTGGTAGTCACATGGAAATGTGCTTCATTCATTCTTCACTCATTCAAAAAACTCAAATTTCTTTATGTGTAGTAAACTTCACACAAAAATCCAGACTCAGCTATGAGAATTTGATGTAAGCATTGGCAGTTCATATTATTTTCAGAAAAGCGAAGAGAAAGTTGTGAAGCAAAATATTTCCAAACGAAAATGTCAACAAGTAATTCAATAATGGAAAACATTTATAAAGTAAATTTGCCTCGATTTGGCTTGACTGACCAACAACACAATCGACACTCTGGCACATTCCACAATCAGGCATTCATCATACGCCCCATGGCTCAGCTCAGAATTAGCGTCAACTTCCGCTGACACAATATGCGTTAAATAAATTTAGGACATCAACAACAAAAATTCGCCATTAATAAATATTGTATGCAATAAATAAAAATACAAACAATTGCAATGAACAAAATTAAATCATCACCATCAACCATGACAACAACAACAACAAGCAAGAACAAATTTCACAACAATTGAAAACTAAAAAGCGGAAAAATGGCAAAATCGTCTGTCACATCGACGCAATGTATTGACACATCACTTCACTTCACGCCCCTTTCGACGCTCCTCCCTATTCGCACTGCACACACACACACACACACACACACACACACACACGCCAACACTTTTTACTCCACGCCACTGCGTGCTACACATTGTGGCACTGTCAATTAAATGCGGAAGAACAAAAACAAAAACAAAACATAGCAGTGGAAAACCACTACAACAGTGCGGAATTGTTGGAAACGGAAAAACGGCGACTATAAAAATAGCAACCAATTCCGCTCGCACACAATACGCAACTATTGTGGGTGGTTGTCATAAAACGCAAACAACAACAACAATAACAACAACAAAAAGTCGCCTTCACTCGCACAAAAATAGTGAGCGCAGAAATATTTGTTGCGAAGAAAAGCAATAAAAAAACAGTAAAATTATTTGTTGTTGATGTTGTTGTATTTAATAATCAACCGAAATAGTTTATGAGTGTCAGTATTGTTTTTGTTGGCTGTTGTCATTGTGGTTGTTATTGGTGTTGTTGCTTGTTGTTGCTTTCAACGGGCGCGTTGAATCACATCGACATAAATTCCGCACTGATGAATGTGCTCGACTGCAAATAGTTGATGATGGACAAAACAAAAACGAGGCAATAGCAACAACAACAACAACAGAACGCATTGTTAAGTTTAAGTAAGCGTACTGAATCTGTCATAGGAATCAAATGAAAGTAACAAGATTTATTGAAACAAGCAAGACGAACACTTGGGGAGAGAACGCAGGCTGAGAGTAATAGAAATTGAAATTTCTTGTTTCCTTTTTATTTTCTCTTTCTTCTGCGACTCTTTCTTTTAGGTTCTTATGGAGTCGAACTTTTTTAATGCTTTTTGTTTAAAATTTCCTTTTCTTTCTAACTTCTTTATGTTCTCTATTTACTTGTTTCCTGTACTTTTTGTTTTTTATTTTTAACTTCTCGTTTCTGTTTCATCATCTTCTCTTTCTTCTTTTCCTTGCGTAGTTACTTTTTGGTGTATTTTTTGTTTAATTATCTCCCTTTTGAATTTAATTTATCGTTCTTTTTTCTTCTTCTTGCTTCTTTTCTTTCTTTAAATAACCTTTCTTTCTTAACTTTGTTGTTTATTTTCTTGTATAAACTTGTTCGTGTACTTCTTGTTATTATTCTTCTTCTTTGACTTAACATCTCGTTCCTGTTTCGTTATCTTCTTCTTCTATAACACTTTCTTTATAACTTATTTCATTATGTTCTCCCTCTCTCTTTATTTATTTTCTGTACTTATTGTTAATTATTCACCTTTTCGATTTAACTTCTCGTTTTTTTTTTTGCCATCTTCTTCTTCTTCTTCTAAATATTTTTTTTCAAACTTCTTTGTTTATGTTTTGATATTTATTTATTTTCTGTACTTCTTGTTAATTGTTCTTCTTTTTCAATCCTCTCTCTTTTTTGTCATCTTTTCTTTCTTGAATAACTCTTCTTTCTAACTTCTTGTTTATATTTTCGTATTTAATTGTTCCTACAGCTTCTGCAAATTAGTCTCCCTTTTCGATTTAACTTCTCGTTCCTTTTTTGTTGTGTTCTTTTTCTCCTACAACTTCTCCAATCTATTACTTAATCTCAAGATTCCTTTTCTTAGTCTTCAAACTTACACATTTACATTTGTCCTTCGTTTCTTCGTTTTCTTCTTTCAACTTCTCTCATCTTTTCTGTTTCTATCTTATTTGTGTTGTTATTGTATTAATTGATAACGGCACTGATATTGTTGCCTCTTTGTTAGCACTCAATGTGCACGGCCCAGTAAGTCTCGTTCAATGTGTGTGTGTGTGTGTGTCTCTCTGTGTTGTCGGCGCTTGGTGTCGTATACACAAAAGTTAGGTTAGGTTGCCACATGACTAGCTGCCGACGTTTTTCGGCTAAAAATTGTCCCTAAAATTCACGCGACATTAAAACAACAACAACAACAATATCAACAAAATCACGTCGCAACAACAAATTTGACATGTCCGCGTGACGATGTTGCCGCCGTGGCTGTGTGTTACCAATTTTAGTGGCGCACTCTTGTTGCTATTGCTGTTGTTGTTTTTATTGTTGTTGTTTGTTATTTTTCAACTCTAAAAATAACATCGGTGCAGTGCAGCGTGTACAGGCGCTGCGCACTCGATGTTTTGCAGCGGTAAATTTAGCAACGCAACGCTTCCACTACTACTTTGCTATTGAAGCGTTCGTCTGTCTGTCTGTCCGGTTGTCTGTGTGGCTGGTGTGCGCAATTGGCTGACTGACGAGTAGTGGCAACCAAGCAGTCTGTCGCTGGCTGACTGGCTGCCTCGTTGTTGGGGCAACAGATGCAGTCACCACGAAATATGCAAAACAAAAGCAAGCAAGCAGCAGTCGCCGCAACAGGGTGGCCGACAGCGTTGGGAAAGTCAACAACAAAATGTATATAAAACAAATAAGACGCGAGAGAAAAGCGAAAAATTTCACTTGCAAAGAATTCGCAGCATTTGTTGGGTATGTAAAAATAGCAGCGACAAAATGTTGTTTTGATTTTATGCATGCGAATAAATACATGCAGCAACAACAACAATAATAACAATAACAATAACAAAAACTAAATGAATAAAATCCGCAGCATTTAGAAGCAGCGAAAAGTAAAACTTGTACAAAAATTGCGTTTTTACACGTTGCTAAAAATACAATGACGGCGACAAACAACAACAACAACAACAACAACAAACAGTAACAGCCGAGCACATCGTGTGATGTTGCTGCTGTCAGCATTCGTGTTGCTTGCTGTTGCTAGACAGTGACACCGAAAAGTATGCACACTGCGAATTTTGACGGTTGCGAACTGGGCAACTAACTTCGCTAGTGAACAAGAGCGAGTTTTGAGAGAAGCAGAGAGGAAGAGGATGTTGGAGGAGAAAGAAAAAGGATGTTCAGACCGAGAAAGAGAGTTTTGGGAGAGAAAGACAGAGGGTGTGGAGAGAAAAAGGGTGCTGAGGGAGAGTAAGAGGGGTTTGAGAGAGAGAGAGAGAGTATGTTGAGGGATAGAAGGAGGATGTCCAAGCGATTACAGAAAGACAAAGTAGGTATTAGAACGACAACGAATGAAGGTATTGAGAGAGAGAATACGATATTGAGAGAGAGAATACGATTGTTGAGAAAAGAGACAATGAAGGTCTTGAGAGAAAGAATGAGGTAAAGAAGAGAAAGTAAGTATTGATAGTGAGTGAAAAGGTATTGCAAGAGAAAAAGGTTCTTAAGAAAGAATGAAGATCTTGAGATCAAGAAAGAGAGTGAAAAAAGTGTTTGAGAGAGGGTTTTGAGAGAAAAAGAACGTCAAGAAGTGAGGGAAAGCAAATAGCATTGAGCACCAGTTTGGCTTATCGATTGGTGCTGCAAAGAGGATGTCAAAGTAATAAAAGAAAGACAAAGTAGTTATTGAGAATGAGAACGAGTGAAGCTATTGAGAGTACGAGTGTTGAGAAGGAGAAAGAGAGATAATGAAAGCGTTAAGAGAGAGAATAAAGGTCTTGAGAGTGAGAATGAGGTAAAGAAAAGAAGGTGGGTATTGATAGTGAGAAAAATGGTCTTGAGAGAGAATGAAGATTGATTATTGATTATTGAGATTGAGAAAGAGAGTGAGAAAAGTGTTTGAGAGAGAGGGTTTTGAGAGAAAGAGGAGGTCAAGAAGTGAAGAAAAGAAAAGAGTATTGAGCAGCAGTTTGACTCATTGATTGGTGATCGTTCTCAACAAATAAACCTGCACTGTGCTGAGCAGGAAGTGTTAAGCGAGAGAGAGAGAAGGCGCATTCGTTTACAGTGAGAAAGAAGGTATTGTGAAAGAAAGAAGATATTGAGAAAGAATGAGGTTCAAGATAGAGAGTGAGAAAAGTGTTTGAGAGAGAAAGAGGGGTTTGAGAGAAAAAGGACATCAAGAAGTGGAGGAGGACGTCAAGGGATAAAGTGGGTATTGATAGTGAGGAAGAAGGTATTGAAAGAGCATCTTGAGTTGGAGAAAGAGAGTGAAAAGGAGAGAGGGGTTAGAGAAAAAAAGTCGAGAAGTGATGGTAAGAAATGGAGCACCATTTGGGCTCATTGATTCATCTCCAAAAAATCAACTAAAGAGAGAAGAAGGTGTAGAGAATGAGAAAGAGTGTGTTGAGAAAAATAATGAGATTGTTGAGCCCGAGGAAGAGAGAGAGCAAGGAATGGAGTAACTATTGAGCACAAGTCGGTCCCATCGATGTCAAAAAATTTACTCCCGCGGCAACTCTCCTCAACTTCAAGAACCCAAGTCAGCCCTGGATACTAACCAAATATGGGCCCACCTGAGTTTGAACTTTACTACTTTCTACTTTCACAAACCCATTTAAGGTCAATGGAGAATAACAAAGCACTTATGATTTTCATATCTAAATCAGTCTTTGAAAAAAATTTTGTAAGATATGTAACGCCAAACTTTTGGCACACGCTGCACTTGCCACAAAATTACATCGATCACATTTTATGGCACACACACACACACGCACACATGAACAAGTGCCAAATAAACAATGCTGCAATGCATTGCCCCAAGAATTATGCGTCTGTGTGTGTGTTTGATTTACGCTATTTTTATATGCAATTTGCATATTTGAACGCGCTCGCTGTTTCTATGAAAATTGCATTTTGCTGTTGTCGTTGTTGTTTCGCGTTTTTCAACCAAACTGAGAGTGTGTTGTGTTTGCATGAGAATGAGTGTTGTTATTGTTGTGCTGAAAAGTGTCACAAACAACGCTTTGCCAGTTGTCCGGCTGTGGCACACAACAAGTACAATAACAACATTCGTCTGACTATGCGTAATGCCACAAATATTTTCAATGCGTCAAACAGTGCAACTGTTTGAGGCGTTCTTATGGGCAACAACAATGACTATTGCAGATTGTGTGAAATGGAAGAAAATCGAGTTCTACCTGAGAGATAGCCATGATGTCAAGAGTTGGAAATGATTGCCAGGTACAGATTGCTGATTCGTAACCAAATGTAAAGTAATGTTAGGTTAGCTAATGTTAGGTTAACCCTTTCCGACATGAAAATGAACCCATCCTGTATGAATTGTATGGGTCCAATATATTGGACATTGTGACTGAAAGGGTTAAAGTGACTTGGTCAATCTATAAGTTAAGGTTAGGTAAGGTTAAATGAGGTTAAAGTTGATCGAGGTTGAAGAAAAAAGTTTGGCAGTCAATGATTGGATTGGGAACAGATTCAGAATTGAATAAGAGAAGTGGTGAAATTATATAAGCAATTTCGAACTATCGGGAATTAATTGAAAATAGTTCTTAGTTACAGAAGCTAAACGAGTTTCCACTTTGAATTTAAAAAGTGCAGCTTGAAATAATCACAAACACTTTAAATACATTATTGATTGATTAAATGTTGACATATTTATGAAAGAATTCAGTAGGTTTAAGTAGTCGTTGGTTAGAGAAGCTTAGAGAGTTTTTGCTTTGGATCAGAGATACCTGGAGGGGACAATAATAACAAGTCAAGGATACCTAAAAAGGAGTTACGAACCATCTGGGATTAATTTGAGATCCTTTGTCAGGATGACCTCAACCAAACGGTTACGTAATTCACTGACAAAACATGAAGAAATGTTACACTTAAATCACAAAAGAAAAGGGGAAAGCCCCGAAAAGTGTTTTTGTCGATTTGTTATTGAGTCGTAAATGCGATTAACACTAAATAAAGGCTGTATACGAAAAAAAGTGGTCACAAAAAAACACTTGCGATTTGTTTTATGGTATTATGTCATTTTTTATTAGAAATTTTATTTATTCTTCAAAATGAGTTCAACGAAATCAACCACCCGTGATTTAATCGTGCGCAAAAAACAAGAAAATCCTAATTTGTCTCACAGAAGGATTGCAAAACCTTTGAATATTGCCAATTCTACTGTGTCAAAAGTGCTTAAGCAGTTCAACGAACGTTTAACTACCGAAAGGAAAGTTGGAAGTGGACGGAGAAAGGGATTTATCTCATAGGAAAAAGCTAAGGAAGTAGTACGTGCATTTAACCGAAATCCTGGACTCTCGATTAGAGATGTAGCTAAAAAAGTGGGTATGTCACATGGATACGTACAGAAAGTTCGCAAAGAGAAAGGTCTTCGAACATTCAAGGTTCCACTAACACCGAACAGAAACGACAAGCAAAATACAAAAGCCAAAACTCGTTCACGGAAGCTTTACAACATTGTGCACAATTTCGGGTGCATAATTATGAACGACGAAACGTACGTCAAAGGCGACTTTAAGCAGCTTCCTGGTCAATTGTTTTATACTGCCACGAAGAAAGGTAACGTAGCCCAAAAATTTAAAGAAAAAAAAATTGACAAGTTTGGGAAAAAATATTTGGTCTGGCAAGCAATTTGTAAATGCGGTTTAAAAAGCAACGTTTTCGTGTCTACTGGTAAAATAAACCAAGAAGTTTATGTGAAGGAATGCTTGCAGAGACGACTTTTACCTTTGATACGTCTTCACGAAAACCCTGTTTTGTTTTGGCCAGACCTAGCAACTTGTCACTATGGAAAATTGGCTTTAAAATGGTACGAAGACAATGCGGTCAAGTTTGTGCCAAAAGATGCAAATCCTCCAAACTGCCCTGAACTTCGGCCAATTGAAAAATATTGGGCTTTAGTGAAAAGGAAATTGCTAAAAACGAAAGGAGTTGCCAAAAATGGGAAAGAACTCAAGTCAAAATGGATTAAGGCGTCATCTGAAGTTACCAAAAGTCATGTACAGCGCTCGATGGAAGGTGTTAAATCAAAGTTGCGATCCTTCGCTTATATTCCAACAAAATAAGTAAAAATGCTTATTTTCCTAAAGCCTCCGATATAAGCTTTTAGGAAATACCTAATTTTTTTGTTTCCTGTAATAAATATGGATTTGACAGTAATTTCTTCATGACTACTTTTTTTCGTATACGGCCTTTAATACAAGTAGACGAGTGCACAAAACTACTCGATCGTTTTGTTAATTCCGCCTGGGGTCAAATATACCCCAAGGGACAGGCGAAAGGTTAAACAGTCGTTAGTTAGAGAAGCTAAAAGAGAACTCAACACGCTTAGTACTCAACACGCTTAGTACTCAACACGTTTAACAACCTCACCGAGATTGCATTTATAGTTGAGTTACTTAAGCGGGGTTTACTGTATGTTGTCCACAATTTAGCAAAATGACACATGCCAACTTTTAGAGAGACATGATGACACTTTGACATGAATATGGAACAATATGGTTCAATGTGAATTAATGCCAATGATGCCATGTTCTGTAAATCCGTCAAAGGTTGTAGTATTGAAAAAAAACAGATATTTATAATTACATTTTAATTATTATAATAAATTATTTACAATTAAAATTAAATTAAATTTTAAATGAAATTTTAATTATTATAATTAATTATTTATAATTTTTTTAAATAATTTTAAATGTCATCGAATTGATGTTTTTTAGGTTGGAAGTGCAATAAAATACGAGAATCCTTTAAAACTTATTCCTACACCCAGTAAAAAAAGTTGTAGTATTGAAAATCCAGATATTTATATTTACATTTTAGTTAATTAATTATTTATAATTTAAATTATTTGATTTTTATGTGATTAAAATGTGACTAATTGATGTTTCTTAGGTTAGAAGAGCAGTGAAGGCGTACAAAATGGATGTAAATACCTCAAAACTTACTTCTACACCCAATTGAAAAGATTGAAGTATTGGAAAAACAGATATTTAAAATTTAATTAATTAATTGTCTTTAATTTTTAATTTTTAAATTTTTTTGAATTTCACTGATTTTTACTTTTTAGGTTAGAAGTGCAATTAATTTATAGAAGGCGGCCAAAACTGTGGCAAATGCCTCAAATCTTACTTCTGTACCCAATAGAAAAGGTTGAAGTTTTAAAAAACCAGATATTCACATTTAAGTTTTAACTAAATAATTATTTATTATTTAAGGTACTTGAGTTTTAATTATGTTTGTATTTCTTTAATTGTGACTAATTGATTTTTTTAGGTTATGATTGCAATGAATTGGCAGAAGGCATCCAAAAATTTGTAAATTCCTCAAAACTTATTATGACATTTGTTGGCGGTTTGTTTTTCTGTTTTGTTAATTTTTTAGCAGCTCACAAACAAAACCGACACAACAACAATAAATAATATTTAACTGCAAAGAAAAAAACCAACGCCAAAAAATGTTACTGCTGCTGCTGCTCATTAATTTCGTCGACTAATGTCTGTGCAAATCGTCTCAAATGACAATTTCTGCGTCCATCCATCCAGCTACCGTCACCGACGACCATCGGACCAGTGCGTCCATAACGAATTTGTTGCGCGCCGTTTTCGGCGATTCAATCAAATCTCCCAATGCGACAACGAATGATTAACATATTTATGCGACAATAAAATGTACTATTAGTGTGATGTTTTTACGATGTCTCATTGTGGGCAGCACACAATAACAGTGTCACAAGAACAACAAAAATATAAAAACAGAAAAACATTCGAACAATTTTTGTATCAACAGGTTTGATGGTTGGGGTTTCTTGTTTTTGTTTGATTCTACGAACAGGTGAATGTTGGCTGCAAAGTTTTTGATGTTTAGGCTACAGGTGTTGTAGTTGTTGTAGTTATTGTGGTTTGTGTTAATATTATAAAAATAAATATAAATAAAAATAAAATAAAAAAACATATATGCAATCCGATCGAACCGGAGCGAGCGTACAGATTTTTCTATTAACAAAGAAATTTTGGGTTTTTTTTTATTTTAAGAGATGCGTAATGGTGAATGACTACTAATTGTAGATGTTGTTGTTATTGTGGGACTAACAAAGAGGTGTTATTGAGGTTCAAAAATAGTGACCGAAATGTTTAAAGTTCTCGAGGACAGCAAAGGAAAAAAGGAGCAAAGTGGCTGTAAGAGTAGCATTACAACTACAAAAACAACAACGAGCAGATGAATTTTTAAGCAACATTTCCAAACAAAAAAGAGTTGTTGCAACCATAACCAACAACGTTCAATAGAAATATCTAATCAAAACAACAACAAAAATTGCTAATATAAAACATTTCAAGTAAAATACCAACACTAACAATAACAACAACAACAATTTTAAGCAAATAAAACAAAATTGCACAATTCGCTAACAGCAGCAGCAGAAATTTAGTTCATATGGCAGTCACAACGTCAGACGCACAAAATGATGCACAACTGTGCCCCTCTCCCCTACTCGCTAAAAAAAAATTGTTATTTTGCAATGATCCGCGCCTGTTTTTTGCTGCAACACGCTCACAACTTGCTGCGTCCGTGTTGTTGTTGCTTTTGCAAATTGTTATTATTTGGTTTTTACACCAAATGCTGTCAGTGATCAGCGGTTGATGTTGTTGTTTATTTTTATACAAACAGAAAGCTCAACGTTGCTGCTACCCGCCACTGTTGACTGCAATTCTACAAGCAACAACAACTCCAACAATAAATAACAAAAGTCACTTTTTGAAGAGATCCAAATTTCAATTAAGACGACACAATTTTCCGTCTGTCATTGGCTGCAGCGCACTGACTGAGGGGCATGGGGGAAGGGGGGACGAACGCTTGTGACTTGCAACACTCAGTGCGCACTGCGACCAGCGTCTGGTGCTGCTTGAACGTTGTTGTTGTTCTTGCATTGTTTCTTGTTGTTTTGATGTGACTGTGTGCCACTGTGCTCTGGTTGTGTGTGTGTGTGTGTGTTTGTTGGCATTAATGTTCTTTTGTTTGGATGCTTAAAAGTCTAAGTAGAAAAATTCCTTTGCAGCCGGCAAAGACGCCGCGTCGGCAACAATGACACAACTAAAACAACAACAACAACAACAACACTAACAATATTCGATTTGTCTTGGTTTGTTGTGTCGCCGCAGACGAAAATTGCATCAGCTGCAGCCAGACGCTGGCAATCATTGTTCGATTGATTGAAAAAGCTAATGAAACAAAATGTCTGTTAACCCTTTCGATGTTGCAATGTTTTGAATTGCTTGAAGTTTTATTTACATACACTTTGGAAGTGCTTGAACATTGGACAAAATATTCAAGTTTAATTGTAAGTTTCTTCGCTTGACTTTAACTTCGTTTGTGTTAACCCTTTCGATGTTGCATTTTTTGAAATTTTAATCACATACACTTTGGGAGTGATTGAAGATTAGTCAAAAGATTGAAGTTAAATTTAAAGTGCCACGACTTTTTGTTTGACTTTAACTTCGTTGGTATTAACCCTTTAGATGTTGCACTTTTAACCTGCATCAAGTTGTATTTAAATACATTTTTGCAGTGACTGAAAGTTGAGTTGAAAGAGTAAAGTTCAATTTGAAGTACCACGTCTCTTCGTGTGAATGCCAGAAAAAGTTGTCTGCCAGTTTCAAAGTGTCAAAGGGTTAACACACTTCCGATATTGCACTTTTAAATGTTTAAAGTTTTATTCATAAACATTTTGAAATGATTGAACACTGGCCAAAAGATTGAAGTTCAATTTGAAGTACCAAGTCTCTTTGTTTAACTTTAACTTCGCTTAACCCTTAACCCATGTTAACCCTTTCGATGCAATTTTTCTAATTGTTTGAAATTTTGTTCACATACACTTTGGGAGTGATTGAAGATTAGTCAAAAGATTGAAGTTAAATTGTAAGTGCCACGTCTCTTCGTTTGAATGCCAGAAAAAGTTTCCTAAAGTTGTGTTAACCCTTTCGATGTGGCACTTTTACTTGTCGCAAATTGTATTTGGATACATTTTGGGTTGGATTTGAAGCATTGGCCTATAGAATGTAATTCAATTTGAAATGCCATGTTCCAACATTTGGAAGTCAGAAAAAATTCCCCAATGTTACACATTGAGGGAGAAGGAGAACTAAAAACTTGTAGATTTAAATCAATTTTTTTTTTTGGATAAAATTTCATTAAATTAGTGCATAGAGAGCTTTAAACATTCTCTTCTTCTCAACTCACTCTCTTCTTTTATCGGCCTAAAATACCAACTGAACTTCATGGTACTTTTTGGTACAAGACAACAAACGAGAATGTTTTACACAAATTGATTTTAAAGTCAAAATCGTGAATGGGTTAAAACTAATTTGAAATTTATTAGAAATACTTTTCTAAATTTTAATAAATTTTAGAAATATTTTTTTTTATATTTAGGCTCAAATTTCTAGATATAGAAAATGGCTTTAGCAAAAAATTCAAACTGCAAAAGATCACAAATTTAAATAAAAAGTTTTAAAATGAAAGTAAGAGGTTAAAAGCTCATCTTATTAGTAAGAAGACGAGCCAATTTTGTCAACTTTATTTTACTTTCCCTCAATGTATTTTCCAATGCATCACTTGCTTACCATGTTCTAACTTCCAAGTAGTTTGGTTTATGTTTGTTTCAACAAGAAAAGCATCACGTACCTGAAATAAAAAGACAAAAAATATTCGTTAAAAACTTTTCTATAAGAAAAGCTAGAATCTAAA
This sequence comes from Melieria omissa, assembly GCA_963971225.1. Classification (NCBI taxonomy): domain Eukaryota; kingdom Metazoa; phylum Arthropoda; class Insecta; order Diptera; family Ulidiidae; genus Melieria; species Melieria omissa. The sequence continues at coordinate 71,381,572 of OZ020267.1, read as the reverse complement.
GAATCTTATAGGTCAAACAAAAGACCTAAACCTAAATGAACTTGAATAAACTTATCAGGTATAGCATTTCACATTAAATTTAAACGTTAAAATTTGTGTACGACTTCAGTTCAAACAAATTTTGTTATCAAAACCATGAATTCAATTGCACAGCGTTCTGAAATATTCTATTTAAAAAAATGTAGTCTGTGGTTATTTCTTACTTCTTCATCTAAGAAATAAATAAAAGGAGTGTTTAAAGAAAGAATAAATGTTTGAAGATTGATTGACAACAACTGAGTGATGCTTGACGAGCGATTAACCAAAGCAAACCGCTGGTTCCGTTTCCTTTTTATTCACCTTGCTATGATTAACTATTCAACTTTTACTATTTTATTGCTTGTCTTACCGAATGAAAATCTTTAGTAATAAGTAATTTTTTCTTTTATTTATATAGTAAAAACAGGGCTATGGATTGTTGAATGAATTATTACCGTTTTATTAAAAAGAAAAAGTCCCTAAAAGAAGATTGAAGAATAATGTTTTATGTGACTATTTCTTCAAGTGTACACGTCAAAGTTCTCAAGTTAAGTTCTAATGATTTTTATATTCTTCACATATGGTAAAAAATAATATCCCTAGAAAATCTGACAATATTTGAACCATTTTATAACTGAAAACACTCAACAGCACAGCGAATGAAATCCAAAAACTAGACAGCAATAATCATTACATGCGGCACATGAAATTGAACAATTGTGCTCAGTTTTATGACAAATTTCAATTACAGCAACGAAAACCAAACATTGCCAAGAAATTATGATAATGTTTATGTTGCAATTGCAGCGACTCGGTCTGTCAGAGATGACAGATAACATTTGCCAAATGTGGCTATTCCGACAGTTGTGGCCAATAAGCAAGCAAAACGTTTGAAAGATATTAACAAAAAAATATTCACAGCTTAAAGTGGAAGTTTCTAAATTTTAATGAAAATTTTTGTGACACTAATATTTGTTGACATTTACCATTTTTCAATGCAATAACAATTCCAAATTTGGCAAAACATTGTGAAATGATTGAAAGATAAATTTTTGAAGCTAATATTAAAGAAAATATTGATTGCATATCGAATTTTGAGCTTTCAAATGCTATTTTATTGCATTGAAATTATGAAAACAACAAAAACAAATATTTCATATACGACTAAACATTGCAAAGATTTAACAACAAAATGTAAAATTTGATCAAACATTGTAAAGATTGATTGATAAATTCTCAAAATAAATATTAAAAAAATATTGATTGCATATCAAATTTTGAGCTTTCAAATGCTATTTGATTGCATTGAAAATATGAAAAAAATTTTAAAATATTATTACAAACTATGAAATAAATCAAAGTTTAATTTTGAAAATACCTCAAACTCATTGCGCAATCTGTACTAAAATTCTATGATTTGTACTCTACTCCTTACAAATGCATTTTTTTGTATTATTCGCTTTGCAATTTTTTTTTATCGCATGCTACAAAAACATCAGTGCAAAAGTGTTGCATAAATTTGCATTTGAACCCTTTGGTTTTGTGGCTTATTAGCGTACAATTGGCTAACCGGCAGCCAGACATGTCTAAATCAACAGTCCATTTGTCTTGCCGGTCAGGCTGCCAACGGCCGGCGTGGTCGCGCCGTCATTTTCCAGTTTAAAAGGTGTAAATTACAAGAAAATGTTGCACAAAACAAGTCGTGCGCTCCCTTTGTGCGCTGCGCTGTGGACGCTCGACGACTCGACGGCCGAACGTGTGTGCAGTCGCTCCAGGCATCAATGGCCATTTCAGCGGCTACTTACAGTGAACACGTCTGGCTGCATAGAAGCGGAGTGAGGGGGAATAAATAATCAGTCAGACAGACCGCGCTGGGAGACACACAAACAGAGTGAAGTGAAGTAGAGCAGAAAACAGAAATGGACACAACAAACTATTTGGACCGACAAGCAAACACATAACATGTCAGTGCCAGAAACAGTTTGGAGTAACTGGTCACATAGAGCGAGAACTGTGGAGCAGGTGGAATTTGAAAAAATTGAAAGAAATTGGACATCTGTGACATGAATACATCAACAAAGTGTTTTTAGCGAAATCGCTAAATCGCGAAATGGCTGAAATGTTTCAAATATTTTGAATGTAGAAAATTAAAAAAAACAAATTTTTAAATTTCGACATCTAATGTCACAGGAAAATAATTGAAGTTTAATAGTATAACACAGGAAAATTCAAATAATTCGATATTTTGTCAAGGAAAAAGACTTTTTGGACTCTTGAGGTAGACAAACCTCCACCGCTTCTTGCTTTATTATATTTTTATTCGTCATCTGAATTGTTCTCTCACCTTATTTTTTATGTTTGTCCTTTGTGTTTATGCATTTTGGTTCTTTTGCATAATTCTATGTTATCAATGTTTTGGTCTTTTTAAATAGTTTTGCTATTGTAAATAAGATTTTGTTTAATATGCAGTTTTCTATGTTCTTTTCTGAAATTTTTAGCAACTCTTTGCAGCTTTTGATTTCATATTCATAGATTTTTGCTGTTTTCTATGTTTTGCAAATATATTTCTATCAAACTAAAGGAACTTTTTACACTATTTTTACAAAGTTTTGCAGTTTTCTATGTTTTTCAAATATGTTCCATCAAACTAAAGCAACTTCTTGCACTATTTTCACAGAAATGTGCAGTTTTCTATGTTTTCTAGATATTTTTTTTGAAATAATGCAAATTTTACAGTTTTTGATCTCGAACTCACAGAATGTTGCAGTTTTCTATGTTTTCCAAATTTTGTTTTAAATTAAAGTAATGCAACTTTTTACAGTTTTTGATCTCATTTTCATAGAATTTAGCAATTGTCTGCGTTTTTGAGTTATACATATTTCTGTTTAAGATACAATTTTGTTAAAAAAAAAATCAACTTGTTTTCATTATTTTCACAGAATTTTGTAGTTTTCTATGTTTTTCAGATATTTTTCTATTGAAATATCAGGTGTACAACTTTGCTTCCGCCGTTTTCCGATAGGTGGCTGTACCGGCTGAGGCTGGTTGAAATACATAGATGGTAATGCCTTTAAAGTGAGTGTGGACAGTGCCTAACGAATTGTCATCGCCGTTTCAGTGACAGTTGTTCTTGTTTTCGTATTATTCACGCTCGAAAATGTCCGTTTATGTGCCCAATTCTCGCCATTTGCGGGAAGTTTTACTTTTCTGTTACAATTCGAAAAAAAAATGCAGCTGAAGCGCATCGAATGCTCTCAGAAACTTACGGTGATGCTGCTCTGAGTGAAAGAACGTGTCGGGAGTGGTTTCAACGTTTTAAAAATGGTGATTTCGAAGGCAAAACCGAATATTCACGGCGCCAAGGTTATGATTTGTATTTGGTGGGATCAGCTCGGTGTGATTTACTACGAGCTCTTAAAACCGGGTGAAACCATCACAGGAGATCGCTACCGAACGCAACTGATGCGCCTTAGTCGCGCGCTAAAAGAACAGCGGCCACAATATCAAGAGCGACATGACAAAGTCATCCTCCAACACGACAATGCTCGGCCTCACGTCGCAAAAGTGGTCAAAAAGTACCTGGAAACGCTGAAATGGGAAGTCTTGCCCCACCCGCCGTATTCCCCAGATGTCGCCCCTTCTGACTTCCACCTATTCCGTTCGATGGCACACGGCCTGGCAGATCAACATTTTCAATCCTTCGAAGAATTGGAAAAATGGATTGCTTCATGGATAGCGTCAAAAGAGGACTCCTTTTTTCGAGCCGGGATCCGAAAATTGCCGGAAAGATGGGAGAAAGTTGTCGCTAGCGACGGACAATACTTTGAATAATACATCTGTAAGCACTTTTTCGCAATAAAGCTTTTAATTTTGGGAAAAAACGGCGGAAGCAAAGTTGTACACCTGATATTATATTTTTTAACAGCGAAAAGTCAAGTATTCTAAACCAATTTTCATTAGCTTGACCCTATGTCATAGAAAAAGTAATGGTTCCATGTTTCATTGAACAAAAGTTTTTCATAGAATTGTGCAGTTTTCAATGTTTTCCGGTATTGTGAATCCATAATCATAGAGTTTTGACAATTTGGATAACGAAAATTCATTATCCATAAGCAAATAGTTCGACATGTAATTATTCGATGTTTTATTGAACAAAAGTACTCTTATTTTGACAGTTTGTCCCGCTATTCATTTGACTTTCATATTTTCATACGCATACATTATGATGCTTTTGAGAAGTTCTATGTTTTTGATGTTTAGATTTTCTATGTAGTTTCAACATTACTTTAACAAATTCAATTTATTTTAAGAAATATAAGTTTTAATTTTTTTTCGTACAGTTTTCTATGTTATTTTCGGAATTATTCCATAGAAATAAAGCAACTGTTTCAGTATTTCGATATCTGGTTCCCATACTCATAGAGCTTTGAAAAATTTAACAAAGAAAAAACAATTTACTCAAAGCAAATTTCAATGGTCTGGGATTATTTCAGAGAAGAACTAATAATTCGATGTTTTGTGAGACGAATGTGTGATAATTTGATAGTTTTTCTTTCTTTTGAAGATTTTAACAAAGAAAAATCAATCAACTCAAATAAAATTGCAATAGTTTGGCATTATTTTAGAGAAAAACTTATAATTCGATGTTTCTTTAGACGATTTTGTCAATAATTTGACAGTTGTTCTTTTTCCTACATTTAGTTTTTTGCTTTTTAAAGCAATCAGTACATTTTGACAGTCTAGAAAAATTCTATGTTTTCGATGTTTTGTTTTATTTGCTTCGATATGAATTTAAAGAGCTTATTCCATTTAATGGTTATTTAATTTATGAAATGATTATATTTGTTGTTGTTGTTATGCACATTTTTCTATGAATTTTCAAGTCTCATATATTCACGTTTGTAGAAATGTAATCCGTCTTTTCGATATTTTAATTTTTTTTTACTCTTCATAACAATAACTTTGACACTTTTATTAAATTCACAGATATTTTTAATCATATTTGTGACATTGTGGATTATTTTGTATTTTCTTTCCTAATTTGTTTTTGTAACTTTCGCTCAGTTTTTTCAGTTTTTTTAAAAAAGCAAACTGGGAATTTATATTTTAAATTTGAAAAATTTGGAAATTTTGAAGTATAATTTCTATGTTTTCTGATCATTTATAGAGTCAATGTTGGTAGGGTTTAGTTTTCAAAAACTTTTGTGTTTTTTAACCATTTTCTTTTCAATTGTTGGGATTATTTCGAAATAACTATGATTAAGGTGGCCAACTGCATTTAAAAGTCTATTAAAGGAATTTACAATGCTTATGCAATCAATGATCCAACAGCTTCATTCACGTTGGTGAAAATACAATAAAGTAAAACCACAACAACACGTCGCGAGGGGAACACAATTTCAGTTTACGTGTAAGACTACAAATTATGGCAATTTCGTATGCAAAGCTAAGGAAAACGCTTAAAATAACACCGTACAAGGGATTAGTAACAGTCATACAAAAAATAACAAAAACAACAACAAGAAAACATAAGCAACAACACTGTGTGCAATTTATGCACCTTTTGCGTACAGTGCTGCGTGCTTCGGCTGAAACCAAAGCAAAAGCACAAGAAAAAAAGTAAAACGCAGCACGTTGCACGGCGGCAGTCTGACATTATCATTTGAACTCAGCCGCCTGGCAGACGGGTGCTTACCAGCGCTAATTAGCATAATTGAGTTGATGGGGCCGAGTGCAGCGGCAGAACGAGAGAGTGATTGAGTGAGTGTTGGCGCGCCGGCAGACAGGCAGCCATACGGACGGACGGACGGACAGACGGACGAACAAAAAAGTGTTGCCAGGAAGTGAAGTAATGGGCGATGGTGGTTGGGGAAAGGTGTATCGGGTTAGGATTTGCAGTGAGTGCAGTGAAAGTGGTGGAAATTGCAATGCAACTGCGGCAGTTGAAAAGTTTCGTAGGACAGGCAACGGTGTAGCACTAATGGAACATAATGATTTGGTGTTTTTCTGGTAGAACTACCATTGGTGTACTTGGCAGTTTGTTAAACGTGTTGAAATTCAATATTGTTAGCAGTAGTTCGGGATTTTCAAGTCAAATTTTGGTGAATTGGTTTGCCTTGTTGGAATGAAATCCAGTTGGCGAATGCGTAAAACAAAGATTTTAAGACATTCGAGCGCTAAATTGCTATAATAAAGAGAAAAATTAGACTACTGAAGGGAATAGTAAAGACTCCAGGCTAGTGATGAGAACAGTGTTTCCAGAGATCACCTATAGAAATTATTCTGAGAGAGTCGTTTTCCGAGAGATCACTTATAGACAGATTATGTATCCAGAAATCATTCATAGAGAGATTGTGTCTCCAGAGATCATTCATGAATATTAGTTAAAGACAGATCATGTCCCGAAATAATTCATGGAAATCTTTAATAGACGTGTATCCACAGATTATTATACAGATTATTCATAGATATCATTCACAGAGAGATCATTCATAGACAGATCGGGTATCCAGAAATCATTCTTAGAAATATCGTGTTTGCACAGATCATTTATAGAGAGATTGTCTCCAGAGATCATTCGTAGACAGACGTGTATCCAGAAATCATACATAGAGGGATCGTATCTCAAGAGATCATTCATAGACAGATCTTATATCTAGAAATTACACATAGACGGATCGTGTGTCCAGAGATCATTCATGGAAATTATCCATAGAGCGACAGTGTATCCAGAAATCAGTCATAGAAGTTATATATAGAGAGATCCAGAGACCCAGAGATCATTCATAGACAGATCGTGTATCTATAAATCATCCATAAAGAGATCGTGTATCCAGAGATCATTCACAGAAATCACTTATAGAGAGATTGTCTCCAGAGATCATTCATAGACAGATCGTGTATCCAGAAATTATTCTTAGAGGGATCGTGTCTTCAGAGATCATTCATAGACAGATCTTATATCTAGAAATTATCCATAGAGGGATCGTGTGTCTAGAGATCATTCATGGAAATTATCCATAGAGATAGCGTTCCCAGAAATCATTCATAGACAGATCGTGTATCTATAAATCATCCATAAAGAGATCGTGTATCCAGAGATCAGTCATAGAACTAATTCATAGGGAAATCGTTTTCCCAGAGATCATTCATAGCCAGATCGTGTATCCATAAGTCACCCATAGAGTGATAGTGTATCCATAAATCATCCATAGAGACATCGTGTATCCAGACATCATTCATAGAAATCATTTATGAAGCGATCGCGTCTCCAGAGATCATTCGTGGAAATCATTTATACGGAGATCGTGTCTCAAGAGATCACTCATAGGTAATATCGTGTGTCCAGAAATCATTCATAGAGACATCGTGTATCCAGAGATCATTCATGGAAATGGTATCCAGAAATCATACATTCAGAGATCGTGTATCCGGAGATCATTCATAGACAGATCGTGTATCCAGAGATTATTTATAGTAATTCAACACAATCGGTTTTTCATTTTGTGATCTGATATCTTTTTAAAAGAACTAAACAATTTTTTTCAACATTTTCAAAATCTATTTAAATATTGACACTTGTTCATTGAAGCAGATGTGGGTGTCAAATGAAAGAGGAACCTTTTTGGTAATTGGAATAAATTTTTTGTTTTGAACTTTCTACACAAGAAAACATCAGTAATGTTCTTACAAAAATTGATCCTTCAAGCTGCCTGATTGAAGGAGTCAACGGGATTCTGTTAAAAAGAATGAAACTATGTGGACCCAACAAAACCAACAGTGGCGGATTTCCTAACGCGATTCAGTGGTTTCTGGTTTACTGAACGACCAACCTCTTGTTACCACTCTGCAATTCGGTCTGCTAAATTACATGCATTTGTCTGACTCAATAAAAAGAACAGTGCCTAGTCTCCTAACTCCATTCAGTTTTTTATGGTTCACTGAACGACTAATCGCTGGCCCAAAAAATACTAAAACTTCTGGGGTGTTTTATTGAGGTTTTTATTCTAAAAGTCAATAATCAAGTTTTGAGAGTCGACTCTTGTTCAAAAAGTGCTTCCCGTGGCCTTTGCCCTATTTGTACGTTAAAGTTTTGCAGTTTGTAATCAGGTGAACTGAAGTTTTCTGACTATTTGCACACAATCTACAGAAGCTTCTTAAATATAAGAAAATAGAATATGCAGTATTGAAGACTACTTTGACCATTTTAAACACTAAATAGGATTCTTAGTTTACTTCTACATCTACTTAGGCTTAGTTCTTATTTGTTAATGAGTCTTTACAGGAATTTAAGGGTTGAAATCTCCTAGGAACCTCTTAGAATTTTCTAAGAATGATTTCTTATTTTAAACCTATGTTTCTTTAGTGTACTTTCAATAGCTTCAAAACGGCCAATAAAACTTTGTATTCCAAATTTACTTTTTCAATGGAGCCATGGAAAGTTTTAAAGGAGCATTGAGAAACCAATCGGAGGTGATCATTTGTCAAGAATTCAGGGTTCAGGCATTTAGTAACCCACTTCACTTTATTCCTCATGAAACTGTTCAAACCTTTTTAATAGATGAATTAAAAAAAAAAGAAAAAAATCGCTTTGCTTAAGACAGCAGTCAGCCTTCAGATGGCGTCGACCATGTCGACGCAGCGGGCATTTCGTTCACTGTCGGCCCGGCCTAACCTAGAAATCCGCCAACCAGTTAGACAGCCATACACACACACACACACACACTATTGTTGTTGTTAATTGCAATTTCAAACTGTCCGAAAAGCGAATGAGATTGCAGCCAAGAACGTTGCCTGGCGTTGCGTCACTGCCAGGCGGTGAAAGTGCTTTTGGCATTCGAACGTGCTGGAGGCGCTGCATGAATTTGCATGCCGTGCGCAGCAAATTTCGCTTGTTTTTTGACTTCCTTTGACGTGCTGCAGTTGCCACATGTTGCTCACACTCGCGCACACACACACACACACACAAACACACACTTTAATGACTAAGGCAGGCAGCAATTTTTTGCGCTTTGCTTTTATTATGCAATTACCATATTATCTGGCAGGAATTTGCATAAAGCAAAGCAAGTCGCCTATACCACACACACACACACTCACACGTGCAGACTATGCTGACTAATTGTTGTTGCTGTTGTAGTTGTTGCAGCGTTTATTGTTGTTACTTTTATGGTCGCCATCAAGTGCAAGTGGCAAATTAAAAATTATTTTTCAATTAAGTTTTAGCACTAAACACTAAGCGGCGTTGCCACTTGGTGCGCCGGCTCGGCCCAGCTGTCGTGCCAAGTGGCCACAATGCCACACGGTGCGACCCCATTGGCAGCCACACCACAGTTAGGGCCTCTTATCGCGCACTTGGCAAATGAGTTGCATAATTGCAAATAAATTTTATTGTATTATATGGTTAGATGCTGTTGATGTTGTTGTTGTGGTGGTTTTTGTCTATGCAAAACTATTCCTGGCTACTGCGAGCAGTTTTTTTTTGTAAGGTTTTTTAAAAGTTTTTCTGGGAGGAAACTATCAACTGAGTGGAACTGTCATCGACTAAATAATGACGTAACAAATTGGAAAAAATATGGTTGTTGTTTGTCACTTGCGGCCTATTGGAAATGATTCAACCAACGTCAATGCTTCATTTGAGTTGAAGAAAAGGAAGGAAGCAGTTATCGACAAAATATTGACAGTTGAAAGAGAGATGAACTTTTGTTGTTCAAATCTGATGTAATGTAATGTAATGTAATGTAATGTAATGTAATGGAATGAAATGGAATGGAATGTAATGTAAAGTAATGTAATGTAATGTAATGTAATGTAATGTAATGTAATGTAATGTAATATAATGTAATGTAATGTAATGTAATGTAATGTAATGTAATGTACTGTACTGTAATGTAATCTAATCTAAAGCCGGTCGTAAGATGGATCAACTCGGTTTTAGAAGTAGTAGCGCCTGGATATTTTCAAAAAATCCATTTTCTGTAAAAAGTATAGCAATGACCAAGAATCGAATTGGGCTTAGCGAAGGCGTGGGCGTAGCAATCATGACCATACAATTTTACTAACAAAGCTTCTAAAACTCTGTCCTACCACAGACATTTTAACTAATAGTTGAAATCTCTTTGGTCGAACTATTTTTGGTATAAAGTGGAATACAAACTTACGAAACAACATTCGGATTATGATTTAATGTGTAAATTTTCCATATATGACAATCATCATTTGCCAATCAGTCTAAATATTGCTTCGCCATCTCACCACTGACCAACTAATTCCTGTCAGTTTTTCAACAAAAACAAATATTTGTTAACCAGAAACTTGACTACGATTTTAATGCAGCTCTGGCGCTTTCTGACCATAAACAATCCGCCAAAGTGCATAAACAATGCATTTTTGTTTATGTTTTTGTTTTTGTTGCCAACACAAATATTTACTAAACTTGTCCACAATAATTTACGTGTAAACAAAAACAAAAATTTTTATAAATTCAATTTATTTTGTTTAATTATTTGTCGCCACGTTGGACGTTTTTCAATGTCTAGTCATGTAAATAAATTTGCCACTTGTAGTCTCTGGAAGCAACAACAAAGTGAAAGTTGAAAAAAACAACGAAATTACAAATAAAAGTAGTAAAATGAATTTTTGCATGCAATTTTGCAATTTTACACCCATGTGTCCGCATAAAGTTGAAAACGCAGCAAAATTGCACTAAAAATCTCGCTGCAAATTCATAAAAATGAGTGTTGTTGTTTATGTGCAAAATTCAATATTAAAACCACAACAATAACAACTGCTCGGTTTTCACTTTCAACCGACACAAGATGCGCTGCGCGTGTGGCTTTGTGTCAGTGTGTGTGTGTGTGTGTGTGCGAGTGTTTATGTGTACAGAGAACAACAAACGTGAAATGAGAACAAGAGCAAAGCGAAAATATTAAATTAGGTCAACAGACTACAAAACGGCAACGTAAACAACAACAGCAAGCCGGCACCCCGAACGGGAGCAGGAAACAGCTGAAAACAAAAAAAAAACTGAAAAAAACAACAACACAAAATTTGGAACTCAAGTTTAAGTGGCAATCGCCTGACTGACAATCGCGCATGCAAACGTCCAACAACAACAAGCAATGCACAGACGGCTGCAACTTTACGATTTTTGCTGCATTTGCAGTTGAAAATTTTGCCAGCCACAACAAAAACAACTGCAAGCAGCACAAAAGACACAAATTGCCATAAAAACATAAAATAAAAGAGCACACAATGTTTGGGCGCATTCACAACAGTTCAGTAGCTGTGTGTGTGTGTGTGTGTGTGTGTGTGTGTTGAAAGTGAATTTGGGTCAATGTTGCGCAACGCCGAAAATTTCACGTCAATAATTTTTGCTGCAACATATAAAATGTTGTAACAACAACAACAACACAAACACGACACAATTGCTGCCATAAAAACAACAACCGCACAGTGGGCAGTGCACGTGAGCTGCACGATTTCTCGGCCATATTAACCACAAACAACAAATTGGAAGCCACGCACACGCACACAGACACATTCACACAAATATATATACAGCTGTGGTTTTTGATATTATTGCAATTTTTCGGCAATTAAACGTTATACCACTGCCGCTGTTTCAACAACCACAACAACAACATTTAACAAAAACAAGACATAAAAAAGCTTCTGAAGTTAATTCTAAATAAAACTACAAGAAAACACTAGTTTTTGCACACTTTTCGTTTAGTTGTTGGTAATAAAATTTTTTTTTTTGCCGAAGTCGCTGATAGTAAAAAATATTATTTCATTTACTTTAGGCGGGTCAACGTAAAATAACTAAAAACAAAATAGCTAACCTTTAGAATATAAATATTATTCGAATGACACTGAACAATCAAACGGTGATTAAAAGTATGAGACAGACAACAATACCCTTGAAACTGGCGCATTAAAATGCTGGGAATCTTGAAGGAGTTGCCTGTGAAACCGTAGTTAGGCTAAGTTAGGTTAGGCTGTCAGGGCACTGAAACTGGGGGAAAACACACTTTGGCCACAAAACGGTCCCATTCTGATACCCCAAGAGAAAAGTTATCTGCCTTATGGCAAGTTGAAGGACCCAAATAAGTAAATTCGACAGCAAAGTCTCTGATATTCAAACATCGAAGTTAGAGATTTCCATATTCATTTGGAGAGGACCGGACAGTGGCATAGCAGGTGACTTATAGTGTAAAAGACTTAGAGTGTTTGAGTTATAGAACACTTTGTTACAGATCACAATCAGCTATTGGACGTCCTGGAAGAAGGAGGGTCTGATAATGACTTCAGCGAATTGCAACCTTGGGCACAGTCTCAGCAGAATGTTCAGCATCTGTATAGACTCATTCCATTTGAGAAAATGAGAGCACGCAATCAATTGTAGATCTTCCAGCGCTAATTTTGAAAGCCTGCTGGATAGGGAAGCCAAACAAATTCTTTGCTTAAACCAGAAACGCTTAAGATGCATAGCTGTTTTTATGAGAAACCATGGGCAAAATTCAAAGAGCAAATTCTTGTCTTCGTGAGCGCTTTTCTGGATGCTCCCAAAACATATAAAAAGGAAGAGCATATGCTGAGAGAGTCGCACATGTTTGTTGTATCTGTCCAGTCTTGACAAGTAGTAAATAAACATCCATCTTCTATTTTTAGCATAAGGACCTACTTCTACTCTCGAGGATGCTGGAAAAAGTATACACATAGTGTGCAATAATCCAATTTTAAGAGGTTCAAGAGATGTGCCCATCTTTGAAGAAACTTGTATAGCAAGCAGAAAGATCTACTGAAGTTGACAAGGATTAAAATCATCAAAAGTATGATCGATGACTAAGACAGGAGTCCAATGGAGGCGTGTTTCATTGAATTCCCAAAAGAAATCCTAACTAGCAAATAGGTAGTGTCTTCCTAAGGATTTTCACCCTCTCCTTCCATTGAGTATGTTGCTTTGTTATCTCATAAACGAGTCTCCCACATGCCAATATATTCTTTATTTGGTGTGGCCTGAGAAATGCAGAATCGACATCTCTTCATGTTCTGTCCATGTTTATTCAGAATGGTCTTCGATGGTTGCATCATTTTGTTCAGATCTCCGCATAATTCAAAGCACCTATTATCGACTAAAGATTAAATTAAATTCGTAACTATAGGCAAAGGATTTAAACCCCGTTTGAAGCTCCTTGACCGCGTCCAAAATCATGCAATTAAACTTATTAGGGAAAGTAGGGTATTCAGATCTATTGACTTCTTGGAGCACCGTCGAAATGTAGCATACGTGTCCTTATTCTACAGATACTTTTTTGGTAAGTGTTTAGAGTAGAGTAGAATAGATTGCTCCTCTTTCTGGGTATACCACCGAGAAATCTGCTCAAACATTGAAGCATTCCACGTTCGTAAAATGTTCCAGCACACTGCACGTTACGCAAAGAGTTTTTTTCTGGTCCGTACCATTATGTAATGGATTTCCAGAGATTTTCCCTATGATTTTGCTGGGTTCAAATGAAGTAATAACTTTAGAACATCTCCATAACATCCTCTATCCTCGAAACTGGTGTTGAAATGCCTTGAGAAGCTAAACAAATTTGGCCTCTACAACCAGGTATAAAACCTCTGGGTTCCGAGTTACGCTGGTATTGAGGGAAATGAAAAGGCAAAGTTGTTGCAATATTGAAGACATCGAATCGATGGATAACATTTCATATCGATGTTGGCAGCTACAAAAGAAAGGACTGAAAAGAGTTAAGAGAAGCCAAGGCCAAAGTTGTTGGAATATTGAAGATATTGAATCGATGGGGAGCATTTTATGGACTGAAAGAACTTAAGAGAAACCGAGGCAGGGAGAGAAGTCACGGCAATGTTGAAGATATCGATTTGATGAAGAACATTTCATAATGTTGTCGAGAGCTACAAAGAAAAAGAATGAAAGCAGTTAAGAAAAGCCGAGCCCACAGTCGAGGCAATGTTGAAGATATCGAATCGATGGAGAACATTTCACATCGGTGTTAAGACCTACAAAGGAAAGGATTGAATGAAGTTAAGAGGAACCGAGGCCAATATTAAATTTACTAACAAAGGAAAGTTCACATGTTCGACATGGGATAGTGAACAAAAATCTAAAGAATTAAGATTCTAAGATCTAAAAAATAGAGAAAATATATAGCATGGCCTAAACTTGGCAGTGCAGTGTTTTCGAATTTCACGCGAATCGTTAAAAACCGCAACAATGTAAAACTTTGGCGCCAACTAAATGCAACAACAGCACAGCGCCGCCAACAAACACCGCAACGACGCTGCGGCGAGTACAAAAACCAAAGTGACATTTATTAATCAGTGCAGCAGTTAAGCTGTCAAATAAATAAACAACCTGTTAGACACCACACTCGTGCTGTGTGAGTGGGAACAACAACAACCACAAGCACAACTGACACGCCCACTGTATGCATTCAAGTGCTCATGTACAAGTAATGTGCAACGTACAAGCGGCAAGTTTGCGGTCCATCAATGTGACGACTGCAACAATCCCTGCCCGCTCTCCCCTACTCAACCCCTTTTCTATCCAACGCTGGTCTAGGCAGCTGCTAGCGTTCGCCTGTCTGACGTGGTAGCAAAGTCTGTGCGGCTGTTTAACGGCGGTGCGCCAGCCGCCAACCGCCAGACACCTTCATTAGGTTAAAGACATAAAAATGGGTCGTAAAAAAGCGCACCGCCGCCGCCGCTGCCACATTCTGCACAGCAAAACAACAAACAAACAAACTGCCGGCGCTGTCTGTGTTGTTTGTGGGGTCGTCTGCAGCTGCGGCTTGCAACTTCTAAGCAGACTGCGCGTCCTCTACGCTGGCCGTCTATGTTTTCGAAAGCCAGAATCGGCACTGCTGCATATTTTAGCCAGCAACAACAACAACAACAACAACAACCGCTTAGCACACACATACAACAACTGCAACGGCGCGCATCGCTCAAGCGTATCGGCATTAAAATTTTGCGCGCGCAGCTGTGCGCTGTTTTTTTGTTATAATAAAAACATCTTAAAAGAACAACAACAACAACAATAAACATTAAACTAAGAAAATTGTTATTTTACAGCAAAATGGTGCAACGAAAATTTGATGCCACGCGCAAAATTGCAAATTAAAAATTGTTATTGAACGCAATGGCAACAACAAACCAACAACAACATCAAACAGAAACAAAGCCAATTCGAACAACAACAAACACTAAGTCGTAACCAATAGTAACAGATCGCCTGAAATGCAACTTTTGTTGGCTACACTTTTCATTCGGCTGCAAATTTTATTGATGTTTTTTGCTGTTTGTGTTATTGTTGTTGTAAAGCATCTTATCAATTCATACACTCACTGTACAGATAAGCCAACAAAAAGCCACAATCACAATCACAATCACAATCACATGGCACAGCTGCAGCATTGCGTGATTCATGCAGCGCAACAAAAAATCGCATGCAATAAAATTAAATAAAATTGCAACAAAAATTTACGAAAAACAACAACAACAACAATATTCAAATACATGCATCGCGTTCTTTTGCTCAATATTAATTAAAATTAAATTAATTAATTTTATGCGCTGTCGCCGTTGTGCTTAATTGTGTTGCTGCAGCCAGCAGGTGTTGGCGTCTGTTGTGCGCGCCGCCCTGTCATTCCCCGACCCCGTCGCTGCCCATCGCAGCGCGTTGGTTGGCCTCTTAGCAAATGGCACTTGCAGTGAAATTGCAAATATGGCCAAGTGCCAAGCCAGCCATGCGAAACAATTGTTATTGTTGTTGTTGTTGTTCTTGTTCATGCTCGAATGTATTGGTGTTGTTGTTGTTGGTGCAGCTTGCATGCGCTGAGAAATTAAAAATGTGCACAAATAACATTGACAACCGAAGGAAGTGCAGACAGTTTGCTGTAATGTTTACTGTTTTTTGTTAAAAAGAAAAAATATAAATAATTAGTTTTAATTTAAACTTTTTTGTTGAAAAGATATCATTTTTTAATAGAAAATTTTGAAAATTAGAAAAAAACAATGCAACAGTAACATTATTTGAATCAAGCTGTTAGCAATCGGTCATGAGAAAACATAAAAAGCTGACTTTGAGGTTATGTGCAAAAGAAAGTGTTTAATTTGAGGTTATGTGATGCTTATAGTTCAAACCAAAAATTGAAATTGAAGTAAAATTGAGAATGAAAGACAAGTTAATGTTAGGTTATTTGTATGAAAGAGTACCTCAAGCAATCTTGCGGTCTATGATCTGTGATTAGTTTGAGGTTATGTGTACGAACAAGTTTTGAGTAGGAGTTGTGAGCAGGAAAACAGTACATTTCATATACATTTAGTTACAATTCAGGCAGAATATTTAAGAAAATGTGTTGAATTTGAGGTTATGTACATGAAAAAGTGTTCAGTTTGAGGTTATGTGTGTATGGGCAAAATTTAAACTATCTTAATTAGTAAAACATTAGTACTTTCTCATAAACATAAATTCTAATTGAAAGTTGATAGATCTGTTATATTTTTAGTCAACTATACTAAAAAGTGTTAAGTTTGAGGTTATGTGTATGAAAAATGTTTAAATTTGACTTGAAAGTAAAAGATTAGCACTTTCTCATACAAAAAAACTCAAAAAGAAACTGAACGATAACAATTTCAGGTGCTATGCATGAGAAAAAGTGTTTACTTTGAGGTTATGTGTATAAAAACTTTGCTTGAGAAAGAATCAAACTTGGTTTTTAAGTACAAGATCAGCACTTTCTTCCACAGATAAACACAAATTGAATAGAAAGTAATGAAGAACTGTTGAAGTTGTAGTTATGAGTTATAAGAAAGAATTTAATTTGAGGTTATATGCAAGAAAAAGTTATGAAGTTATTTAATTTACATGAAAATTACTTTAAATTAAAACCAAAGCATATCGAAACACTGGTTTATGTTAGATTATGTACATAAGAACAAAAAAAGAAAGAATTGAAAGTAGATAGATCTGTTATATTTTTAGTCAACTATACTAAAAAGTGTAAAGTTTGAGGTTATGTGTATGAAAAGTGCTAAATTCAATTTATAAGTATGAGATCAGCACTGTTTTATACACATAACCTCAATTTTAGTATAGATGCATTTTAGTATCAATGAAGCAATGCTTGAATTAGTTAATTTGAGGTTATAAAGTTTATGACTTAGTTTATTAAAATGGGATCAACACTTTTTTATATACAAAACTACAAGTTGATGTTAGAAGTTAAGGAAACATAGCAATGCATTGCAACATAACCTCAATTTGTGTTCAGACGTTGATGAAACACTGCAATGCATTGCTTAATTTGAGGTTATAAGGCTTAAACTTGGCTTAAAAGTATGAAATAAACACGTTTCTGTACACATAACCTGATATTCAAGTGTTTAGATTAATGAAACATTGCAATGCATTGGTAAATTTAAGGTTTTAAAGCCTAAAACTTGGCTTAAAAGTATGAGATCAACACTTTTCTATACACATAACCTCAATTCAAGTGTTTGAATTAATGAAACAATGCAATACGTTGCAAACCGGACTTAAACGTGTGAATCCTTATTCACATAACCTCAATTTGAGTACAGACGTTGATAAAACACTACAATGCATTGGTAAGTTTAAGGTTATAAAGCCTAAAACTTGGCTTAAAAGTATGAGATCCACACCTTTCTGCACACATAACCTCAATTCAAGTGTTTGAATTAATGAAACATTGCAGTGCATTGGTAAATTTGAAGTAATAAAGCTTAAACTTTGATTAAAAGTATGAGATCAACACTTTTCTGTACACATAACCTCAATTCTAATGTGCAGATTAATGAAACATTGCAATGAATTGGTAAATTTAAGGTTTTAAAGCCTAAAACTTGGCTTAAAAGTATGAGATCAACACTTTTCTGTACACATAACCTCAATTAAAGTGTTTGAATTAATGAAACAATGCAATACGTTGCAAACCGGACTTAAACGTGTGAATCCTTATTCACATAACCTCAATTTGAGTACAGACGTTGATGAAACACTACAATGCATTGGTAAGTTTAAGGTTATACAGCCTAAAACTTGGCTTAAAAGTATGAGATCAACACTTTTCTGTACAAATAACCTCAATTCAAGTATTTGAATTAATGAAACATTGCAGTGCATTGGTAAATTTGAAGTAATAAAGCTTAAACTTCGATTAAAAGTATGAAATCAACACTTTTTTATACACATAACCTCAATTCTAGTGTGCAGATTAATGAAACATTGCAATGCATTGGTAAGTTTAAGGTTATAAAGCCTAAAACTTGGCTTAAAAGTATGAGATTAACACTTTTCTGTACACATAACCTCAATTCAAGTGTTTGAATTCATGAAACAATGCAATACGTTGCAAACCGGACTTAAACTTGTGAATCCTTATTCACATAACCTCAATTTGAGTAGAGATGTTGATGAAGCACTGCAATGCATTGGTAAGTTTAAGGTTATAAAGCCTAAAACTTGGCTTAAAAGTATGAGATCAACACTTTTATATACACATAACCTCAATTCAAGTGTTTAGATTAATGAAACACTGCAATGAATTGGTAAATTTAAGGTTTTAAAGCCTAAAACTTGGCTTAAAAGTATGAGATCAACACTTTTCTGTACACATAACCTCAATTCAAGTGTTTGAATTAATGAAACATTGCAATGCTTTGGCTGGTAAATTTGAAGAAAGCCTAAAACTTGCTTTATAAATATGACACGAACACTTTTTTATACACCAAATCCCGCTCAGGCTCGAAGTTAAAGAAACACGGCAATGCATTGTTTAATGTGAGGTTATGCGCATGAAAAATTGCTGCGCTTGAGGCATGAGATAAGCACTTTCACTCACCGGTGCTTTATTACTCGCTGACACTAAAAACAATAAACAAAAATTCTTCCAGGCTGCCTTCACATTCTTGCTACACCGCAACTCATACCAGAATGTGCTACCAACTCCGTCCGTTCGCATTGAACCATTGGCGCATTGTGCACCCCATCGAAACGCTTCCACGTTGCCTCTTTTGCATACACACACGCGCGCACATAAAAGAATTTAATTTAATTTTCTTGAATTTCGGTTTTTTTATATTGTTTGCAACACAAATTCCTCGCATACCTCCAACACAAGCAACAATTTCTGCATTTTATTTTGCTCTCATATAAGAATACGAAGCAAACTTGTCGAAGCATTAACTCATTGACAGTTGTTGTGTGCATATATATTGGGAAATTGTTTGTTTCAAACGTAAGTATCCTTCCGCTTGACAGCAACAACAACCATAGGCAGACGACAACAAGCAATTCTATAAACACAACAATGATAATGACAACAACAACAATGACAACAATGACAACATTGACAATATGCATGTCACTGTTGGCCAATGCGGCCACATTGTCACACGAACAGCCATTTAACCCAATAAACCTCGCCATCCATCGACGGAAACGGAAGGAAGTGCGAAAAAAACGAAAACTTATAGTGGAAACTGTCAAAGAGCGCGCAACAGTCAAAGCCGGACGAAGGCAAAATAACAAAAATATTTTCACACGCACAACGACAATTTTCAACAGCCACATACATAGAAACATAAAAGCGACTGTTGTTGTTGTTTGTGCACGCACTTTACACTGTCGTCTACATTTGGTCGTCGAAACGTCCGGTTCGGAAGTTTAACCATTCCGTTGCAAGATATGGCAACAGGCCGCATGAATGTGCAATAAAAAAGCCAAAACGTTCGAGAGATTGTAGAAGCGAATGAGGAGAAATTTAGTGAAATTGAAATTGAAAGCGGCGGAAGTGTGAACTGAATGGATTTCAAGCCTAAAAAAATTGATTAAATATTTTGTAAATATTATTTATTGAGTATTATGAGATGTTAGAACTTTGATATAGCTGGACTTGTTAATATTAAAAGATAACAAAAATTTCAATTGCTAAAACTTGCTCAAGTGATAACCTGCACTGTGGCAATGAAAAACCAAAACAAGTATGAAAGAAAAGAAAATGGATAATTTTCAACAATGACACATCTCACACACACACACACACACTAACAGACAACACAGACACACAGCGTGTGGTGTCGGTTGTGCACTCAATGCATTCATTATTGACGTTTAGTGCGCTTCTTTGCCAGCCATCGTCATTGCAATTATTGTTATTTTGTTGTTGTTGTTCTTGCATTTGTATTTGTAATAAAAAGCCGGCCGGCGGAATTTTGCGTATGTGTGCAGCAACAAAAATGCGAACAAGCAACGGCAACACAAAACCAAACACAAAAAAAAAATAAAACAACAAAAAAAATTCAAGACGAAATGAACACAACAAGCAAAAAGAGGAAGAGCTGAAAATAGCAACAATAACCCAACAATGTGTTGTGTAGTCAGCCCCCGCAATGTGTATGAGAAGCGTTTGCTCAATGGTAGATGTTGTTGTTGTTGTTGTGTTTATATGAATTTAAATCGCACACAAACGACGACACCCCCACAATGAGTGCTAAAGTGACAAAACGTTTTTGTTGTATGACCAAGCAGTGGCAGTGTGTTTGACGTTGTTAATGTTGTTGGTGTTGTTGTAGTTGTTGCTGGTGTTGCCTACTAATTGCCGAGGCCAATTAAACTATTTGCTGCTATTTTAAATGTCTGAATGAATCAGTCAAGTGCTGCTGCTGCTGCTGCTCGATGCAGACACCGGTGCGTATACGTAACCTTTTTTGGTCATTCGCTGCTGGCGGTTAAAATGCGCAAAACGCCGCACAGACAGACACATGGCATATTCATTCATCAGCAATTAGTCAGCAACTGTGAATGTGTCTGATGGTGTTGTTGTTATTGTTATTGCTATTCAAATGAGCAAATATGAAGCAACAGTGTTGGCTGCTTGCGCTCGCTCCATTTGTTTGTTGTCACCAGTAGGCGGAAGTAGTAGTCATACTTGTAAATATATTGTTGTTATTGTTGTTGTTGTGGCTGTTAATTTGTATTTTCCTTTATAAGAGAACGTTTTGTTATTGTTGTTGTTGTTCACACCGGAAACGATACATTTGCTCGTTTCGGTGTTTTGTGCTGCTGATGTTTGCTTTACATGTTCATGTTGTTGTTGTTGTTGTTGTTGCTGCTACTGCTGCTGCTGTGATTATTATAACCATTTGCTATACAATATTTGTATACTATGGCAGCTATTGTTGTGGTCGGTGTTTTTGTTGTTGTTGTTGCTATTGTTGTTTTCTTTTACCACTATTTCTATTTTTATGCGCTACGCTGTGACTGGCTGTGTGCGTGTTGAAAATGATTTCGAACGCGTCTATTTTGGTATGCGATGGTGGGGCTTTGTGATGTTGTTGTTGTTGCTGCTATTATTGCTGTAAGTTGTTTATAAAATAGCAGCCAACCATTTATGGTTCACTGGGTTATGGCTGTGCGCCGCCACCGCCGCCGTCGCTGTCGTCGTCGCCACAATTTAGCGTTCGCGCACTCAGCTCCATAATTGCACTTTGTTTACATTTTTCATTTCAATTTCCAGTCTGCCATTCATAGCAATTACAGCAATAACAGCAACAACAACTCTGCTCGAGCATTTCTTGCTCATTTTTGGCACAGTTTTACGATTTCATTCATTCGCTCATTCATTAGAAAATGATTGCGGTTTTTGTTATTGTTTTTGTGTGCATAGTTGTTGTGTTTTTTAGTTTTGATTTTGATGAATTTCAAGTGTGGCCTTTTACGCGCTGAACACGTCGTAGTGCCTCTAATTGGCTGTGGGTGGGCTGTTGACGCTTTGATTGGCTGGTTGGCCGGCTGGTTGGTTGGCTGGTGGGCTGCTGACTTGGCTCGCGAACATTTTTGTTTGGCTCTTCGGCTTCAGTGGGCTGATGTGGAGCGTAAAATTGGTTAGTGGATCTGTAGCTGTTGTCACTAATATACAGCAACACAGTCGTGCTGGCTTTTGTTGGCTGCAATTGTTGTTGGCTAATGAAGAGAAATGAGACAGATGGCTTATGGCTTATGGCAGATGGTCGTGCCGGCTCAGCGGTTAGCTGTGGTTACTTAGGCAATGCGCGAACTGCCAGTGGGAGTGTTGTGGGCTTAAGATGCAAAACAAACAAAACTATGAAACACTTAAAGGGATGAGTGTGTTTTAAACATATTTGGTGCAATGACAATGGGGGAAAATATTTACAAAATTTAAAAAAGCTTCCGTTTCGAATTAATCATGAGCGCAGAAACAACTCTAATCTCGATGTTGAACTACTAAATGATTCTAGGAAATCTTATTTCGATGCTTAACCCACACTGGCAGCAATTTTTTAGCGCTTTTCAACAGCAATCAGTCAGCTTAGACGCATTCATAGAATCAACAAATAACAAGAATTTCATATTTTTTCATATTTTTTTCCCACTCAACTGGCTGCATTTGCATGCGAGTGGGTACTGAATAAAGTACTTTCCCTGATTGCCATTAAATTGCCGCTCATTACTTCTACGCTGTCGACTTAGCGTATTGTAAGATAGCTTTGGCGAACAATGTGTGTTGTGAGTATTGGAAAAAAAAACGTAAACAATTCTGGTAAGGAAAATGCGCATGACGTGCAAGTGCCAGCTGTGCTTTTGACGTCAACACGTTGACAGCTGCTGTATGCAGTAATGAGTAGCGAACAATGAGTGACGAACAACGTCACAACACAACGAAAATACGATAAAGAAGCGCAACCGACAGACTGATGATTAAAACCCTTTGCGAACTGGAACTTTGCGTAGAACGAGGCAAAAGTTTCTGGAAAGCAGTTGGAAGTTTAACTGAACATTAATAGAGCAACTGGTGTCTAGAAAGCAGTTGGAAGTTTAGCAAAACAAAACATTGACAGGACAGTTTCATCAATAAGTTTTCATTTGAAAGTATTCACTTGAGACTCAAAAGGTATCCTGTAGTATACTTTATGAGAAGAAGAAGAAGAAGAAAAAGAAGAAGAAGCAGAAGATTGGTGTAATCCAGAGTCCATGCTAAGAGACATGAAGACATGACATCTTCAAATGTTACATGTAACATTTGAAGATGTCAAATGTTACATGTAATCGTCTTTCATTTGGAGGCCCTCACCATTCCGAAGGTAACGTAATGTATAATAAAAAAATGGAGCGGAAGAGAACGCATGAGTAACTTTGGAGATTGTCCCAGATTGTAGGATCAAGCTTGAGCCAGTGCGAGGCATAATAACCTACAACTGATCTGAGCCAATAAAATCACATTCGAAGTTGGCTGACTAGTGGATTACTTGAATCTCACCAGGTGGATTTGAGGATCGGGTATCTTTGACATCTTCTAGTAACTTCGGAGATTGTCCCAGAATGTCAGATGAAGCTTATGTCAGTTGCATAATAAGCTACAATTGATCTGAGCCGAGGTTGGCTGGATGTTGAGTGGATTACTTGAATCTCACCAGGTGGATTTGAGGATCGGGTATCTTTGACATCTTCTAGTAACTTCGGAGGTTGCCCCAGAATGTCAGATGAAGCTTAGGTCAGTTGCATAATAAGCTACAACTGACCTGAGCCAATCAAATCACATTCGAGGTTGGCTTTACTAGTGGATTACTTGAATCTCACCAGGTGGATTTGAGGATCGGGTATCTTTGACATCTTCTAGTAACTTCAGAGATTGTCCCAGAATGTCAGATAAACCTTAGGTCAGTTGCATAATAAGCTACAACTGATCTGAGCCGATAAAATCACCTTCGAGGTTGGCTGACTAGTGGATTCAGAGATTGGCCAAGAATGTCAGATGAAGCTTCGGTCAGTCGCATAATAAGCTACAACTGATCTGAGCCGATAAAATCACATTCGAAGTTGGCTTTACTAGTGGATTACTTGAATCTCACCAGGTGGATTTGAGGATCGGGTATCTTTGACATCTTCTAGTAACTTCAGAGATTGTCCAAGAATGTCAGATGAAGCTTAGGTCAGTCGCGAAGCATAATAAGCTACAACTGATCTGAGTTCCAGGACATTGTGGTGTTTATGGTAACGAAAATGTCAATACCCTTTAATTACCTGAATCTCAGCAGATGGATTTGACTCACCATAACCTACCAATGACCCAAAATTAAGATCGGGTATCTTTGGCATCTTCTTTTATATATCTATTACAGATCTCACATTCTACTGATCGAAATGGATTAGAGAAGAAAAATGAATGGTTAAGTTAGGTTAAGTAAGAATGGAAGTGTACCAGACCGCCAGTACTATAAATCGTAGTCGTTTTTGGTCATTGTGAGTGTATTTTGTAAGTGTCAAAAAGTTCCACATTCCGTTCATCGATGAAGATTGGAGATAGTAAAATGATTGGTTAAATTAGGCCAAGTTAAATTTGGTTAGGTTAGGTTCGAATGGAAGTCTATAAGAATGTCACTACTTCAAATCGTAGCACTATTGGTCATTGCGAGTGTCAAGAAGGCTCACATTCCACCGATCGAAAAGGATCAGAGAAGGAAAATTAATGGTTAAATTAGGCTAAGTAAAGTGAGGTTAGGTTCTCTTAGATCTGGAATATACAAAACGAAAATATCATTAAATAATTCAGGGCCTTTTTTTATAATCTAATGAAATAAGAACGCTTACTTTCTACTATTACAGCGAAGATCAACAGAGCAACTCTGCTACGTAGGCAGGAACTACGTGTCGCAAAAAACAAAGATTTTTATTAAACTTTTCATACTATTTGGTCAACTACATAAAATTCATATCATTAATGACTCAATCGATATGAAATAGCAGAAACACAGAAAAAAACAGAAAACAACAGCACAACAGGTGTACACGAGATTGTGTCATATGCTGAGCAAATGTCAAAAATGTGAATAAGCTGTCAATTTACATAAATTAAAGAAGACAAATGCAAACGACTTGGAACAAGTTGCCGTACAACAACAACAGCTGCAGACAATGAAAAAAACAAAACACTCATGCAAACGATACCAACGGAGCAATGATAACACAACAATAAGAAGAATAACAAATACAAAAAACAACAACAACAAACATTGCCAACTGTAAAGTGAAACTGTCAAATTAATGCATAAATAAATTAAACAATAATTAAAATAAAAAAATGAAAACAATAAACTAACTAAACTATGGTTCAATGCAGCAGCTAATGTGAAAACAGTTACAAAAACAATAAAAAAAAATACTAAAGAAGACTGTACAGAAATTTGCAACAAAAATAAATAGAAAATATTTTAATGTTTTCGCACTTTCGATTTGTTGGCACTGTTGGTGTGTTGGTGATATTTTTTTGTTGTTGGTTTTTTGTTGTTTTTTTTCAACTTATATTATTACGTAATTGTTTTGAAAACAACAATGAACTAAACAATAAAGGCAACGAATGAGTGGAACTGCAGGAAGCGGCAACACAAAGTCGCCGCAACAGGTTGTGACAGATAACAAAATCGAAAAGACAATATGGACGATGGACAGAGCCACAGTGACGCCATTAACGCATTGAACGGCTGCTGGTCATTGGGTGAGTGTGTACGTATTTGTGTGTGTGTGTATCTTGGTTTTGAGCAAAAGCTGTTTCAGTGATTGGTTCAAGCAAGACAAATTGCGGTTAAAGCTGAAGAATGTAGAAATAGAAACAAAGAAGATAAAGCAGCGACTTGCATATTCTTTGGTAAAAGTCAAAATGGTGCAAGGATTTTAGAAAGCAGTGGAGATCAGAGTTCGACTAGAGGTAAACATAGAAAAATTGAAGTTGAAGTAAAGGTAGACAAGCGGTATTGGGCAGTGAAGATAAACATTGATGTGAACCTAGAAAAACACTGTGATAGAAATAATCTTAAAAATAAGAGTGAATTAAGAAAAAATATGACAAAAAATTTAGGTAATGATAGAAAAATTAAAGCTGAATAAAGAAGGTTGGAGGAGGGTTAGGGTTAGTTAGGTTAGGTTCGAATGGAAGATTACAAGAACGTCAGTACTTCAAATCGTAGTCGTTATTAGCCATTGTGAGTGTATTTTTTAAGTGCCAAGAGGTCTCACATTACTCTGATCGAAAAGGATCAGAGAGGGAAAATGAATGGTTAAGTTAGGCTAAGTTAAGTGAGGTTAGGTTCTCTTAGATCTGGAACATACCAAACGAAAATAACATCAAATAATTCAGCGCCTTTTTTTATAATCTAATGAAAATCCTTCGTTGTTCTTTTCCAGGAAACTTCGTTCCAATTTTAATATATGGTACCAGAATATTCGATAAAATTGAGAACAAATGACATTGGCCAGTTAGACAACGAAGAATTGTGGTGCCAGGCTCCGTCTCCGAGGCGTTTACAGGGAAAGGGATTTGAGTTTCAAATGCCCCAAACACAAAAAATTCAGGTTATATCTCAAAAGTGGTATGAAACCCCCAAAATCAATTCCTGTCCAGGCGTGTCTCCATTGCCTCCATTTGATTTTATTTTATTTTATTTTATTTTATTTTATTTTATTTTATTTTACTTTATTTTATTTTATTTTATTTTATTTTTTTGTATTTTATTTTATTTTATTTTATTTTATTTTATTTTATTTTATTTTATTTTATTTTATTTTATTTTATTTTATTTTATTTTATTTTATTTTATTTTATTTTATTTTATTTTATTTTATTTTATTTTATTTTATTTTATTTTATTTTATTTATTTTATTTTATTTTATTTTATTTTATTTTATTTTATTTTATTTTATTGTATTTTATTTTATTTTATTTTATTTTATTTTATTTTATTTTATTTTATTTTATTTTATTTTATTTTATTTTATTTTATTTTGTTTTATTTCATTTCATTTCATTTCATTTCATTTCATTTCATTTCATTTCATTTTATTTTATTTTATTTTATTTTATTTTATTTTATTTTATTTTATTTTATTTATTTTTTTTAATTTTATTTTGTTTTCACTTAATTTAATTGAATTGAATGGATATTACATACTTTGGTTGAATTAATAGAAGTTTGTTAGAAGTATATGGCAAAATACGGCTGGAGGAACGAATGCCCAACGATTGGAACCTCAGTGCCCTTTGCCCTGTGCTGAAGAAAGGCGACCCAACAATATGCGCCAACTACAGGGGTATCAGCCTACTTCCCATTGCATAAAAGGTTCTGACGAGCGTTCTATGTGAAAGATCAAAGCCGCTCGCCAAGGCGCTGATTGGACCTTATCAGTTGGGCTTTAGACCTGGTAAGTCCACCTTCGACCAGATATTCACTCTATCCCAAATCCTGGAGAAAACCCATGAGAATCAAATCGATACACACCATCTCTTCATCGATTGCAAGGCAGCATTCGATAGTCCGATAAGGGATCGCCTATATGCCGCATTGTCTGAACTTGGTATCCCTGCAAAGCTCGTGAGACTCTGCAGAGCGACGTTGAGCAATACGCGCAGCTCCGTCAAGGTTGGAAGTGACCTCTCCGACCCCTTTGATACCGTTCGAGGTTTCAGACGGGGCGATCCTTTGTCCTGCGACCTCTTCAACTTCACCATGTCATCGGACGTAGCGAGATGTCACCGCTGCCTTTGCGGCTATCGAAAGAGAATCTGCCAAAATGCGTCTGGTGGTAAATGAGGGCAAGACGAAGTATATGCTGTCTACACGCAGGAACTTGCAGCGGCTAGGGTCTCACGTCGAGGCCGACAGGTATACCTTTGAAGTTGTCAAGGAATTCGTCTACCTTGGCACCGCCATCAACAGCAGCAATAATGTCAGTCTGGAGATAAAGCGAAGGATTGCTCTTGCCAACAGGTGCTACTACGGTCTCGGTAGGCAATTGAGATGTAGAGACCTCTCTCGACAGACAAAACTTGCACCCTATAGGACGCTTATCTTGCCCGTGCTCCTCTATGGCGCTGAAGCATGGACAATGACACGAAATGACATAGCGGCCCTTGGAGTGTTCGAGAGGAAGGTACTTCGCAAAATCTTCGGCCCTGTTCGTGTTGGTGACGACTATCGTTTACGAACAAATAACGAGCTGTATGAGCTGTATAAGGACATGGACGTAGCGCAGCGAATTAACATCCAGCGGCTACACTGGCTCGGTCATGTCTGCCGTATGGACGACGAAGCTCCGGCGAAAAAGGTGTTTGATGCGAAGGACCAAGTTGAAGAGGCCCTGTCATCTCTTGGTGTGACCAACTGGAGACGACGCGCGCAAAGCAGAGGCGCCTGGAGAGAAGTTTTGCGGCAGGCCGTAACCCGATAACGGGTTGTTATGACCAGTTATGTTATGTAAGTAAGCAAGTAAGTTGTTAGAAGTTAGATGTTTGTTCTAATTATTATTATTTTTTTTTATTTATCGAATTAAATAATTGGTTTGATTTCGAATTTAAGTTTATATTGATTTTCCATTTATAATTTTTAAACTTTCCATTAGTATACTTTTTGTAATGCTTGCAACAATTTTGTTACAAAAGTTTATAACGAAAACATTCTCAAGTGTTCTACTTTTTTGAGGTTATCTGTCGAGCATTGCAAACGTTGTCTTAACCATAAACTATCATTTGTACACTTTTCACGCTTCGGCAAGGTGGCAGTCGCCATGTGTAACCACCGTCGTCGTTTTACAAGTGGCCAACACGCGCGACACACGCTGCGATTTCACGCCTTTTTATCGCACGTCCGCCGCGCACAGCAAATTAATTTGCCGATTACGTAAATTGCGTACGCAACGCATGACTTCCATGTAAACATCAAAAAATAAGCTCGTCACATTTCCAGGAAATTCTAACAAAAAAAAAACACAAATGCAAAGAAAATAAAACAACAACAGCGACGGCGCGCAAACAGTCAAGTTTACATTTCATAAAAGCAAAAAAAACAACAACAGTGTGTCAACGTAGTCAACCAATTTTTGTGCTAGTGAAAAACGCCTTGCAGGGTGTGTGTGTGTGTGTGTGTGTGTGTGAGTGTGCTTTTCAATTTAATGATTTCAATAAAAAGGTCATTTTCAAAAAACACTAAATGAAAAACACAATTTTTCTTTTAAATTCGCTTCGTTAATTGCGTAAAAATCTCCACCCCTTCCTTTCGTAGACATTGCTGGCAACACTGTCGTCATGAATGCCAGCACCATTTGCCGTTTTGACGTCAATATTTGAGGTTTTTAAAATTGCAAATGAATTTTTTGTCTACTTGTTCGATTCTCGATTGCTTTTTCTGTTATGCGTTTTGTTGCTTTTTCTAGTCGATTTTTTGGCTCTTTCATTTCATTTCATCTATTTGAGCATTTCAGGTTGCGGAATTTGTGGAATTTATTTTGCGGAAGTGCGAATAACAACCACAAACGCAACAACAAAAGTCACCAAAACAACAACAACAACAACAATGCGAAATTTGTTCTATGAGCACAGCAACAAAAGTGGTGCAAACAACTGGAAAACAAAAGGTTTTTGACTTTGTGGTTGCCACACTTTTCACTTTCGAAGGCGCGCCAAGGTTGCGAGTACTGGGTACAAATCAAATATGTGTGTGTGTGTGTGCGTTTGCGATCGATACATATTGAAAGAGCGCAAAAACCTTTGCAAAACAAATTTTAAAAAAATTCACAAGGCGACCAACATTTGTCGCGTGCGGCCATGAGAAAAGCAAAAAACTTCTTGGAATTTGCAATATTTGCGCCTTGTGTCAACAACAGAAAGAGTTCAATATTCATAAAAGCTCTAACATTGGGATTCCCCCAGTTCATTGCATTGGTCCGAGACAAAAGACAAATAAACGAATTGCAAAAATTGTCAACATTATCGGCAACTAAGAGATGATGTTTTACAAAGCAACACAGAATTTTGGCAAGTTTGCTGGTCAGTGACTATTTGAGCGGATATCTACTCTCAGAGATAGAAAGATGTTGCAGAAGTAAGCTTCAAATCATCGACCACAATCGACAGTTTGATGATGATGAGCAAGCAAAGTGTCCAAAGTTGTTGCGATGGGGTCAAGTTATTTGTTTATATGTGTATATTTGTATTATTTACTATAATAAAATTAGTCGACTTTTTATAGATCTCGAATATACTAAAAGAGAAAAATCATCAAAAACTTCAGCGCCTTTGTTAATGAGATACAAACTGTTGCTTTGTACACATTGTACAAAAGGAGAGAACCATAGAAGATATCTTCGAAAGTAGAAACTTGTGAACTATAAATAAAACCAAATGCTTTGATCACATGTCACACATGATACGTCATATTATGAGTTATGATTCAACTTAGACCAAAACAGAAAAGATTTTCTGTATGCAACTCTGTTCTCAAAATAGAAGACATCCTTATTTTACAAGTACATCTTTCGTGGCTGTACAGAGGAGATACCATCGGGTATTGATCCGAGCAATCCGTTCAAACACTGCTCAAGCAAGGACTTGCAGCGGCTCACAGCGTGGTTTACAGGTATACTTTTGAAGTTTTCAAGGAATTCGTCTACCTTGGCATCGTCATTAAGAGCAGCAATAATGTCAGCCTGGATATAAAGCGCAGCATTTCTCTTACCAATAGGTGCTACTACGGTCTCGGTAGGCACCTGAGTAGCAGAGACCTCTTTCGACCGAAAAACTTACAAAAACTATAGGACGCCTATTCTGTTCGCACTCCTCTATGGCGCAGAAGCATGGACGCTGTCGCATAACGACTTTTGGGGTATTTGAGAGGAAGTTACTTCGCAAAATTTTCGACTCTGTAGGACGACTATCGCATACAAACCCACAACAAGCTTTATGAGCTGTTTCAATGAACGTATCACAGCGAGTATGTGGACGATGAAGTTCCAGCAAGAAAGGTGTTCGATGCGGTAGTTAGAGGTAGAAGTATCAAGTTCAGGAGGCCCTAACATCTCTTGAGGGTCCTGAAGGTGAAGTAGAAAACTTGCCCCGAAAATCATCAGAATTTGATTGGTAATACCGATTTCAGATACATTTATGTTACTTTCCTAGAAGACATTCCATATTGACGACTGTATTCTCAAGAGTTATGTGGTATGGATATTTGCTCACAAGATCTTTCAGTGTTTCGAAGATAGTTCTCTTACCTATATTAGAAAGTTCTGCCTCGAAATTCGGACCTAGAATTTAAATGAAATGATATAAAACGCTTTAAATAAAAGAAGCTTCAGAAAAAGTCACTACTAGATGACCTAAGCGAAATGGTTATCAGTGGTGTAGGTTACGTTTTGGAAAGGGAGTGTGCTGCATGCACTTCCACTCGAAGAAATTTTTGGGACCATTGCGATTCCCTTGAATTTTGAATTAGGTGTCCTTTCTTATCTTCTCTCCTTTATCTTCTTATCCTTCACGATATAACTTTTTTGATCAATATTCTGTGCATCAGCTATTTTTGCAAGTCTATCTGAGTCTAACTGAACCAAGAGTCTGGAGCCGTCGCTCCTACAGTGATGGACAATGGCATAACGACTGATTCCACTGCATAAATCATCGGTGGTTATCGTATTCCACAACTTGAGAAAGGAATCTATCTTGAAACAATGACTCTTGAGATTCCATTCGTGCAGAAGTGATCCATAGTTTAGTATGTAGTAAAATTTATTTGAATCCAAAAGAAATAGTCACTACAAGAAGCCCTAAGCGGTGTGTTTATCAGTAACTATCTGCTCATTAAAACTTTTGGGGTACCTCCCGAACCCCAAACTTGTGAAAACCCCTATCTTGAAACGATGACCCTTCAGAAATGATCTAAATAAAATGATACGAAGTACCTGTGAAATAAAGAGCTTTCAATTCAGTCTTCTCCCCAACTTGAGGAAGTAGATTCCTTCTTTTCTTTTTCATGAAACGATGACTCTTGAGATGAGGAGTCGGCAGATACATATTTCCCAACGTTACGAAGAAATCTATCTTGAAACGATGACTCTTGAGATGAAGTGTCGGAAGGTACATATTTCTAAACTTGAGGGAAAAAACCTATCTTGAAACGATAACCCTTCAGAAATGATCTATATAAAATGATACGAAGTACCTGTGAAATAAAGAGCTTTCAATTCAGTCTTCTCCCCAACTTTAGGAAGTAGATTCCTTCTTTTCTTCTTCATGAAACGATGACTCTTGCGATGAGGTGTCGGAAGATACATATTTCCCAACGTGAGGAAGAAATCTATCTTGAAACGATGACTCTTGAGATGAAGTGTCGGAAGGTACATATTTCTAAACTTGAGGAAAACCACTATCTTGAAACGATGACCCTTCAGAAGTGATCTAAATTAAATGATACGAAGTACATACCTGTGAAATAGAAGAGCTTTCAAGAAGGCATTCAATGCCAGCTACTATGATCTCAAGTCCTATGCAGTATGGACATTGTTAATAGTCTGTTCATAGTAACTTTTGGGTAACATATTTCCCAACTCAAGGAAGGAATCCCGAAACTCCTGAGATTCGATTCCTCCAGAAGTTATTTTCAGTAAAGTAATTCAAAATATTATGAAAGAAACAGGTTTCGATTCCATCCAAATGAAAGCGTCCCAGATGCCTGTGTCGATAAATCTTCAAATCACTTCCGTCACTATTAAATGGACAACATTCCATTTAAATCACGCACTGTTATTGTCACCAGCGATAATTGAACACGCACCCGAGCCTCTAGTGAACGCCTACGAATGCCCCAGTTGCAATCAGATCAGCGCTGCCATCACGCTCACCAACGTCACCAGACACCTGTCACAATATTTGCAAGTACATTTTGCCTTCATACATACATACAAATGTAAGCAAATGTAGCTAAGAAAAGTACATCGACTACGCACATCGACCGCCGCACAGATATATATCAACAAATGGCCTCAAGTGTGCGCCTGGCGCCTCTTTGCTAAGGCCTCTTGTTCGTCTGTGACGTCACCAACTGATTGTTTTGTTATTTTTCAAGCGATAATGAAAAATTTTTTATACTTAATTGTGTTTTGTTTTCAACTGGCGCCAACCACAACTGTACACACACGCGTACCGGCGACGTACCGTGTTCGCCGTCAATTTCTCGCTCGTCTGATAAAACATACCGCAACGTCAACCAACAGCATTCGGTTGGCATTCTATAGCGCCGCAGTATTCGGGCGCTCGGTTTGTTAACGAAAGTCCACGGCAGCCCACTTGAAACTTTGCCCCGTGACAATTGGCTGACCGGACTGACTGGCGTGGAGGCGTGGCGTGCACAATGGCCGTCTTTCTGGTCGATTGTCGTTGGGCACAAACAACGTGTCAGTCGATATTGAAGTTTTTAATACCCAAATAAATACGGTTTAAGCGAAATTTGTTATTGACTTGACGTCAATATCGGCGAGCTTAGCGCCTTGACGGGTCACTTCCGAGTGTGGGATTTTCCAGGGCCATAGCGGCGGTACGTGCGCGACGTGTGTTGTTAGTCAGCAGAATTGTGGGAAATTGTTGTTGGCTGATTCACTTGGTGTCTTCTAGCGATTAAAGCCGGAAAGGCACCACGTGGCTTTCGATCGGAATTTTATTGAAGTCGAATGGTATTTTGGGGGAAATTGCGAACAATGGTTGCGTTTGTTTGGCATTGGGGCTTACGAATAGATTTGTCTTTCTTTAGGAAAGAAAGGACAAGGTGGGCCAGACATAGACTTTGAAAATTTTTTGCAAAGGGTTGACAGGTCTTTTAAAGTTGATAAAGCTTTGAATCATGTGGATCTGTTAGAGAAATATAGGAGCAGAAGTCTCAAATGGCATTGATTCAGAACTGCGTGACTGTCAAATGTGTTTTACTGTTCTAAGATTGGTCCATATGTCTATCTCAAAAGTGTCCTATGTCTCTCAGTTTGTATCTGACTTGAATTCATCTTGTGAGATGGGAATCAAGTTCCTATGAGAGACATGGGAATTTCAAAGTCTTCATTTGAATATCTTTGATGTTAGAGACATAGATATTTCTAGATTTCAAAGATATTGAGATACAGAAATAAATGGATAAGATAACAAGAATTACTGAGAATTGGAGTGGATGGAGATGGTTGGTCTAATTCTGATCTCTGTGTTCAACAGTTCATTCACAAGTTTGATTATTCGTCTAACTCTTACTTCATTTACTTTTCTTCTCTGGGCTGGTTTTTTGTCTAACTTTCAGTTCCTCGGCTCCTCTGCTCAATCTTCATCTGCTCCTTTGTTCATTCATAAGTCTGATCCTTTGTCTATCAGTTTATCTGACCCTGTGCTTGCTGTGATTTTAATTTGTTCTTGCAGCTGTCTATCTGTTCTGTTCTATTTATATGTTTTTTTGTCAATCTATTAGTTCATCATCTTTTCTATTCATACACACATTTGGTTCTTCGTCTATCTCTCAGTTCATGTGTTCTCCTGCTCGCTCGGATTTTGTCTGTTCTCTAGCCTGTTTCTCTATAAATCGATCTAGATGTTCTTTTAGATGCTCCTGTGTTCATTTGCTTCTCTGTTCATCTACCAATCGAGTTCTTTATCAATCTCACAGTTTACTTGTTCATCTCTTTCTCTGTTCTTTTATTCACTTTTCTGTCAGTATTTTTTTTTATCTGCCCCTGCGTTCAGCTGCTTCTCTATTTATCTACAAATCGAGTAAAGGACAGTAAAGGAAATCAAGTAAAGGATCAATCTCAAAGTTTATTTGTTCATCTTTGCTGTCAAATTTTCTGTTGCCTGTTTCTGGGTTCCTCTCTTTCTTTATGGATTCTAAAGTTTATTTGTTAACCTCTTTCTCTGTTCATGTATTCACTCTTCTGCCAGCATGTTCTTTTGTCTGTCTCTGTGTTCATCTGCTTCTCTCTTCATCTACAAATCAAGTCTTTTATCAATCTTATCTCTCATCTCTTTCTCTGGTCTTTTATTCTGCTTAGTTTATCTGCCCCGGTGTTCATCTGCTTCTCTGTTCATCTACAAATCGAGTTTTTTATCAATCTCCCAGCTTATCTGTTCTGTCAATATGTTCTTTTGTCAGTCTCTGGGTTCATCTGTTTCTCTGTTCATCAACAAATTGAGTCCTTCGTCCATCTCACAATTCATCTGGTTGTCACTTTCTTTGTTCTTTTATTAGTCTTCTCGTTCACCTGTCAATATGTTCTTTTGCCCGCCTCTTTATCTATGAGCTCCTCGGCTCATCGAATCGTTCTGTTGGACGTCTGTTCTTTTGTTTGCCTTCCTGTTCATCTACTCGTCGTTTTGTCTGTTCTGGTGTCTGTCTTTCTGTTCGTTTGCTACTACGCTCTTCCTATTTATTCATCACTCTGATCTTTCTTCAATATCTCTCTTTGTTCATGTATCTCGAAGTGAACTGTTCACTTCTATTAGGAAAATATCATCTTTTCTGTCTATTTAATGCCAGAAAATGAACATTTAGTGATCTATCAAGTACCTGAAAGAAGATTATATTGTCTTACAAGATTTCACATTTTTGCATAAAAAAAGAAAAGATAATTAATTAGTTTACCAGCAACTAAACTTTCTGAAATTCCCCTTCTAGAAATCCTAG
Source organism: Melieria omissa (assembly GCA_963971225.1). Classification (NCBI taxonomy): domain Eukaryota; kingdom Metazoa; phylum Arthropoda; class Insecta; order Diptera; family Ulidiidae; genus Melieria; species Melieria omissa. Next base: position 71,346,015 of record OZ020267.1, on the reverse strand, counting down.
ATTAGATGCAAAAGATTTGACACTCTGCAGTTTCTTGCTCTCGTTTTAGTCAAAGGAAAACACAAAATACCAAAAAATTAGTTTCTAATTGTGAGTTTCTGAGCTTCAGCTATTCATGCTTTTTCATAGAAACAACAACGTTTAGCTACATAAAAAATATGCCGCAAATAAGTATGCAACACGTAGTCGATAAAAATATCGCTGAATGACATATCAGTCATATATCTGTCATATATGGATTGAAGGTTGGCGCCAGTTTTCGGTTGTTGTTGTTGTTGTGGTTAATGTCTAATTGTTGACAAAAATACGCATTTACGTGCAGCCAAAATGTTCAAATATTTTTGACTAATAAAGTAAAAATAAAAATTGATCAAATAAAACTATTTGAAAAAATAACGAAAGAATAATAGAAAAGATCTGTATTTGTTTAATAAAAAAAACAGAAAAATAATGAAAATGAGAAAAAACAAGTAATGGGCTTTTCAGTCGGTCTTAAACGACTTGGAGATGACTTTAATACAAACTTTTTGTTTGTGTAACTTTTGTGTGGAGTTACACAGTAAGAGAGATTAAGTGGAGAAAAAGTTAAAGTTTAGAAAAAAAGGTACTTTACTATGAGTCACATAATGAGTTAAGGGGCAAGTCACCTCCACTTCAAATCATCAATACACCTAAAGGAGACTAAAGGAATTTGTTTGGTTAGAATGAAAGGATTCGATTTTCGTATAACTAATAAAATTATCTGGTAACTCTGCCTTAAAATGGGCGTAAAATGCTCTCCGCTTGCTGGCTATGGTTATACACCAAATTTTAATTCAATATCTCAAATTTCATTGTTAACATTTATTCAGTGGTTGCGGGACAGACAGACAAACGCACAAGTCTCGATCGCCTCTAATGTCTTTTTGGCGCTCAAACCTTTTCGTATATCTTTCCATATCAGCCACGCCCTCTTGTGACCGTTAAAGCTCGCTGCCAATACGCGTACATATCCGTGAGATAATAAAATCCAACAAATTTCTTGCATGCAATTTTTTGCTTCCTGCTTTCTTAAATACCAGCGCCCCGGTACGGTGATATCATGCGTAGGTCTATATATATAGACGTACATATATATATACATTTAGAAGTGTTTGCCTATGATTTTGATGTTTTTGTTGTTTTTAGACTTTTTTTATCATGTTTTTGCTGATAAAAGTGAACGCGACAATGTGCCCGCGCTCGGCTCGTCATTACTTAATTCACTTCACAAAACGACGAGTACTGGCTGATCGTTGTTCTTGTTCTTCTTTTTGTTGTTGTTGTTGTTTTTCAAAGAATGCGCCATTGGTATTTGCGTAAATGTGATCGCATTACGCAGCGCTTAAGCACATTTACACTTCTTTTTCAAAATGAAATAAATAAATAAGAAAAATACAAAAACGAAAAATCAACAACAAATGAAATATGAAAACTGTATGGAATACAAAAAAGCACCATCAACAACAACAACAACAACAAAACACATTGGCAGCAAGCAGAAAAAATAACAATAATAAAGATTAAACTTGTTGACAATAACAAGTACAAAGTCAAGCCCTTAACCCAGGCAATACCAATCCGAGAAAATTACGTACGTACGTGTGTACACACATTTCAATGATATTTGCGCACATTGCGCGTAGTTGTGGCGTCACCATGACGATTTGACGTTTTGAAACATACATTCGTTTTGAAACGCCTACAAACGTTTTAAAACATACATTCGTTTTGAAACGCCTACAAAGGAAATTTGTACAGCATTGTTGTTGATTTTAGGTTAGTTTGAAAATTAGTAGACATTTTGTGACTACAAACTTTTTCAAAATAGCCGCGGCACTTTCCTCTCAACTGCTGACAATAATTGCTTTAACACTGTCAACTGATTGGCCATTGCTCGGCGATCAACAGTTCCTCCCTCTGTCGGCGGGGTCAATGCTTTCATGGAGCCAAGCATAATTACAGTTATCAGTGCTTTCATTTTATGTAATTCTCATTGATGCGCCGAAGCTTGTCGCTCCTATTGGCTGCGATCTCCACTCGATCAGGCGCGATCACCATTGGCTGACATGTAGTCGACGCTTGGCTGCCACTACAAGTCTTATCGCTATGCTCGAGCTTGTTGGAAAATTTTATTTACTTGTATTTTGTGTGACGATATGCATTCAATAAAGACCGATTTGCAGTTATGCCATTATGAAGCGTGGCATGAAGTGATCGCATGTGATCTTTAAAACTGCAGTCAACGAGCGAGCGACGAAAGAAGAACTTTGGGAGGGAAGATGAAGGTTTTATTAAGGATGAAGCTCCAGGAAGACCTTGTCTTCGGTGGAAGAATCAAATTGAGCATCTTTTGGTTTGACCAATTGACCAGAACAGTGTTGCCAGATCAGGAGATTTCCTCCTAGATTTAAGAGATTCTTGGCCTTTTAGGAGAATATGTATTTAGAAGGGAGAATCGTTTAGGAAAAAGTTTAGGAGATTTTAATGGTGATACATTTGATATCATTAGTTGCACAGAAGCCTTCTTTATTGAAAGCCAAAGTGTATAATTTAATTTAATTAAATTTTATGCTTCAAAGTGCATAATTTAGGCAATAAATGAAAGAAGTTTACAAAAGCGTATGTCATACCAATCTCAATTTTTATAAGTTTTGTTTGTGTTAAGTTGTTAGCCGAAGGTGAATGAATATTTAAATATATTTTAGTTTTTTTAATTAAATTTTAATTTGAAATTTTTTAATTATTTTTATGAGAAGTTTTATTTTTTAATTTATAATGACAAAACTTAAAAGAAAATTTAAGCGATTTTTAAATTTTTTGGGAGATAATTTAATTTTTTTTAGATTAAAGAGAGATAGAGAAGATTTAGGAGAAAGTAATTTTAAGTATCTGGCAACACTGCTAAAGAAGGCGCGCGCAAAGCTTAGACGCCTGAAAAGAGCCCAATAACGGGTTATTATGACTAAATAAGTACATATTGTGCAGATACCCACTGAGGACATATGACAAAGTCGTATGTTCTATACTTTCTAGACTCACTATACTATTTAGACAAGAATACATCATGTATTCATGTGTCCTTGATTCGTCAAAGATCCCAATTAGTAGACTGACCCAGTTGACCTGAGCTGGTTTCAAATTAGTGCAAACCTGGCCTTTTCTTTGGATCACACTCGACTTTGGATATTCATGTTTATTTGTAATATTTTTTATATATAAACTCTCTTTTAGGCCTCTGTTAATCTCCCAAAAGTGTTTATCACCGATCTTTTGCACCAATTTTAGTGTTCAACTGTCTAATTGAACTTTTCTGAGCCACACTCGATCTTTTACACCAATTCTATCGTTAAACAGTCCATCTGAGATTTTTTTAAAGCACACTCGACTTTGGAGGTTCACTTCTTATTTGAGCATTTGTATTCAGCATTGAGCATTTCAGTTTCAGTTTGAGCATTTGTTTACTCATGAGATCACTGATCTTTCTGATTGAAAATTTTCCCAAGAGCATTAAGCACCGATCTTTTGCAGCAATTCTGCCGTTGAACTGAATTTTTCGGTATCACACTTGTCTATGTATGTTCACTTTTTGTTTTATGATTAATCTTGATTGTTTTTATTCAGACGCTCTCTTATGTCCTGGATCGCTGAAAGTTTCCTTAAGGCACTTAGCATCGATCTTTTACACCAATTCTAATGTTGAACTGTCCAACTGAGCTTTTCTGAAACATACTCGTCTTTGGATGTTCACTTCCTGTTTGAGCATTTTACTTAATATTGATTATTCATGACTGATCATGCCGGATCACTCAAAATCTCCCTAGACTACTGATCTTTACAGCAATTATGCAGTTCAACTGTCTACATTGTCCTTTTTAAAACTCACAAGATTTTTGTTGTTCATTGTTTCTTCCTCTTTTTGACCTGTGATCCCTTGCTGATCTTTTTAGTTCACTGAAAGTCTCTCATGAGCATTTAGTATCGATCATTCATATAAATTTTGTCACATAACAGTCTAATTGAGCTTTTCTTAACTTCGACTTCCGTTGTTGACATCTTTTCGATGTCTTATTTTTCTCTGATCTTTCTGGTTCACTGAAAATCTATGAACATCTCTCTCTGATCGTTCTAGCTCACTGAAAGTCCCTCAAGAGTGTTTAGCACCAATCTTTCTCATCGATTCTGTCAGATAACAGTCTAACTGAGCTTTTCTGAACCACAGCAGTCGAACTGTTGTTTACTTCTTTTCGGTCTCTTATTTTTCTGGTTCACTAAAAGTCTCTGAACAGTTAATAGTCTAACTGAACTTTTCTGAACCACAAAAGTCGAACCGTTGTTTACTTCTTTTCGATGTCTTATGTCTCTTTGGTCTTTCTAGTTCACTGCAGGTCCCTGAACTGGGATCTCTCAAGAGATCTGTTATCTCCTTCTGATTTTTCTAGTTTACTGAATGTCTCTCAGGAGCATTTATCAATCTTTCACATCAATTCTTTCACTTAACAGTCTAACTTAGCTTTTCTGAACCACATTCGACCTCTGTCGTTTACTTATTTTGATGTCTTATCTCTCTTTGATCTTTCTAGGTGATTGAAGGTCTCTGAACTGGTATCTCTCAAGGCATCTGTGATCTCTTTTTGGCTTTTCTAGTTCACTGAAAGTCTCTCAGGAGCATTTAGCGATCTTTTACGTCAATTCTGTCAGTAAAAAATCTAAGTAAGCTTTTCTGAACCATAGTAGTTGAACTGTTGCTCACTTCATTTCGCTCACTATTCTTTCTGGTTCACTGAAAATCTCTGAACAGGGATCACTCAGGAGGGATCTGTGATCTCTCTCTCTCTGATCTTTGTAGCTCTCTCTCTCTCTCAACAGTATTTAGCATCGTATTTAGTCTAACTTATCTCATCCTTTTTGACTTTGGACTTTTCGACTTCTTTACTTCAACTGCAGAGAATTTTTCTGGTTTTGGAAAGTATACCTTTTGATGCATTAGTGCATATTTCCCAAGATGTGACTTCTAGAAAAATATGGAAATATTTTCCAGCGCCATACATATATGTCATAAAATATTGTATTCACTTTTGAAGAGGTTATTGCTAACCGGTCTCACACAGAATGACATTCGTTGCTCCATAACTTGAACATCACTCAATACATTGCACATTATATTTCGTACAAATCTTTCGACCCATCCATGGCTGTGTCAGTGTTAACGCGCCACTGACTGGTCAACAGTCAACCGCCACAAAAAACAAACAAATTTTCGTATTGCTGGCAACTTGAGGTACTTTTTGGCAGCTAAGTATTTCTCCTACTTAAAATTTATTTTTTCTTATTTTGCGTAGACGCGATTGTGGTGATGGCGAGTGCTTCTCGCCGCACTATCTGTGACCATGTTGATTTCATCGTCGGGCATTGTCACGTGCACGACCAAATACAACAACAAATGCCAAATGGCATTCATACAACAATAAACAAAAATCCACACGGCAATAGGTGAGTAGCATTTCGAGTTAATTGAAAGCGGCCGCGTGCGCGGTGAAAAGCGACTGGCGGCTGGTGGCTGCACTATGAGCGCCGCGAGCTGACAAACATACAAAAAAAATAAAAAAAAAACAAAAATACCTTACAAGGCCGTTAATTGGCGCAACAAAGGCCAATAAACGGCAGAAGCGAAGGCGCGACGCAGCCGTAAATCATAAATGCCAATTGATCGTTGGCATTGTTGGCCATTTGGCATTTGTGCCGATGGCTTTTAGTTTCTTGTAGTTTTCTATATTTTTTTTGTTGTTGTTTAGTTATCGGTTGTCAGCTTATGAAACGGCAACAAACTATTGGAAAATGCTGTGGTTTGAAAGATGGTCGAAAAGTCAATAAAATTTAAAAGCGGGTTCAAAGTACTTTGAAGCGTGCAACGCGTGTCACAAATAATGATTGTTGGTTGTTAGTGTGAAATAATCACAAAAAGATGACATTAAAAAGCAGCATTTCAACAACAACAACGAACATAGAAAAAATTTGTTCATTTTGTTAATTTTGTTTCAGTGTTTTGTTGGTGTTGTGATTTGTTAAAGCAGAAACAAATTGAGAAAATTATGATGATGTGTTGAAAAAAACACACATACTTAATTTTCAGAGAACTATCTGTTCAACACTAAAATACTAAAATATTAGAAATTTGTAATTTAATTTTTTAAGATTGTAGGTTTGATTTCCTTATTTTGTGGTTTATTATTATTAGTTTTTTTTTATAGGACAAAAAATTAAAAGTGCCAATGGCTGATAATCGAAAAAAAGATTGGGGAACTTAAAAATATTACAAATATTACAAGCAAATTAAAGTAATACAAAGTTTGGGACTATTGAAAATGTTTTACGAATGCAATCTAGTTTGCTTTGCCGCAAACTTCTTAATAACTTTGTGACACTGTCACAATTTTTTTTACCATGGCAACTTACAAGTCGCTTTCGCATATTTATAAACGCATTTTGTTTAATTTCTTTTAGCTAACTTCTAAATAACTTTGTGACACTTTGTCACAAATCTTTTTTTATTGCTAATAATAAAACTTGAGTCAAATATTAACTTTTATACATTCACGAAAGCATTTTTCTTTATTTTATGCAGCTAACAGCATTGTGACACTGTGTCAAAAATATTTATCTTATTGTAACAAAGTAAACTTGAGTCAATAAGCCACGTTTGCACATTTAGAAATGAATTTGGGTTAATTTTTAACAGTAGGCTTCTTCAAAAACTTTGTGACACTATGTCACAAACATATCTTCTCAATGCACCTAACTCAACCCAACTCAAGTAATACATTTTGCGCATTTGAAAACGCATTTTTTTAATTTTCTTTTAAGTTAACTTCTAAATAACTATCTGACACTGTCACAAACAACTTTTCTCATAGCAGCTTAGTTTACTTCGATCAAGTAATTGTTTAGAAATGCATTTAGGGCAATGTTTAGCAGTCAACTTTTTTAAAACTTCTTCCAAAATTTTGTGACACTATGTTGCAAACATATTTCATCAATTCAGCTAACTAAATCTAATTCAAGTAATTCATCTTGCGCATTTGGAAAAATTTTAATAAGTTGACTTCATAACAACTTTGTGTCATCATGTCACATATACAATTTTTTAATGCTGCTATTTAAACCTGAGTCAAGTAATAGTTTTTGCATATTTGGAAACGCTTACTCTTGCAGTTAGCATCATAACAGCCTTGTGACACTATGTCACAAACATTTTTTCTCATTCCAGCTAATAAAACTTAAGTTGCACATTTAGAAAAGTATCTTCGTATATTTTCTGCAGCTAACTGCTAGATAACTTTGTGACACTATGACACAAAAATATTTTCTTATTGCAGCCAGTTAAACTTGAGTCAAGCTTGTCAAGATAATTGTTTGCAGTTAGCTTCATTTAGTTAGAGAAGTTCTCTAGAACGACGAAGCTTTACGGTTAACCAAAATTGGCACTTAGTACATTCTATGTTGTTGCCTAAAGTTCATCTTAAGCTTAGGTTGCTGCATCAAATCATGTGCTCAATTGTAAGCATTTGTAGGCATTAACAATTTTGTGACACCATGTCACAAAAATTCGTTTTCCACCAAAACCACTTCAAAGTATATACAATTATTTTTCACTCACTCAAAAGTATTTTTGCCGCTCTATGCCTACTTTGTGACACTATGTCACAAACGCATTTTACTCAATGAAAATCCTAACTTCTGTTGAACTATCGCATTTACTTATGACACGCTTCAGCATCAATCAAACATCTTCCACAATTTCTTTGCTTGTCTGCTTACCTGCAAAAAGAAGAAACAAAAACAACAATCAACAACAACAGTCACAAAAAATGATGATTATCAAAACAATAACGGCAGCAAAATATTAAATGTAAGCAATTTAATAAGCACACCTCCCAATAAACCAGCCATTGTTAATTTTGCCTACGCAATGCAATAACAATAATAAACACAACACAATAAAACAACAACAACAGCAGCAGCATCTTTTCCTTTCTTATCTCCTTGTATGAGATTTTGTGCCACATGGCAACAGTGTTGCCCCAGCGCTATTGCAGCAGCAGCAACGGTACGCAGAAAAAATATGCCAATAACAATAAGAATAACAACAACAATAACAAAAACTTCATATTGTATTATGCACGCAGCCGTTTGAGTCAAAAACTGAGCTGATGCCGGCATCATGTGGTAGGTGTGGTGGTGTTTAGTTAACTTGATGGCCATTGTTGTTGTTGTTTGTATTGTACTACTTCGGTTTGCATTGCTGAGCTGCCAAAACGATTTACAACAACGCTTCTCAGTGCTTACTGCATTTTGCAATGGCTTGGCAAATATTTTGCCATGGTTTGCCAAACTGTGACGAGGGAATTTTAATTAGACAATTTTGAAATTTGTGTATGAAATTGATACATTTAATTAATCAAATGGGGAGAACATTTAATATAATTGACCTTAAGAATATGTGTCCTTTTGACCCCTTTTGGCCAGGACCTTCGGTAACTCATTCTGATCTGTTTCAATATCATAAATAAGAATCACTTCTTTGAGTTTCCCAGCACATTTTGGGAAATTCATTTTTATGCATCAACTGAATTTAGGTGAATTTACATTAGCTTAAGAATTAAGAATTGTATTGTTAAAAAAAAATAATAATTCAAAGAATTGACTATTGACTGATGGACTAATTTACGTTGGTTTAAGAACTACGAAAATTGAGGTCCTCGAACTTTACTAAATGAAGAATACCATTTAGAATGATTTTCATTAACTCATTAGCGATCAGGACATATCTGTCATGCAATTCTTATGTTTTTTTAACAGTAAAAATTAATCTTATCAGGTGTACAACTTTGCTTGCGCCGGTTTTTTCCAAAATTAAAAGCTTTATTGCGAAAAAGTGCTTACAGATGTATTATTCAAAGTATTGTCCGTCGCTAGCGACAACTTTCTCCCATCTTTCCGGCAATTTTCGGATCCCGGCTCGAAAAAAGGAGTCCTCTTTTGACGCTATCCATGAAGCAATCCATTTTTCCAATTCTTCGAAGGATTGAAAATGTTGATCTGCCAGGCCGTGTGCCATCGAACGGAATAGGTGGAAGTCAGAAGGGGCGACATCTGGGGAATACGGCGGGTGGGGCAAGACTTCCCATTTCAGCGTTTCCAGGTACTTTTTGACCACTTTTGCTACGTGAGGCCGAGCATTGTCGTGTTGGAGGATGACTCACCATTTTCACTCACCACGAAATCACCATTTTTAAAACGTTGAAACCACTCCCGACACGTTCTTTCACTCAGAGCAGCATCACCGTAAGTTTCTGAGAGCATTCGATGCGCTTCAGCTGCATTTTTTTTCGAATTGTAACAGAAAAGTAAAACTTCCCGCAAATGGCGAGAATTGAGCACATAAACGGACATTTTCGAGCGTGAATAATACGAAAACAAGAACAACTGTCACTGAAAAGGCGATGACAATTCGTTAGGCACTGTCCACACTCACTTTAAAGGCATTACCATCTATGTATTTCAACCAGCCTCAGCCGGTACAGCCACCTATCGGAAAACGGCGGAAGCAAAGTTGTACACCTGATAAAATTAAGTCATCTACTCACAACTTAGAACCCAATTAAAAACCCATGAAAAGTAAAGTTTTTATTTTATTTGTTGCTAGTGGTGCCGTGCTTCGAACCCGCTCTGCTCAGACTTTTACTCAACGCATTGACCTCTAAACCAAATTTGTCAAAAAAAAAATATAGTCTCCTAAGGAAATAGAAGGGGGGCCAACTTGTGGAGGCAACACGCTTAGGGACACTCTGGAATTCTAAAGTTATTCGCGAAGCCGGATATCGGATATCAGTTGAATTCCTGCACGGCCTCATATCCTACAAGGGAGGAATGGGAGCTGACAGGTGCGATGAGAAACGCTTCCATCACCGTTTTCACCGACGGCTTCAAAATGGAGGAAGATACTGGAGCTGGTCTCTACTACGATGTACTGCAGACCCACATGTCATTCAGACTGCCGGACCTCTGCAGTATTTTCCAAGCAGAGATCTATGCAATTTGGAAGGCTGCCGAACTTATCCGTGGCAGTGGGCTACCACCCACAGATGTCACAATTTTCGTGGATAGTCAGACGGCGCTTAGAGCGTTGGAATCAGTTGTTGTTAAATTAAAGATAGTGCAGAGGTGTCGTACCGCACTTCAAGGCATGAGGCACTCTCTGTTGGGTTCTGGGCCACTCAGGAGTGGCAGGGAATGAAGCAGCGGACGAGATGGCAAGAAAAGGTGTGGCCTTGTCTGCCACCAAAATGGATACCTTTGGGTTTCCTCCGATATCTGCCCTGTACATGTATATTGACAGGTTGACCAAAAAAGAAATTGAGTCGTCATGGCGTACTAGGACCGACTGTGGCACCTGTCGGGCACTGTGGCCCTCCCTCACCTTGACGAAAACACGATTCGTACTGTCCCTGAGTCGTACCGCTATTTGGCAGCTCGTTGGAGTCATCACCGGACACTGCGCTATTGGATCTATGCTTACCAAATGGCGCCTCTCATCCAGTGATGTCTGCCGTAGCTGTGAAGAAGTAGAAACGATACAACCCTTCCTGTGCCACTGCCCGGCTCTACAGGAACGCCGACTCCGCACCTTGGAGTCAAGGTTCCTGACAGACCTGGCTTGCGCGGCGAGCGTCGAAATTTCGAATCTGCTCTCCTTCATTAAGAGGTCCAACTGGTTTGCCCCCTGACTGAGACTGTTGGTTAGATACGGAAAACCATAAGAAGAGATTCACAATGGGCCATTGTGGCCTTCGAGTGGAAGTGCGGTCCTGCCGCACACACCTTGCCCTACCTAACCTAACTTGACCTAAGGAAATAGAATCACCCGATCTTCCAACTCGTAGCTACATCAACTTTCACATTTGTTGCGCTTTCTGCTGTTGGTGTTCGTTACCATTATTGAAATTGTATGCCTTTATCATGCCGACAACAAAGTAACTATAACTACAAGTACAAAAACAACAACAACGCACTGATAAGCTAAAAGTAACTCAAACTGTATAAAAGATGACAAAAGAAAAGCGAACCGAAATAAATAATACGAAGAAATGAGCAACAATTCGATGCTGAGGCGAGGCATGAAAAATATACAAAACGCGCTTGTCATGCCATGGTACGCACGGGGGCGACATACACACTTACGACCAAAAACAACAACAACAAATAACAACAGTCCATCCATATGCCGAGTGCGCGTAAGCGTAGGAAAACGCTTATCTGTTCCATGCGATCCCCACGCAGCCTCCTTCGTCAGTTGCACTTTGTACTGTTGTGTGGCAGCCGCCACAACAACAACATCAACAACAACAACAGCAACAACATGCCAACACCACCCCACCGCATGGGATGCATTGCCTTGCTGCAACAACAACAACAACTCCAACGCTGACTGGCGCTGGCACAAAGCATATGTAAATGTTTGCCATTTATTGTTGTTATTTTTAATGCACACACACACACACACACACACACATGCGAAGAGCCACTCATACACATTCTTACATTTTGCAATCATTCGCAGTTCCTGTTTATGCTCGTTTCACGCTTTTTCGAAATGACAGCACATGCAGTCGCAACAGCTGAAGCAACAAAAGTGGCCGTGACAGCGACAGCAGTGGCAACACTGGCAACATTACTCACAAGTTGTGGGAAATTCCATGGACATTTTTTTACATGTGATATTAAGCACTTGAAAAAATACAAAACAACAAAAACAAATAGCACATAATTTACATGAAGAGGCGCGCATCCAACATTCGAGGACAGTTCATTGATTTCAATTTTATTTAATTTTTTTTTCATTTTTAATTCATTTTTTTTAACCCAACAAATATTGTGGAAATACTTGCAAATTAAAATTGAAAAATTATGTCTGCACATGAAAGTTCAGTTCATCAATGAAACGTGCTGCTCGCTAATTAAGTCGCAGCTGTCAAAGCGATGACCGCGAAATTGTTTCATACACAATTTTAAAAATTTGCAATTAATTTAAACTTTTTAATGAGTAGCTTTTTTCCGCTTCTTGTTGGCGCATATCCTTATTAGCAAATATGATTTTTTTTTATATTCTTCACCTTTCCTATGAAATTCCGCAAATGTCAAAAGATCTGCGCTCACACCAACACAAAGTGCCGCGTTATTTTAAATGCCAAGTCGAGAAATAATATTTGCATAGAAAAACGCCTGAAGGCTGTTTGTCTGAAACGAAAAGTGGAAGCCAAAACATTTTGCAAGGCTATAAATAAATTTATATTTTTCATCAACCTACATGAATGATAAAAAGAGCAAACAAGTGGGAATTTCCTTGAAACGATTCAACAATGGTTTATTTCAAGGAATGTTCATGGGAAATCAAAGTTTGGATAACCGCAGGTGTAACGAGACGAAAAATACCTGGCGACAGATATTTCTGAAGAGGTTGAGACCCCTAACGGCGCAGAGAAGTCTGAGAGAACATACATTTTTGAGGCAATAAATATGTTTTAAAGGACAGAGACGCTTAAAAGAACATTGATGTTTGATGGAACAAACACCCTTGAAGAAGCAGAGAGAATCCGAAATGGGGAGAGATGCCCGAAGATTCATGAAGCTTCAGGAATGCCTGAAGCAATAGAGGCACCTAAAAATACTTTTAAAAAGAGACCACACCGCCTGCGTTTACTTTGAATAGATCTAAAGCAGGGGTGTCCATGCCCTCTGCTCTCGCTGCTCATTTGTTTTTGTAAATGATCTTCGGCATAGGTTGAGGATTCTATTTCCTCATTTGTTTTTGTAAATGATCTTCGGCATAGGCTGAGCATTCTAGTATACACACACAGCACAGTATGCTTTGTTGGTGCAAATTGGCTACAGTTATCTTCCACGTAGGTTTTGTTGTCTAACGTATTAATTCATTTTTATGTATTGGTGTTTGCTCTTCCATAAGAAGGGTTTAGGCACCCCTGATCTAAAGGCTAGAAGACATGGTTTTAAAGGAAAACGAAACTAGGGCCGACATATCTGAAACAACAAAAACGCTTAGAAGAACGAATACAATTGAAAGAACGGAGACGTCCGAATAAATAGCGATGTCTGAAAAAGTACTTAGGGGTCTGTGATGTCTAAAGTGAAAGATTTGACTTAAGTAACACAGACTCCTGAAGCGACAGATACACCTAAACAACATTTCAATAACAGCCAACCTGAACAATTGTGTTGATTCTGAAAGAATGCCTAAGTTAGAAAACAGGGTTTGGAAGGAAGAAACAACAGGAACGTCTGAAAAGACAAAAGCAACTACTTCCGTATGGCTTCAGTGAATGTAACTCGTTATTTACCCACTCCGAAGGTTTTCCTGTATCTTCTCTTTAACGTTGGAAAACCAACCATTCTTCCCACTACAACCTTACAACTTGCTCATTATAATAATTTGCTTGAAGCTACAACGATTTCTTTAGCCATTAAAATGGTTGGGATACAAATGTTTTAACTAAAAGAATACCTTAAACGGACAGAAACTAAGAAAAAATACAGGGATATCTAAAATGGAAACGATACCTTAAGCGACAAAGAAGCTTTGAAGTACCGATACGCCTTAAAGAGCAGAGAGAGAGACACATGACGGAAATGAGGTGCTTTAAAGGAAAGGAGCACCTGAATTTACAGAAACGACGACGACTAATAGCAAAAAATGCTTAAAAATACAGAGATACTTGCAGCGACAAAGACCCCCGAAGAGATAGAGAAACCTTCAAAGGAAGAGGTGCCTGAAGCAACACCTGTAGTGAACAATACGCTTACAAGAACGAAGACGCCTGAAAGGACAGAGACGCCTAAAGGGACAGAGATACCTGTAGCGATAGAGACACCAGAAGAAATATAGATATAAAAAGGAACTGAAATGCCTTAAGAGATAGAGGCAACAGTCGCAAGAGCAACGATTAAAGGACAGATACGCTTAAAGTGCTGATGTTGCTTTCAACGAGAAGAATTCTTAACAGAACGCAGACGCTTGAAAATACAGACATCTCTAAACACCTGAAAAGGAAACCATACATTAAAAGACAAGGATGCCTTAAAGTGCCGATATGCCTTAAAGAACGACTAAAGCGACAGATATGCCTAAACAGACAGAGATACCTGTAGATGCATGAAGGGAATGAGGTGCAAAGGAGCACCTGAAGTAAACGGTTAAAGGGACTGAAAGGCTTAAGGAACAGCGACGCCTTAAACGAAAAAGAAATCTTAAGGGACAGATATACCAAAGTAAAAGTGACACCTTAAGCTACGTACATAGATTTTTTAACAGACGGATACATTACAGGGACAGGTATACTTAATGTAGAAGATATACTTGAAGGGCAGGCACCACAAAGACACGAGAATCCAAAGGGATCTCTGAGGTCTTGATGTACACAGATGTTCAAAGCAGACAAACTAAGGAATATAGACCAAAAGCAATAGAGGGTGCCTGAAGAAACACACAAAAATGGCGGACTGAATAGACATGGTTAAAAGTAAACAGACTTCTGACGGTATAGATACACTAGGAGATTAATACTATCTAAGGCCACAGACATGCCTCCAGAAAGGAGATGCTAAGCTTGGAGCGACACACCTCAATTGACGGAGTTGCCTACATGGACAGAGACACGCATAGTGACAGAGAAGTCTGAGGTGATGATATACAGAGACTTTTAAAGAACGTAGAAGAAAGAACAGAGACCAAAGGGCATACACCGTGCCTGAAGGAATACACAGAAATGGCTGAATAGATAGAGGTGGCTGAACTAAAAGAACATAGAAGAAAGAACAGAGACCAAGGGGAATAGAGGGTGCCTGAAGAAGTACATACAGAAATGGCTGTATAGATAGAGATGGCTGAAGAAAACAAAAGCCGGACAGATACTCATACACTTCATGGGCACATAATGACATAAGGACACAGTTGCTTCAATAGACAGAGACACTCGAAACAATAGAAGTGTCTGAGATGACGATGGAGACACACTCGAGCGACAGCGATGTCTGAGTTTACGATGATCAAAAACTCGAACAGAAAGGATAGGCTTAGCTACGAAAGACATAGGTGCGTTGATAGACAGAGACACCCGAAGCAATAGAGGTGTCTGAGGTGGTGAAGAAGAGACACTCGAAGCGACAGGGATGCCTGAGTTGACGATGAATAAATAATCGAACAGAAAGGATACGCTTAGCTCAGAAAGACACAGCTGCTTTAATTGACAGAGGCACTCGAAATGATAGAGTTGCCTGAGGTGACGATGGAGACAAACTCGAAGCGACAGCGATGCCTGAGTTTACGATGGACTAACACTTGAAGTGACAAAAATTTCTGAGGTAACGATGTAGAAACACTCCATCAGAAAGGATATGCTTAGCTCGGAAAGACACAGGAGCGTTGATAGACAGAGACACCCGAAGCAATAGAGGTGTCTGAGCTGATGATAAGAGACACTCACAACGACAGGGATGCCTGAGTTGACGATGGACGAACGTTGGAAGTAACAGAGATATCTGAGGAGACGATGTACACAGAAGTCTGATGAGTAAGATGAAGAATGGTAGATGAAATTGCAGAAACGGTTCCAAAAATTGAGAAGCCCAATTTTTAAAAGCATACATACCTCTAAAGAAGAAGATACGCCAGAAGTTTCTAATTTTTGAGCCATGCTTATTAATGGATCCGGAAATTCTTAACAATATTTTTAGGTCAGCTTGTCAGGCAGACCAAAAAAGTTCAGTTACCAAATATTCAAGACGAAATTTTTAACGACCTGGGTGGCAACGTAAAGACACCTTCAAGCGTTGATTGTGTTATCCCAATTCTTAGTGTTCTTCTTCGACTTCAACTTTGCCTAGAAAACAACAAATGTGAAATACCAGAGCATTCAGCGGTGTTCTAACACATCAGAGTGTTAAATTTAGAGTGCGTTCTCGATGGTTTTTGTGGTGCGAGGCAGCATTTAGAGACAAGTGTCAGTTGTAAAAGCAACGCTTCGGGCGCCGTCAGCACATTGTGGTCAGCCGCTAATGAGCTTACAACGAAAATCGTTACTTGCCATTATTGCTGAGCAACAACCGAGAGCCCGGCGGCATGGCGTCAGCGTCAGCAAAGTGGTGCGACGATCGGTAAAAATATTTGAATTCTTAAAGGGCAATTTGTGTACATTTGGACCAGTTGTGGGCTATAATTTAAATTTTGCGCTTGTTTATCACCTCGCCTGACGCGGCAGCGAACGCTGAAAAGCATGAAAGACAAAAAGGCGCACACACACACACACAAAGACACTTTAACATACAGAATCGGACGTGCCAGACTGGAGTCGGTAACGTTGCGCATAGTTAGTGAAATATGAAAAGTACAGCAGTGAAAAGAAAGGAATGCGCAGCGTCCGCGTGCGCGGCAAACAGCGCCAATGGAAAACAAAAGCCAAACACGGCCGCGGCGCGACCAGCCAGCAAACAAACAAACAAACGTTGGCCAAGATGAATGTCTGCGTTGGACCGACTGCGACAGCGACTGCGGCAAGGAGTCTGTCTGGGCAGTGGCAAAGGAAGCGCGACGGATGCTGCACTGAAATCTGCGCGCCAAGACACAAAAGTCAAAGCTCCGCTCAAGTGCCGAGCGTAGAGCAGAGCCAAACCATGGAACGAGCGATCGCTGTTGTTGTGATGATGTATTTGCTGGTGTGTTGTGGTGATGCTGGGCGTTGTTGTTGCTGTAGTTGTTGCAGTTGTTGCATTGCATATACAGTGGTGGCATGCAGCATGGCTTGTTGGCGCAACTTGCTGACTGAAGAAAGTGCACGCGGCCGTCGTCGTTGCGCTCGTCTTGTCTGCCGCAAAAGTTGTTTATCATCGTTGGCTTGTTTTTTCCACATTTTGCTTCGTTGGCTTTTTTGCGGCGACTTCTGGTGTGTGCGCTCTCAATTGCACTTGCACCATGTGTGTTGTTGCTGTCTCTTTCGTGCTAAAGTTGCTAGTTGGCTGGCTGCAGTTGTTATTGTTATTGTTAATATTGTTCATGCTGTCGCTTTAACTGTTTGTTGTTGTTGTTATTGTTGCTGTTTGGCTGCTTGTTATGGCCGTTTTGGTTTCTTCATCTGCAATGGAATGTGGCAACACCACTTTGTGAGCCCTTCTTATGTTGCCGTTTTGTTTTGTTTTGTTTTTGTTATTTATATTTATTTGAATTTATTGTTGTTGCTGTATTTAAGATCTCTGGCTGTTTGTTGTTGTTGTTGTTTATTTGTTGTATGCATTTGCTTTGCCATTGCAATACATTGTCACATTTCTTTAGTATTTTCTTTACTTATATTTTTATTTATTTATTTTTTTATGTAGAATTTTTTATATCATTTTTAATTTTAAATTTTTCTATTTTTTTCCTATTTTTCCTATTTTATTTTAAATAAATATTTTATTTTTTATATATATTTTGGATCTCTTATTTGTTCATTGCAGTTTCCCCCCTCAGCCATTTTCTTTCCACTTCAATTTTCAACTCTTAACCCGTTTTTTTGTAACTAGTCGCTGTTTTTGTTTTTGTTGCTTTATTGCCAATTTCGAGTCGCCTTTCTATGGTTTTTGCTTCTCTCTCTCTTGCAGTGATGGTGGGCGTTGTGAATCTAATGGCTGAAATTGTTAATGAAGATGATGATTTCTATTTGATTACAATTTGGCGTTTACGACGCGAATTTATGGCCGGCGGCTGCGCTTCAACATCCAACGCGTCCAGCGCCGTAGGCTGCCGTCTTCGGCATTTCGTGGCACATTGAAATTCTATTTTTACCGGCAAACGTGCGCTTTCGTGGTGCACGTTAATGTTCGAACTGGCAGTTGTTTTATTTCGTCGTCGGCGTCGTTGTTGTTCTTCTCGTTGTTTATAGTATTTGTTGTTTTGCGGGCGTCTTTTGCATATGAAGTGAATTTATTTTTAGCCACGCTCGGCATTGGCAATTGCCGGAAAGTATGTGGTTATGGGATTTTAACAACTCGTAGAAAGTAATTTGCATATAAATTATTTGCGACGAATCGCAACCATGGATGATTTGTGGAAAAATGTTGTGTTTATTGCTGAAAATTGCCGATGCGATAAGCGGCATGTTTGGAATATTAATTTAATTGTTAGAAGGCATTAACCTGCATTTAGATAGTTTGGGATACTCAAACTGGCTACAAAGTGTGGTCCAGCCATTGCCACGAATGCTTTGTCACATCTAGCATTCAACTTCTCGAGCATTTCTTTTTAAAGATGGCTAAGCATCTGCCATCTTTAAAAAGAAATGCCCGAGAAGTTGAATGCTAGATGTGACAAAGCATTCGTGGCAATGGCTGGACCACACTTTGCTCCTGGTCCTTTCCTGGGATTTTCAGATGCCAGGTCCTTGAGGTCCCTTTCTGAGTGAAGTACAGCCCAGTTTCAATGACATCAAAGATGACAGACCCTTGAGGATCCTTGTTAGAACTTGAATTGAAATTCTCTGGCATTTCTTTTTAAAGATCTCAATGGATTTGGATTTAAAGATCAGACAGATCCTTTAGGTCCTTTTCTGGATAAAGTACAATCCAATTTTAATTGTATTGGATTTTCAGATGACAGTTCCTTTCTCAGGTCTCTTTCTGAATCAAGTTCAGTCCAAAATTAACTGTATTGGATTGTCAGATGACAGATATTTGAGGTTTTTTTCTGGATGAAGTACAGTCCAGCTTCAATGGCATTGGATTTAAAGATGACGATTCTTGAGGTTCCTGATTTTGAAAGACGATGCATCATTCAAGCTCCTTTGCAGACAAAGTACAGTGAACTCTGGATCATTATTTTTTTAATTAAATATGAAGATTTCATTGTCTTGACTGACTGATTCATAACCGCTCAGCACAAACTGCGGATGCTACAAACATTAAACTGAACTGGAACTGGAACTCAACTTTTAGAAATGAACATCCGCTAAGAATGAATTTTTTTTTTTTAATTCGAAATGGGTTAAGGTGTTGTATGAAGAAACGTGATTTAATGGGTTCATTGATTTCAAAATTTGTGAAAATACTCCAAAAACAAGTCGATACCTATTTTTCAGTGTTTTCGAAAGTCAAAATCTGGCAAGTCAATAATGGGTTAAAAGTTTGTATTGGGAAACAAGATTTATTGGGTCTTTTGACTTCAAGTAAGGTGAAAATATTTTAAAAAAAATTTTTTCCACGTGTTTGCCAGTTTTTCGAAAATCAAAATCTAACAGGCCAATAATGGGTTAAAGGTTTATATGAAGAAACATGATTTATTGGGTCTTTTGACTTCAAGTATGGTGAAAACATTTAAAATAAAAAAGAATTCCTCACGTGTTTGCCAGTTTTTCGAAAATCAAAATCTGACGGGATCGACAATTGCTTAAAAGTTTGTATGAAGAATAAGATTTAATGAGTCTTTTGATTTCAGGTATGTTAAAAGCAATAAAAATAAAAACTTATCAGGTGTACAACTTTGCTTCCGCCGTTTTCCGATAGGTGGCTGTACCGGCTGAGGCTGGTTGAAATACATAGATGGTAATGCCTTTAAAGTGAGTGTGGACAGTGCCTAACGAATTGTCATCGCCGTTTCAGTGACAGTTGTTCTTGTTTTCGTATTATTCACGCTCGAAAATGTCCGTTTATGTGCCCAATTCTCGCCATTTGCGGGAAGTTTTACTTTTCTGTTACAATTCGAAAAAAAAAATGCAGCTGAAGCGCATCGAATGCTCTCAGAAACTTACGGTGATGCTGCTCTGAGTGAAAGAACGTGTCGGGAGTGGTTTCAACGTTTTAAAAATGGTGATTTCGATGTCGAAGACAAACATGGTGGTGGAAGAGAAAAAACCTTCAAAGATGAACAACTAGAAGCATTGCTTGATGAAGATTCGTGCCAAACCCAAGAAGAGCTTGCCGAATCGTTGGGAGTGAGTCAGCAAGCCATTTCAAAACGTCTCAAGGCCCTGGGCATGATTCAGAAAGAAGGAAACTGGGTGCCGTACGAGTTGAAACCGAGGGACATCGAGCAAAAGTGGTCAAAAAGTACCTGGAAACGCTGAAATGGGAAGTCTTGCCCCACCCGCCGTATTCCCCAGATGTCGCCCCTTCTGACTTCCACCTATTCCGTTCGATGGCACACGGCCTGGCAGATCAACATTTTCAATCCTTCGAAGAATTGGAAAAATGGTTTGCTTCATGGATAGCGTCAAAAGAGGACTCCTTTTTTCGAGCCGGGATCCGAAAATTGCCGGAAAGATGGGAGAAAGTTGTCGCTAGCGACGGACAATACTTTGAATAATACATCTGTAAGCACTTTTTCGCAATAAAGCTTTTAATTTTGGAAAAAAACGGCGGAAGCAAAGTTGTACACCTGATATCTTCCATTTTTTTTCCATTTTCCATTTTTTTCGAAAATCAAACTCTAATGGGCCTATTGACTTCAAATATGGTGAAAGCATTTCAAATGAGAAATATTTAGACAAGTATTTTTCTTCTTATTTCGTCAAAATCTCATGAAGCCAATAAAGGTTTAAGAGAATCGTGATTTATTGGACCCAATGACTTCAGACTTCGCCAAAGTGTGCTTAAATTTTTGGTATTAAATTTCTTAAGCATTGACATTTACTTACTTAGCTGACTGTAAAAACCTTTTAAAGCTCTAAGATTTGCCTAAAAGTCAGTCTTCTTTCTCTCCTATTTCAGTTTGTCATAAAAAGTATTCAGAAATTTCCTACTTTATGTTTTCAAACGAGACACTGACTCTTGTATTACTTTTTTGTGGCATTGGATCTCCTTGACTTTGATATTTAACTTGCCATGACAACCCATTACCGGGTTAAGAATTTTGCTCCAGAAGCCTCTAAGAAGTTCGTACAATATCAAATTAATTACACGAAAAAAAATGAGGATCTATGTGATCCAGTCAACGGAGACACTTAGACAAACGAGCAGATGATATGGTCTCTTGATGGGCCACTGTCAACACTGTAACATCAACAGAAGAAGTTTGGGATTGCTTTATAATGACTTCTGTAGAAGCTGTCTGAACAAAAAAGAACACGAACTTCAACTTCTTGTCCTGTATTATTTAGAAGAAGAAAGACTCAGCTGGCAAAGTTCTTCTTCGACAATCTAAGAGCAGAAGAAAGACTCAGCTAGACTAATCTTTCCTCGACAATGTAGATGATTTGCTTATAGATTTCACAGTATAGTACGAAGACGAAGAAGTCGGACTCGATAGCTCAGCGGGTAGCGCGCTGGCTTCTCATACCGAGCGCCCCAGGTTCGATTCCTGGCTTGGGCTGGAAAAAACACTCATTTACTTCTATCGCTATCCACATGAAGGGAATGAGAATTACAAGAATCGCACAAGTGCGCTCTTGGCAGCCAATGGCAAAACCTCCAAGTGTGAAAGAAAAACTGCCAATCGCCGTTTGGATTCGGCGTTAAACTGTAGGTCCCCTCCCTCCCTTTCCCCATCCGTTTGAAATGTGTGTTGTATCACATGTTGGAAAAAAAGTGTTGCATACACATTTCAAATGAGTAGAATTTGTGGTATCACAATGGGCCCATAGGCCTAAGTGTGTCTCATACAGAGACAGCCACTACAACCAATCAACCAACAGAGGAAGAAAAGGCATTTCTCCATCTTTTCACTTGTCCTGCATTATCTGGAAGAAGGAAAATTCAGGTGGGCACCTCTTTTTCGGCAATCTAGGCGATTTAGCCTATAGGACTATTCACAGTCAACTTCGTAAGGGTTCACATAAGCAATCACAATGGGTTTCTTTAACATGTCTATGGCCTCTTTGACTTGATTTTTCCAACGGGTACTTGATCTCTTGCAATCTCCAGTACAACATCTGACCTCAACACTGACCTACAATTATCGTACGGAACTTTTGATAGTTTATTTCGCTGGTGTAACTCAGCCAGTGCAGATCCAAGAACTAAGTTCCGTTTTTCTGAGGATCGATATGGTATTTCTCAAAAGCGTTCATAGCTGGGTTGTCTAAGGTTACTTCTGTTCTATGAATAAAGAGAACTGACTTAAAATGACTGTGGCCTTTATTGACCTTAGGTAAGCTACCCACTTCTTACTAAACCCACTTCTTACTAAATCCTTGTCTCAATGATTTCAAAGCCATATGAAGATCGTTGCCAGAAGTCTTTGAGAAAATAGATTGTATGCTATTTGTATGCTATTTACTTCACTAAGCTTAACTTAGTACGATTTAATTTGTTGAACTTTAGAGTAAAAAAGAACTAAAAACGTTTTTAAATATTTTCATTTGTCGTCATACGTTTCAGTGAAATCTTTTTCTTTTGCCAAAAGAAAGTTATTTCAAATGCCCAAAGTTGAGTATGGCAACACCCATCAAAAACAATTAACCACAAAATTCAACAATTAAATAAAATCAACCAAGAAAAAAAACAACAACAAAATGCCTAACAATCAACATAAGAAATTAAAACTAAAACACGCACACACACACACACACACTCACAAACCAAAAGTCAACTAGTCGGCAAGACGACATTTTAGCTAAACATACACACACACATACGATTATAACAAAATAGTTTTAAATAAACAACAACAACAACAAGAAAAACAATGCTATTAACCGATCATGCCAAAGCCAGTCAGTCTCAGTCTCGCGCTACGGTCTTCCAGTATTTGGTAGCGAGCGATCGGTCAATGGTGATCTGGCCGCATTCCAAAGCCACCGTTCTCCAAAAAGCAATAACAACAACAACAATACCAACATTAAGCTCTTTCTCTTTTGCGTTGACTTGGTGATTTTATTTGTATTTTTTATTCATTCTTCATATTGTTGTTGTTATGATTTGTTGTTGTTGATCTTTTTTTTTTTGTTGCCGCACACTCATTCATCAGGCAACATCGGCAAACGGTCAACATGATCCGTCATTATGAACGAATTCATTAGCACACGAACGTCATTTGAGAATACACACAGTGGTTTTTAGTAGTATTACTTGCTTTGTTGTTGTTGCTGTTGTTGCTTTATTGATTTTTGTAATATGCCAAGACAGTGCGACCATGTGCCGCATGATCAGTTTTAGAATTCTATGCGGCATTTCATTCACGCACGCACACACTCACATAAGTGTTGATTGTAAAAGTCAAATCATGAGTTTTGAATTCACAGCTTGGGGTTTTTTTTGTGCTGGCGCTTTCCAGCAGACATTTTACTTAGTGGTAGTCGGGGATATTTTGCCGCGGTCAATGCTTGATTTCTGTCCGTTCGGTGAATGCTTGAGACTTACTTTTGCTCGCGCTATGATTTATGATGTTGGCGGCTCCGATGCTTTGAGACGGTTCGGTAAAATCGAATCGCTGTGTTTGGGATAAACCCACAATGCTGGGAAAATGCGAATACAAATGAAATTAACGGCTAACTTGATCACACTAAACATAGATTCAAGAAATCCGACACATTGGGGTTAAGTGATTGCAACTGGCAAAAAATTGAGTCATGCGTTGCGGGTATTTGGCGTCTACACGAGAACCGTGAAAGAGTCAACAAGTTATGAACTATGAGATAAACTTAAAGATTCTGCTGATTCTGCCAAGACAATACGGTCTTAGTCGTAGAATGATGTACATACTTTCTTCAGACTTTGGAGACTTCAGAGTTTGGTAAACAAACCAGGGACAACAAAAAGATCGAAGATCTTGCAGAACCAATCTGAAACCCATTTGACATCTACCATCAAAGAACAAAGTTAAAACAAGAAAGAAAGAGAAGAGAGAAGAAGAGAAATAAGTTAAAGTCATTGACTTGTACCATCAAAGAACGAGGACATTTACTGGATAAAAGATCGCAGATCATGCAGAACCAAAGCAATTAAAGTACATTTGACATCCTTCATAAAAGATCTGAGACACCAAAAAGATCGAAGACCTTGCAGAATCAAACTTTTTGAAACCCATTTGACATATACCATCAAAGAATGCAGACATCTACTGGATAAAAGATCGCAGATCATGCAGAACCAAAGCAATGAAAGTACATTTGACATCCTTCATAAAAGATCAGAGACACCAAAAAGATCGGAGACCTTGCAAAATCAAACTTTTTGAAACCCATTTGACATCTACCATCAAAGAATGCAGACATCTACTCGATAAAAGATCGCAATCGTGGAAAACCAAAGAAGTTAAAGTCCATTTAACATCCACCACAAAAGAACAGATACACCAAAAAGATCGGAGATCTTACTAAATCAAACTTGTTTAAACCTATTTGACATCCACTTTAAAGATTAAAGACATCTACTGATTAAGAGATCACAGATTGGGCACAATTAAAGCAGTTTAAATCTATTTGACATCGACCAAATAACACAGAGACACCAAAAAGATTCCATTTGACATCCACTAAAAGAGAATAGAGCCATCTATCTATGACATAAAATCGTAGAGCGTACAGAATCAAAGCTTTTAAAGTAATAAACATTCAACTTAAAGGAATAGAGACAACCAAAATACTGCAAATCTTGCAAAAAGAAAGTTTTTAAAGTCCTTTTTGAAGTCTAAAAGAATGAAGACTTCTACTGGATACAAAATTGCAGACCTTGCAGAACCAAAATAGTTAAGTCCATTTAACATCCATCTTCAAAGAACAGTGACATCAAACAGTTTACAGACCTTGAAGAATCAAACTTTTTAAAGTTTATTTGACATTCATCATTAAAGAACAGAGCCATATGTCCGTTAAAGAATGTCTTTACACCATATACTCTGCGCTCGCTATCCTTAGAGAGTTTGTAAAATTAAGAGAAAGAAGAGGAAACAACTTAAAAACCACTTAAACTTGCACTAGTTCGCTATTAAGTCCACATAAACCTTTTTCAGTCATACAGAAAGTTCATCTCTACAAAGAAAACAAAGATCAGAGATCAGATCAAAGATTATAAAGCAATAAAAATTCTAATGGAACTCCTTAGTGGAGTTTGATCCGAGCTCAGATTTTCTCTCCACATCCCTGGATCTATGCTGGAGCATTTATATTAAGCCAGTGGCGGATCCAGGGGGGTGTTTTGGGGGTTCGAAACCCCCCGAAATATTTGGATCAACTATAAAACTACATACAAATTAAAAATAATTTTTATAAATATTAAAGAATTAGTTTTTAAAACCCCCCCGAAATATTTTTCTGGTTCCGCGCCTGTAGTAAGCGTATTGCCTACAGGATATAGTTTCCTTTTGTGACATCTATTTCAGTTGTACAATTCTTTAGCTTTCCAAAAATATTTCAATGTGGCTTGAACCCTAAGTACCTGAAAGCCTAGAAAACCCATGTTTTAAAATTACTTGGAAAACACTCGACTATCTTTAAAAGCATTCAACTGTAAATAACTTCAAGACTCCAAGAAAAAGCTACCTTAAATTGCAGCTCTTCTTAGTAGAAGAACTCTCCAGCTTTTCAAAAATGGTTCAATACGAACGCCATCACACCTGAAAGACTGGAAATTTGATGCTGAAAGATGACTTTGAAACAAAGTCAGTGGACTACAAAAACTTTATTTTCGATTCTTTTTAGTATAATTCTTCAGAATGGATCGATCCATTGAAACCTGAAAGGCAAAAAATCAACTGAAAAAATTTACTATCTAAAAAATTCTTCAACCAGGTCCTAAATTTGAAGTTATAACAACCTTTATTTTCGACTCTATTTAGTAGCAGAATTAGCCAAAATGGGTCAATCGAGCCGCCATTCGAAACTGAAAGCACAAAAAAAATCAATGCGTTGACAAATTTCGGTTATCTAAAACATCCTTCAATGCCCTCTGCACCCCAAAAATCAATTGAAAACAAATTGACTATTTAAAAATCCTCCAATGACTTCTAAGTTCAAAACTAGAACATATAAATTCCTTGATTTCCGACTCTTTTTATTAGTAGAAATCTGCATCTGCATCCAAAAATGGGTCAATCCAGTCGCTATTCGAAACTGAGAGCCGAAAAAATTAATGCTTTAAAAAATTCGACTATCTATCGAAAATCAACGACCTCTTAGTCCTAACGAAGAAGTTATTACAACCATTATTATTGATTCTTTTTATTAGTAGAAATTCCCATCTTTTCAAAAATGTGTCAATCCAGTCGCTATTCGAAACTGAGAGCCGAAAAACCAAACACTGAAAAAATAGACCATCTAAAAAATCCTTCAACGACCTCAAGATCCTAAACTATAAGAGATAGCTACTTTCATTTTTGTCTTAATTTTTTACAAAAAATCTATATTTTTTCAAAAGTAGATCAATCCAGACGCTAATACAACGAAAAGTTGTGAAAATCGAAGACAACTTGTTTGGATCAGCATTTCCGTTCAACTTGATCGACTTGCAGCCTTGACAAGAGAGTTGAGTCAGGAAGGTTTTTACCAAGGCCCGATGTTTTTGGGCAATCAGGCTTTATAAGTGTATGTAAGTAATTTTTTTTGTTTAATTTTTTTTGCGACCAAAATTTGTGTTTGAGTAAGAATTTGAATGTGAGTTCCTGAATAACAGCGTCAAGAAAGAAATAACCTCCGTGTGAGTAGTAAAGTAGTAAAAAGTTCAGAAAATGTGTTGGAACAAAGAGACAACAGTAAAAATTTTGTCATTATCACAATTCGTATTCAATAGTTTGACTCAGTTTGAGTTTGTTTACTTGTTAGCTTAAAAAAATTGCTAACCATATGAAACCAATCTCAATGATCTTGAACCATGAACTTTTTATGACATACAAAAGTCATCGTTTGTATATATATTTAATGATATATTTTCTTTGAATTTAAAGTGGACAAGGTAACAATTCTCAGTAGCGAACCATTGAACCGATAACAACCGTTCAACCAATGCAACAAATCAAACAACCGATTGCGAGTTTTTGTAACTTCATTGTGCTCTGCAAGCTGTTGGCAGCAATTGTTGTTGTTGTGCTACTACCACTTATTACTGTCACCATCAACATTAAGCGGCGACAACCAATGTAGCACAAGCAGCAGAAACAACAACAACTCTAAATCAAAACCAATTTGAAATCAAAATTTATGTGTGAAAAAATTGCTAAGCCATGAAAAATGTGAAATTGTTCGTAAACAAAAAAGCGGCAACAAAAACGAATAGTAACAACAACAACATTTGAATTTGTTGCTATGCTTGTGATACATAGCAACAGCAAAAACAACAAAAACCAACTAGGAAAAAGCATAAAACAAAAACAACAACAACCAGAGTAGCAATAACAAGCCAACAAGAAAGCCAGACTGAAATTGCACCGAACAACCGCAAAAACCAAATACACAAAACCACCAACGACAGCGATGGCAACGACGGTGGCGGGGCGCTGCGGCAGCCGAGTGCGGTGAGCGCCAGAGCCGGTTAAAGTCGCCGGAATGGATGACGGATATAAAAAAAACGCAAAAAACATCAACAACAACAACACGACGAAGGAAGTTGCCACGGTTCAAGTGGCGTGCGAGCTGCCTGAATGTGGGAAAACAGCTAAAGTTGCAGTTGGAGGTGGCATAGGTAAACAACAACAACAACAACAACAATAAAAAAGGCAACCAGTCACCAACCAACAATAAAAACTACGCTGAAAACAGCCATAAATACAGCGGCAAAAATAAACACTCAACGGCAGCCAAGTTCAAGTCGAAGGCTGGCAGCAATTTACAACAACAGCCTTGACAAGCAATGAACAGTTAAAGCAAAAATGCCAACGCTGACAGCAGTTGCGCAGACGCAGTGCGGCTCCTGGCTGCAAGAGAGCGAATAAGCGTGCTTTCTCCAAATTCCCCTCCCACCCCCAACCTGCTCTGTCCTCCAGCTGACAACATAAAACACCAGCAGCAATTGTTGCTTGCTTGCAAATAGAACAAATCTGCGCATCCGAGGAAGCGCGCTCTCGCCAACATTCAGCGCCCAGTTGCCCATTTGCAACATTTACTCGGCTTAGGCGCATATTTCAGTTTTATTTGTTATTGTTGTCATCATGACTATAAAACTGGTTCGTGCGACACTATGCGAGTGAGGAGTGAGAAGGAACAAGCAAAACAAGAAGAAGCAGAAGAGACCTTGCGGCCTTAAACAGTCGCCAAGAATTTTCACAAAGCACACATTTGAATTTCTCACTGCAACTAAATAACAAAATACAACAACAACAACAACAAGAACATCAATAAAAGTTGCATATGTGCAGCGGCGTTTTGTTTGGAATTTCAACTATGCGCTAAATTACTCTCTGCAGCGGCCACAACAACAAAAACAACAACAACAACAACAACATTCATAGCTTCACAGTCACAGCATCGCTCAAACCCGGACCAACTGGTTGGCCACCATTCCACTGTTGTTTGTGACCGTTTACTTAGTTTGGTTATGCGCTGTGGCGTTGTTTGCTCTTATGGCCATTGTTGTTGTTAGTGTTATGGTTGTTGTTGTTTTGACTTTTCATTTAAGCAACCGCTAAGGCCACTTGTTGGACTCTTTGTTGTTGCTTTTTATTAATTAATAAAATTGTACACACGCTGTGCCAGTGGCGTTCTTGCATATATGGTGACGCATTATCACCTCTCGTCGCCGCCGATCGAGTCGGCCAGTCGACCAGCACAAATGGCATTCGCCGGAATTGTCTGGCAATTTGGCTAGAACCAAATGCAGTTCTGCTGCCAACGAATGCCGATGAGAACCAATGCAACGCAATGCAACGTCCGATGACCAAATTCAATTATGAAATGTGTGGAAAAGAATGCCACCGACTCAAACAGCCTTGAACTGCACACATGTCCGACTTGTCGGATCGTCGAATCGCCCCATGAGTGCAGCGGGTTTTTTGCTTATCGACTTAAATCACGCAACAAATGCATTCATTGCATGCTGTTTTGTGTTGTTGTCGTTTGGACAACAGCGAACGAGTTCAAATGTAAATTTTAAAGCGGACAAATTAGTTCTATGAATGAGGCGTCAAAGATAGGTTGCGGATTTTATTGTGGTGGACAATTTTTTAGTGAAATTGTTTAACAGAGTAGGTTCAGGAACATGGAGAAGTTATAGTTTGCAAAGATTGTTTAACGTCTGCGCTGTGGAGGTTGAAATCTTGAATCAAAATCAAAGATATTGAAAAAGCCAAATGTTTGTTACTACTAATCATCAATCTATTCAACTAGAAAATAGATATAAGTATTCTTCAGAGACCTCATTTAAAAACAGACTTCCTAGGATAGGTTGAGATGAAGTGGCAGCTTTTTGCTGAGAAACAGCTGTGAACTTAAGCACAAATGGAAATCTCAGTATGATACCACATTGGGAGGTCCCCCTTTGCCACC
Organism: Melieria omissa; assembly: GCA_963971225.1. Classification (NCBI taxonomy): domain Eukaryota; kingdom Metazoa; phylum Arthropoda; class Insecta; order Diptera; family Ulidiidae; genus Melieria; species Melieria omissa. The sequence continues at coordinate 71,316,550 of OZ020267.1, read as the reverse complement.
TAGACTGCACGAGGATTCCAATATGATCCTCTTTATGTCTCTGATATATAAAGTTGTAAGCTCTTTAAGCCTATGGACTGTGACCCTCAGTCTATTCACGGAGGTGAAATAACTAGCGATTCTCCTAGATAGGAAACTTACATGGAAGATGCACGTCTTGACGAAGGTAGACCGTGCGCTGAAGGTTTCCCAACAGTGCCGTCGAGCTTTTAGCAAGACCTGGAGTCTGAATCTGCGGTGGTTCTCTGGAAGTATACCGCACTCATCAGGCCCATAATTACGTAAGCATCGGCAGTCTGGTGGAGACGAACAATGGTTAAGACCACAGCTTTGGCTCTGAACAGACTACAAAGAAATGTATGTATATGCATTACGGGTGCCATGAGCACCATGAGGTGATGCCCTTAATGCCATGCTGGACCTGCTTCCCCTAGATCTAAAAGTTCAAGAGGAAGCGATGAAAGCGACATGTCGGCTGTATTCCCATGGACACTGGCACGACAACAAGGGCTCGGTCTTCAAGAGGTTGTCAGCGCAATATCCGTTGCTGCTGGCCCCTAAGGATTGCCTAATACCCGTAGTATCTTTTGGGAAAAACTTTGAAGTGAGGTTCCCAACGCGCGGCCAATGGGACAACCCAGAGGCTATGCTAGGGGATCTGATGGATATTTTCTTTACTGACGGATCCAAGACAGATAAAGGTACTGGAGCTGGATGCCACCTCGATGGGTGGGTTGACTACCGTCTTTCAGACGGAAATCTTCGCCATTCTGAAGGTAGCGGAATGGATAACCAGGAGGAAATGGTGCGGAAATCATATAGGAGTCTGTAGTGACAGTCAAGCAGCACATAAAGCCCTGGAGAACGCGCGTGTTACCTTTAAGATTGTCCAAGAATGTCAGATGAAGCTAAAATCAGTCGCGACACGTAACAAGCTCCAACTTATCTGGGTTTCGGGACACTACGGTGTTCCAGGTAACGAAAGTGCCGATGAACTGGCTAACTGCGAATCAGGATGTACCCATGGGAGCGGAACCAATAATCGGCACTAGTTTAGCAGGAACCATAGACTTGATCAAGTCCTGTATAAATAACCTACATAGAAAACGTTGGTCCAACTTGGGAAGCTGTAAAACTGCCAAGTGTTTTGTGAAAAGCCCGAACAGGAAAGCAGGGAATTTCCTCCAGAAGCTGAGAAGGAAAGACCTGCGACGAATAGTCGGGTTAATCACAGGACACAGTCCATGGGGGGCGACATGTGGCCAACATGGGCATCATCGAAGATCCGACTTGCGTGTCTTGCTTGAAGGAGGTAGATAGTACAGAGCACTTTCTCTGTGCATGTCCTGCCTTCTCTAGAACGAGATTGCGCACGCTGGGTTCAGATGTTATGAGAATGGAAAAAGTTTATTCTCTCACCCGGTGTGATCTCCTAAGATTCTTTAATGAGTCCGGGAAATTTGCACAGGAGAACTCATAACCCTTTCTCCCTTCCATCCACTTTCTCTTTTCTTTTCTTTTTCCATTCCCATCTCCTCAATCAACCATTTTCCTGAGCCTTAAGTACAATAAAAATCCTGAGTGCTTGAGGTAATGACCTCCCTTAGGTTATTTCCTTGGCTCCCCCTCACATTCATCCATCCATCCAAGCCTACGGAGAACACACTGGGTCACGTTAACCCATAGTACTACTTTAAGTTTAAAGTTCCTTCTCCTGTTCCAAAACATCTTTTTCCAATTAATTCTAGAAATTTAATATTTTTCGGACCAAAGACAGACAGATAGGACCTGCCTAGGACCGTTTCTTCTTAAAGCTAATGAGGGTCAAAAAGTCTAGAGATTTTAGTATTTTTTCAGACCAAAGACAGATATTGGCATCAAAACTTCAGCACCGTTTCTTCTTTGAGCTGATGTAAGCCGAAGAAGCTGGAATTTTTAATATTTTTCAGACCAAAGACAGACATTGGCACATAAAACTCAGAACTGTTTCTTCTTAAACCTGATGTAAACAAAGAATCTAGAAATTTGAGTATTTTTCAGACCAAAGACAGTCATTGGCACTTAATGTTCAGGACTGTTTCTTCTAATGTAAATCAAAGAGTCTAGAAATTTTGTATTCTTTGAGCCAAAGACAGACACTTTAACACCTAAAGTTCAGGATCGTTTCATCTTAAAGCTAATGTAAGTCAAAAAGTCTAGAAATGTAAGTTTTAGACTAAAGACAGACATTGGCATCTAAACTTCAGGACCGTTTGTTCTTCAAGCTTATGTAACTCAAAAAAACTAGAATTTTTTACTATTTTTTTTGCAATTTTAGTATTTTTTCAGACTAAAGACAAACATACATGTTTGTCAAATAAACTATAGAAGTTTTGAAAAAGCCTTTGTAATAACAGTTTTGACGGACAATTTGAAATACCTGGATTGATCAAGCTTCCGTTGGTCAAAAATAAATTGTGGAATACTAACATTTGCTGATTTAACTAACATCTCAAATGTGTTTTGTTGCAGTTCCGAAATGAAAACAGTATTCCACGGCAGATATTGAAGGTTCACTGGTCATTTTTGTATTAAGATCACAAAGAATTGAACAATTGAAATTGAATTTGCAATGTTTAAAGTTGATTCATAAGTTAAAAAGTCGAGTTGTGAACATACCTGCAAGAAAAGAAATAAAGTACAGAAATTAGTGAGATGCATTTTCAAAATTTCAAGTAGTTTCTTAAGTTAGTATAATTGTTTTATATAACAATAAAAAAGTAACATGGTTCTTACAACGAATACTGGTAGAAAAAAAATGCATTGTTTAGGTCTGATTTTTTTTTAAGAGGGAGCCAAAATGTTTCCTCTTTTTGCACATTGCACATGATTTGACATAAAAAACCCTTTAAGCTTACATTTTAGGTATCAGATGTGTTTAGCAATTTAATGTAAAATACTATGAGGATAATTTTTGCGGAACACTTTAACCCTCTAGCTCCTATTTTTATGGGTCAATTTGACCCGTTTTAATTAAAATGCCAAAAATGTGCTGCGAAACAGGAATTTTTAAAAATAAATGTAGAAGGAAAATATTTTCCAAGACATTCTACAATAGGTCTCTGAATACATGAAAGCTCAAAATTTAACTTCGAAGCCAGAGAATAGGCAAAACTGAAGAAGAGTTTAAACATTTTGTTAATGTTACGAAAACGACCAGTCTGGCAGCCACCTCAAGGCGTCTCTGAATACATCAAAGCTCAAAAATTGTAATTATAAATATTTTTTTTTTATATAGGAAAAGTTCAAATATACTTGGAAAACATTATTTCAACATATTCTTAACATGGACATTGTTTCATAATTTATACTTTTCAACCAGATCGATACAAGCTTCAGAGAATCAACCATAAAATAAATTTTGTACTCCTTTCGATTGGCACAAAAGTGAGCTTAACAGAATACTATATTTTCTCCTCACTATATACTCAACTGAATTTATTACATAGTTTCAATTATTAGGTGAATTTCTCACTTTTAGAATACTAAGTCACAATCTCTCGTTTAGCTCATTGAATGTTCGCCCTCGAACGTCACCGCGCAGCAGCCAATCACATAAATCCCAGTGATTTTCCATGCTTGTGCGAGCTGCTCGTCCCAACCCTCATAAATATGCTACATACACATGTTGTTGTTGTGTTACATGTGCGTAGCTGTAAAAAATCACGCGCCACGTCAACGCCAGCGTTGTCCTCATTCCAATCCATCAACTTTATCCCACGACAAGAAGACACGGAAAAGCTCCCCTTCAACACCGCTGTCTTCTTTCTTACTGCTCGCGTATAGTAAATTGAATGCGCTCTTTAACACGGCAACGACACACATTTCACCAAGAAAAAAAATATAAGAATTTCTTAATTTCTTTTGATTTTTGTCAATTAATTTATACATTTCCTACCAATCGAAATTCCTTTGCACTGTGTTGCACCCTGCGCTGTGGTCCATAAGTTTGATACGTGAAAATCTGACAATTCCAAAGTGTAACGGCACTCGGCAACTGACACTTGGGCGCGCGCGTTCGTTGTGCAGCTGCTGGCATTGCGCCATGCGCCCCTCGTGGCTCATTAATAGTTCCGGCCTGTAGCCGGAACCATTTGGCATTTTTCTCAACTAATTGCCGCGCCACTTCACCAGCCAGCCAACTCCCCCCGGAGCATCAGCTGTTGCTGTTGTTGTTGTTGTTGTTGCAGCTGTGCGCTGCATCAGCCTATAAATTTCCAATAAACGTTGCGGCGCAACGCTCGCCGTCCATGAAGATTGCCAGCCACGATCGGCGTTCCTCACTCAAAGTGCAGCAGCAACAGCAGCTTGTTGTTGTTGTTTGTTTGTTTATGATGTAGTTGTTGCAGTTGCTGGTGTTTGACTTGTAGTAGTTGTTGTGTCGTGTAGCGCACTGTAGTCTATGTGTGTGTGTGTGTGTGTGTGTGTTTGTGTGTTTGTTTGTGTGATACTAAAATATTAACTTCGTGGGTCGTTGTTGGGGCGTCCGCCTGTCGACAGTTCGTCAAAATCGCTTGCGATCATCGAAATCTATTTTTGTACCGAACGATGCGACCCCCTCGCTGTCATTTGCCGCTTACGCAATGCAGCAGCGGATCTTTAATTTGTTGCTGGCATGCGGAAATCTCTTAGGATTTCGAGGGGCCGTTTGCAGCACTTCCGACATTTCGTAATTATGTTTCAGAAAATGGAACAGCAACAACAACAACAACACTATGTTGCAATCGGCTTGGCGCATTTGCCGACTGTGTTGTGTTGGCATTTGGCGCTGCGCGGTTCAAAGGACGTGTGAAGCGCTGAGTGTTGTGTTGTGGGTGTGTGAGGTCGACGCTAAAAGTGTCTGCCTGCTCGAATGAGTGTGAGTGTGTGCGTGTGTTGTTTTATAGTTTTGAACAACAGACAGCAACAAATGTGGGTCGCAGCGACCACACCGGACGTCTCTGGGGGGCGTTGTAATTTTGGTCTGAGGATAAATATAACGTTTCATGTGTTTGCCTTTGCAATGGCGATGCGTGCAGTCGAGCGGCACAAAAAAAAAAAGTTGGTAAAAGCATTTGTGGATATAACCGAAATTGAATTCGAAATAGGAGCGCGTTATGGGGAATGACGTTTAGAAATGCAGTCCAATGAAATGGTGGACGCATAATTGAGTTTGTTAACGGTTTTTGAAGATTTTCTCATCGTTTTCATCTAATAATTGAATCAAAAGATAATCCATGACTTCAAATGAGATAAGAGTAAGAAATGCAACTAAATTGTTCTACAACTTATAGTTTCTTTCCTGCTTCTTTTTCTCTCTACTTTTTCTCTCAAATTGGAACATGAAAAGAAGAGTAAAACGAAGTTTCAAGCAAAAGGTACGTAAAATTTCGTTCTTAAATGGTGTAACCAGTTTGTTCTTAAATAATTGACCAATTTTTATTTTTCTTCTTCTTTCTCCTGCTTCTTCTCTCAACTTTGAACTTGATAAAGAGAATAAAACGCAGTTTCAAGCAAAAGGTGCGTAAACTTTTATTCTAAAATCATTTAAATCGTTCGTTCTTAAATTATTCTCCACAGTTTCTTCTTCCGTTTTTCATACTTATTCTTTTCTCTGCTTCTTCTATCAACTGTAAACATTTTAATGAGTGTAAAACGTGGTTTCGAGCAACAAGTACGTAATATTTCGTTCTAAAATCCTTAAATCCGTTCGTTCTTAAATTATTTTTAAACTTTTATTTTTCTGTTTCTCCTTCTTCTTTTTTTCTCAGCTTCCTCTCTCAACTCAAAACATATTAATATATACAAAACATATGTTCATTCTTTTTCTTTTTTCTGCTTTTCAACTGTACACATGTTAATGAGTATAAAACATGGTTTCCAGCATAAGGTACGTAAAATTTCGTTCAAAAATCGTTTAACCCGTATGTTTTTAAATCATTCTCCAACTTTTATTCTGTTTCTTTTCCCTCCTTCCTTTTCTCTTTGCTTCCTCTCTCAACTTGAAACATGATAATGAGAGTAAAACTTGGTTTCCAGCAAACTGTACGTAAAATGTTGTTCTAAAATCGTTTAACCCGTTCGTTCTAAAATCATTCTTCAACTTTTCTTCTTCTTCTTTTCCCTTCTTCTTCTTCTCTTTGCTTCCTCTCTCAACTTGAAACATATTAATGAGTGTAAAACATGGTTTCCAGCAAACGGTACGTAAACTTTCGTTCAAAAATCGTTTAACCCGTTAGTTTTTACATCATTCTCCAACTTTTCTTCTCCTTCTTCTTTTTCTACTTTCTCTCTCCGCTTCTTCTCTCAACTTGAAACATATTAATGAGAGTAAAACATGGTTTCCAGCAAAATGTACCTAAAATTTCGTTCTAAAATCGTTTAATCCTTACGTTCTTAAATCATTCACCAACTTTTCTTCTTCTTCTTTCTCCACTTCTTTTTTGAGTTTCTTCTTTCAACTGTAAACATGTTAGTGAGTGTAAAACGTGGTTCCGAACAAAACATACATCAAATCTCAAACCGTATGAAAAATTTGCCAGAATTGGTCAGAAATCAAAATCAAATAAAAACTATTTTCAAAACTGTCATAATTCCTTTTCCTTCCTTAGTATTTTTCGGCTGTTTGCAACATAATCTTTAAAAAAATTGTACTTCCGAATCGATGGTTTTTCATTTTTAAATATCTGTATTTTCTTTAGTATTTCTGTCAATTTTGATATGTAATCTTTATAAGTATGGAAAATTTGCAGTATTTCTAGTGTTAAATAAAAAAATCCCTTTTCGTCTCTTTTCCCTACAACCCTCTTCTCCTCTCACTATTTAAAAACAAATTATTTCGTAAAAAATTAGCCAAATCCGATGTGTACTTTTCGAGATACCAACGAATATGGTATGTAGTTCTTTGGAAAACTTCCAGTCTTTCTAGTGTTACATAAAAACTTCCCTTTTCGTCTTTTTTCCCTACAATCCCCCCATTCTGTCTAGTTTACTTACTTCCTCCTTCTAAACTTGTCCATTTGTTTCTCCGTTTACTACTCAGTTTCAATTTAATTCCTTTGATCATTGACTTCAATTCCATTAACTAAGAGGGTTTCATTTGATTTGCTTTCCTCTCCCAGCAAACACTTCCGTCAGACGGTAGACGCCAGACGACCATGCAATCGTAATCGTGGGTGATGCCGACGACCACTTACAGTGGAAACGGCAATGCCACTAATGATTATGTCGCTGATAGACATGAAATTTTATGCTGTGATGTCATCAGTCTCAACCAGTGAAATTAATGCAGTCCGTCTGTTGGTCTGCCGGCCGCGGCTGCTCCTCCCCGTGCAGCCAGCTGGCCGCGCACGCACGTGGCGCACGAGTACGCGCTCGCACATCCGTCTGCAACTCGGTGCGGCCAAGTACGAATATGGCTTGCTGTACGTACGCGCCGACTGTCGCGACCGGCTCGACGGCCAACGTGTGTGTGGGTTGGTGTTGACAGACAGCAGTAGGTGTGTTTGATACCCCAAGTGTCAAGTCGAGCGACAGAGCGGCACGTTTGCGTCGCTACGTACATCGGTTGTCTGGAGCGCAGACAGGCAGCATGACAGACAGGGCAGTGCGTCGCAATGCCGTCGCATACGCAAGCAAATGGCGGCGACGCACAGTTATTTTTAGATTTCTACAAAAAAAAACAAAACAACTACAAAAAACGACGATGACAACTGCAACAGCAGACAACGTATTAGAAACGAATTCTTCAACAAATCAAAATATTTGTTGAAAGCCTCGTGTCTTGACTAACTTACGCCAGTAGCAGAGATGTTGCCAGGCAGCAGAAGCCAAGCGCTGCAGATTCTTGGTATGAATTGAGGAATTTATTTCGGCAGATCAACTGCTACGAGGCAATTGGAACTATATGTCACAAACAATTTCGAAAAATGCTGCTGGGATATTATAAACGGAGGAACAATGAGGACCTTGCGAAACCTAAGGATACAAGGCGGTAGAAATTGAACTCGAAGACGGTGATCAACTCTATCACGAGGAACGAATTTTTTTGTTAGAAATAGTTATTTTCATGCGTGGGAAGAGGTCAGAAAACGTAGACTAACAAGAAAATTTAAATAAGCTTTTGGATAGGTAGAAGACTCATGATTGAAGCCATTAAACCTTCTTAACACAAAAATGTCAGTGAAAATTGTATTAGGACGTTGATCCCCTCTTCGTTGTGAAAGACAATAAGTCATTCCTTTCCATTAGGAAAGCTAAAGAAATTAAAGCTACAGAGTCTATTCACCAATAAGGCTTCGAGGTTTGTGTAGTTATACCAAATATGATACAATATGGTATAAAATATGATTTCGAATGGTATTCGGCTCAAACGTGGGACGCAAAATCACCCCAAATGAAATCCTGTGAACGCCACTTAGTTAAATTTCCATACAAGGACTCAGTCTTCTCAGGATATAATCCAAACGTGAACAAATTTTGACATAGTAGACAAAGTATCTGCACTTGGCTAATAAAATTGAAGTCATTTAGTTAGCATCATATCCTTCTAAGTCAAACCAAACCCTAAAACCAATAGATAGATGCAAAACTTATAGATAGTTTCATTCCAAGTAAGATGTGCTTCAGATTGTTTCAGAAAGAAAAAGCACAGTAACAAGGCGCCTTCTAGATTTCCTATATAACAAAGGCAGCTTTTGGTCTTCGAGCAATGTTCCCGAATCGTACGCTATCCTAACCTTACCTAAACCTAACCAAGATCCTGAGTTGGTTAGAAATATTCACAATATTTTGAGCATTTCCAATTTACTTGGTAAGCTTTTTATCTTTACAAGATCCTGGGTCTCTAAGAAATCATCACAATACTTTGAAGGCTTACTGAGGGTTAGGTTAGATTAGGTTAGGTAGGGAAGGGTGTATGTGGCAGGACCGCACTTCCACTCGGAGGCCAAAACGGCCCATTGTGAATCCCTTCTTATGGTTTTCTGTAGGTAACCAACAGTCTCAGTCAGGAGACCTCTCAGTCTCAGTTCGACCTCTTAATGAAGGAGAGCAGATTTGAGATTTCCACTTTCGCCGCGCAAGCCAGGTCTGTCAGGAATCTTGACTCCAAGGTGCGGAGTCGGCGTTCCTGCAGAGGCTTACTGATGTTTATGATGTGAATTGAATTCAAAAACTCATTTCATTGTGGTACCGTGTTCCCAACATGAAAGCAAAACCCAACTAAATTTTCCTCCGAATTTCATTCTATCTGCAACCACAACATTTGTAGTCCTTTCTAGAGGTATTCTCTTCCTAATAGTCCATTGGAAAACTTTTTGAATTTTACCCTTTCAGCTTATGTGGCTCTGTCATCACAAGTACAAGGACAAAATAGCCTTTAGGCCTTCAATGGTTTTCATGAAAGAAACACTCATTAGGATAACAGTTAGGTTAGGTGTGATTATAGAAGGGGAGTGTGCGGCGTGCACTTCCACTTTTATGACCCTGTTGGGTTCATTGTGATTCACTTCATTTTTGAATCCGGTGTCCTTTCCTATCTGTTGGGTTCCCTATAGATCCAGACGGTATCTTTTGGGTAAACTGTGTTTTGGGACTATGTTTTGGGAACCATTTGGTCTTGGCAAGGGAATTGTATAAATCAGTAAACTGTACATAAGCTATTTCCACAAGTCCATCGAAGAATCTGGGTTTAAGGGTTCGCAGCCATTTTTCCAATAGTAATGGACAGTGGTTAGCAGATGCTCGATTGATTCCACTGCAACTTTGTCTTCGCAGCTTCTGCAGGTCAACTGTACTTTTCTAGGTTCGGGACATTTAGGCCGAGTTTTCCGCAATTTCGGGTATCTGTTTTACTTTAGACATGAGTGTATGATATCTGGTAACTGAGTGAAAAAAGTCCACGTTTGGATTCTTTCTTATACAAAATATGGACTTTACAGTCATAGGTTACTTAGTGTCTGGTTGGAGAATGGTTGCTAAAACATGCTGAACATATATATATATATATGTTCCATATGTAGGTATCTTTCGTTTCGAAGACGGCAACTTTGATCTTCTTCTGATTGTGATAAACCACAGAAGAACGATGGGAATCTTTATTGAGAGAATCTTTAACTAAAGCGTTCTTGGCCTTTAATAAAGTCATAATATATTCCATGTAGGTATCTTTCGTTTCGAAGTCGGCAACGTTGATCTTCTTCTGATTGTGATAAACCACAGAAGAACGATGAGAATCTTTATTGAGAGAATCCTTAACTAAAGCGTTAAAGCGTTCTTGGCCTTTAATAAAGTCGTAATATATTCCATGTAGGTATCTTTCGTTTCGAAGTCGGCAACGTTGATCTTCTTCTGATTGTGATAAACCACAGAAGAACGATGGGAATCTTTATTGAGAGAATCTTTAACTAAAGCGTTCTTGGACTTTAGTAAAGTCCTAATATATTCCATGTAGGTATCTTTCGTTTCGAAGTCGGCAACGTTGATCTTCTTCTGATTATTATGAAACACAGAACAATGCGAGTACCTTGAAGTAGCTCATTGAAGAGCAATTAAGTCATAGTTAAGACTTAATTGCTCTTCAATGAAGTCTCAATATGTAGTTTTCTTTCCTTTCAGAAGGCAGCAATGTGGTTCGACCTCTGATTCTGATCTCCCACAAAGCTAAGGTGATCGATGATAGTTGGAATAAAATTTCTTCAACGATCTTTAAGTATTTCTTCCTTAGGCTTCAATGAAGTCTTATTACATTCTATGTTTGAATCTTTCGCTTCGGACACAACAACATTGATCGATCTTCTTTTGATTGTGACGAAACACAGAAGAATCTTACTATCTTCTTTGTAGTAGTCTTTCATTTCGGAATCAGCAACATTAGTCTTTCTTTGATTGTGATGAATCACAGAACAACCGTGGACTTTGTTAGTCATAAAAAGTAAGAGAGTTCTTTAACGAGAGAAACTTTAACTATGGTTTTCTTTTACTACAATCAAGTCTTAACATATTCTAGTTGTCTTGCGTTTGCAATGTCGATCTAATTTTGCATAATCTAACTTGTGGTCAAAAATGTTCAAAAGATCCGTGAAAGCAGTTGTCTCCATAGCCTAACTTATGTTGTGTTCATTTGTAGCCCAACTTTGATTCAACTTATCTATGGAAAGTTTTTTAATGTCTATGTAAAGTTGTTTAATGTATTTAACCTATGGTAATAATATATATAAATAAGCTATAAACTGCCATCAGACATCTGCCAAAAATTGCCAATACTTTAAATAGTCACTCAGAGTGCGCTGAAACAATCATTTCATGCTGTCGATCAGTATCGATCAGTCGCTTCCTTTTCATGTGTAAAACTTAAAGAAGAAGGCAAACATGGAGAGTTAAATTGGTTAAGTGTTTCATTGACGGAGCGGCAACAATAAACTCAAAAATCAACCGCAATGAAACCATTTCGCACACACACACACGCAGACACTCACGCAGTCATATGAGGGCGCTCGAGGCACCACGAGCGTTGCCGCCTAACTGGGGCGCACATTAACCCATTTAAACACACGTGGCTTTCAAGAGCATGTAAGTCGAAATTGTTTGCCAATTTTGTGCCGCTTTGATTTTGGCAAATAGTGCGCAGCAGCAACAGCAACAACACTAATTACAACAACAACAGCGGCAAACACAAACACAGGTAAATTTGAAATTAATTTAATGAAGACACACACGTGCGGGGCGTCCAAATGCGCAGCGTTCAGCGGCCGACCGCTTCGAAAACGCGCTGGCGTCTGCGTGAATTTGGGTCAATGATGAAGAGATGAGTGTGTCATGGCGCGACGACAGGCCAAGTGCGGAGCAAAAGGAATTCTAAGCGTGTAGTAGCTTAAATTTTGTCTGTAGCAATTGTTGCTATTACGGCCGACATTCGTTTAAAAGTTTTGGATTTTTTACTTTTTGTGAAAATATTTTGTCATTTGCTGTTGTTGTTTTTTGGTTTTTTTTTTATATTTTATATTTATTTTTGGCAAACATTTGCGCGGACTGACTGGTATCATCCTTTTTTTTTTGTTTATAAAACTAAATAAACGTTGATGGTGGCTTGCTCGGATGTGTGTGTGTGCGTGTTTTTAGGAACCAGTGATTTGGCATTAGAAATTACTTGAGCTCGTATTTGCTTATTTTCATAAGCACTGAAGCAAATAAAACGAAAAATTCCAGTGAATGTGCATGAAAATAAAATGGAATAAAAAGTGCATAAGCATTGCGTGATAAATAATGACAAGAAGAAGAAAAAGTGTTGCAGGTTGCGAACTATCAATGCCGAAGGTTTTTCTAACGTTAGGTTTATGATTCTGCGCTTCCATCCCCAACTTGCTGACTGACTATTCAAAGCAGAGGTTTTAGGTTCGATTCCTAGTTCGAACTGATTTAGCACTCATCTACTTCTATTGATATTGAAAAAAGTAGATGAGTATTGAAAGCAACTATGGATGAGAGAAATAATGTGGAAAGTATGAGCTTGAGACTAAGAATCAAGAGATGATAGGATAATCAAAGGCGGACTAAGATTAACACTGGAATGCCTAGTGGGGTCAAAATGGAAGACATGAGTGAATGTAGGTTTTTTACTATTTTTTTGTAAGTTTCGCGATTGCTACTATTTTTTTTAAGCCAAGTTAAATACAAACATAAAATATTTGTTAAACAATGTTTGGACTTTGTGGAGATCTTTTGTGCTTCAGTCAATAATAAAAATTACGAGTTTCAGAGTCAACTGAACATGACGTAGGACACCAGTGCTCATGAAGGAACGAAAGACTCAAGGAGGGTTTGATTGATGGGGCATTCTAGTGTTAAAGATAACAAAACACACCATCTCCCTGCAGTAACTAAAGGGTTAAGAAAGGTTGGATTGATTGAGCATTCTAGTGTAAAAGATAACACAAACAAATGATTCAGAATGAAAGTAAACAAAATGGATTAATAATGAATTTGTGGATTAAATTGAAGATTAAGAGAAAATAAAAGAAAGTAGAAATAGAGAAAACTCAAAGCAAGAATGAAAAAAGAGACAAAGATGAGAATGAAGAAGAGCGAAATCGAAGACTAACAGAAAAGTAGAAATGGACAAAACTCAAAGCGAAAATGAAATAAGAAACCAAAATGGGAATGAAAAAGTACGAACGACGAAATTGAAAACTAACAGAAAAGTAGAAATGGACAAAACTCAAAGCAAAAATAAAATAAGAGACAAAGATGAGAATGGAGAAGGACGAAATTGAAGACTAACAGAATAGTTGAAGTAGACAAAACTCGAAGCAAAAATTATTTAAGAGACAAAAGTAGAAATGTAGAAATGGACAAAACTCACAGTAAGAATGAAACAAGAGGCAAAGATGAAATTGAAGAAGGATGAAGGACGAAAACGAACACTAACAGAAAAGTAGAAATGGACAAATCTCCAAGTAAGAATGAAACAAGAGGCAAAGATGAAAATGAAGAAGGATGAAGGACGAAAACGAAGACTAACAGAAAAGTAGAAATGGACAAAACTCAAAGTAAAAATGAAACAAGAAACAAAGATAAGAATGAAAAGGACAAATCGAGCATAAAAACAAAAAATTAGTATGAAGAAGGAGAAATTAAGAAGAAAAACTCTGACTAGAAGAAGAGTAGAGAGAGTCGTGCTGTCAGTACGAGTAGAAGAACGAAATGGTTTTTGACAGCTGGATTTAAATCCAAGTCAGATAGAAAGCGGATAATAGAGATAAAAAGTAAACCTCGATAAAAACAGTGCAAAAATAGACATTAAAATATGTATGTTGCAAAGACCGAACAAAATTACGAAGAAAAACGAAAACAATCATAAATTCTTAAGCAAAGTAGACAAAAAATAGCAAACAAAAGTTATGGCCTGTGTTGGGATATAGAAAAGTAAGCAATTCCTTGACGAACCAACTCTCAGCGTGTGACCGAAAGCACATTGACAGATAACCAGAACAACTCGATCAGTGACCGAATCATAAGGAATATTGTACTCAAATATTTAATCCTACTCGTTGAGTCCATTAGTCAATTTGGTGTTTGTGGGTTTGCGTTTTTTGTCTTCTTCTTATTTTTTTGTTGTAGGAAGGTTAAACGGCAAACAGTTTAAAAATATATTTGTAAATTTATTTAGTTAAAGCTTTTAGACAAATGATTTGAATTTAATTACAAATAATGAAAACAACAACAACCAACCAACAACAAAAAACTGGCACTCAATTGTACTTAAAAAGTTAAATAATTTTGACACACCAACAAAATGTGCCAATGACAAAATTCAAGTTTGCAATCAAACAAACAAAAATCACAAAACAAATATAAATGCTGAGACCGCAAACAGAAAACAACAATAAATTAGCTGTCGAATGTTGGCAGCGCCGCGCCGCAATTCAAAACCATTAATTTCATTTAACACTCCTTTTCTGGTCAATAACCTGAGCAACAACAACAAATAACTACAACAACAACAATAACCACAAATCAACATGCAAAGCGCAGCGAGTTTATTCTTACAGACAGACAGACAGACCAAACTGTTGACTAAACTCACTGAACAGTCGAGAGCATCCTGTCACAGCCGACGTTGCAAACAAACCCAAACAAAATATCAAATCGGCTACAACAACAAAAACATCAACAATAGAATCAACTGCTGAATGATCGCATGTCAAGCAGCGACTTGAGCATTGATGAGCTCTTTCTTTGCTGTTGCCATTGAATTGTTGCTGTTGTTGTTAGGCTAAGTAAACAAAGCATCAAAAATGACAACAACAATAAGAAGAAGACACAGCACTTGCAACGTTGTTGCATTCCTTATAATCATCAAATGTTGATGGGACATTTGAGAGTCGCTTCAATGAATGCGCGCGCCTCACAGTTTGAATGAAACGACCGACAGTCTGAATGTCTGGCACAGTCACTGCGCGGGTGTGTGTGTGTGTGCAAAATGTTTGCACCAAAAGCAATTTGTTTGTTTTTTTTCACTGTCTCTCTTCTGTATTTATAAACTTTGAAGTGTTGGCATTCGATTTCAAATCGTTGAAATGAAGATCAGCTGTTGTGGTTTTTGTTGTTGTTGTGTCTGAGCAACTAATTGGCATTAATTTTTGGCAGCACATCAAATGTGCGAGGATTACATATATATGTGCCGGGTTCAATGAAATTTCAACATGATTTTGCAAATATTTATTGCATTTTTTTTTTGTTTTGATGGGTTAAACAGTTTTGCAATAAATGAAGCAATAAGTGTGAGATTTTTATAGATTTTGTTGTCGTGCCGAAAACACAACGGCGATTTGTTGAAATTTATTCAATTAATTTTTCGTAATAATTTTTAATTGTTTTTTGTTCAATAATGTCAAAACTAAATTGGCTTTAAATTAGTGTACGAGAAAGCAATTTCCACAAGTTAATTAATTGATTAACTAAAAATTGTTGAACAGTTGAATTGAATAGTGGTAGAAAATTGAATTAATTTTGATTTAATTTTGAAATATTTTACTTTTCTAATTTTAATTTCATTTTGAAATGTTTCTTTAATTTAAGCTTTTCTTCAAGAAAAATGTTTTTTTTGTTTATAAAAATGTTTGATTTGACATGCGCTCAAACAAAACTGAGTCAAGCAATTACAAAACGGTCTGAAAAGTTTTCTTAATATGAAATCTTATATTTCTAACGTATCCATCTCCGTGTGTGCTCAAACAAAACTGACTCAAGTAATAACAAAACGGTCTGAGAAATTTGATGTGTGCTCAAACAAAACTGAGTCAAGCAATTACAAAACTGTCTGAGAAGTTTTTTTAGTATGAAATCTTATATTTCTAACGAGTCCATCTTTGATGCGTGTTCGAACACATGCAATTACAAAAAGGTCTGAAAAGTATTTTTAGTATCAAATCGCATCTTTCTTACGAGTCCATCCTTGATGCGCGCTCAAACAAAACTGAGTCAAGCAATTACAAACCTGTCTGAGAAGTTTTTTTAGTATGAAATCGTATCTTTCTAACGTATCCATCTCCATGTGTGTTCAAACAAAACTGAGTCAAGCAATTACAAAACTGTCTGAAAAGTTTTTTTAGTATGAAATCTTATATTTCTGACGTATCCATCTCAATGTGTGCTCAAACAAAACTGAGTCAAGCAATTACAAAACGGTCTGAAAAGTTTTCTTAATCTGAAATCTTATCTTTCTAACGTATCCATCTCCATGTGTGCTCAAACAAAACTGACTCAAGTAATAACAAAACGGTCTGAGAAATTTGATGTGTGCTCAAACAAAACTGAGTCAAGCAATTATAAAACGGTCTGAAAAGTTTTTTTAATATGAAATCTTATCTTTCTAACGAGTCCATCTTTGATGCGTGTTCGAACACATGCAATTACAAAACTGTCTGAAAAGTATTTTTAGTATGAAATCTTATATTTCTTACGAGTCCATCCTTGATGCGCGCTCAAACAAAACTGAGTCAAGCAATTACAAACCTATCTGAGAAGTTTTTTTAGTATGAAATCGTATCTTTCTAACGTATCCATCTCCATGTGTGTTCAAAAAAAACTGAGTCAAGCAATTACAAAACTGTCTGAAAAGTTTTTTTAGTACAAGATATTATTATTCAAATGAAATCCAGCCTAACCCAAACAAATCCATACATCGCGAGATATAGTAATATTACTAAATGTATCGATTGGAAAAGTAATAACCACTTTTTGACTTTAGTGCACTGTTGAAAATAATTTTTGCCATATGCTCGGAATTTTTTCATAATAAAATTTACAACTTCTAACTGTATAACAATTCAAACAAAATGACTGTGTTTTTACTTTGTAGGTTGGAATAACAATCCAAAATGTTGACCCAACTGACAAATGTCTTCACACACCAGAACAAACGACACCCACGACACAGACACGGCACATTGAATTTTAATGAACTAAATTCATATTGCGCGACTTCATAAATTCGTCATAGACTAGAAGAACTGTCAAACTCAAACAACAACAATAATAATAATGCACCAGTCAACCTAATGAGCCATTGCCGAAAGCCACTTATCAAACGGTCATCTACATACAAATTTCGATGTTTTGAAATTTCCACAATTGCTAATGAAACCCTAATTAATAACCACACGCATGCGCCAACCAACAGTCCAACAGTCGAGACGGTCGGACAGCAGATTGTTAGTAACTTCAAAACTAAGTTTAATAATGATAACAATAATAATAATAACAACGATACAACACAAATTTTGTTGCCGCATTTGTCAACCCTTTCGATTGTATTTGGAACTGGTTGTTGTTGTTGTCGTTTTGTTATATCACTCAAATGCTCAATTAAACCGATACATGGCTGCCAGTTGTGTTGCAGGCGTTGTATGTGTGTGTGTGTGTGTCTGTGTGTGGCGGATGCATGCAGCGAAAACCATAAAATTTACTACAAATTAATTAATACCCATTTAAAAGTAGTAAAAATTAAAAGCAACAAGCCCCCATGGCTTCAAAACCCGCACAACAACAATGCTACAGCAACAACAAAAAACATAAATACACACAAGAGAGAAGAGTATAAGAGCAGCAAGACGTGGGGGAAGGGGGCGATGGAAGCACAAAATTGACAATACCAAATATGCAACACATCAGAAAGAACAACAACAACAACAACAACGACAACAATACATTAAGCCATAACGACACACACACACACAAACACAGACACTCACATGGAAAGAAGCGAACGCGCCTACAGACTCAAGCACGACACATTACACAATTCCAAAGCAAAGCCATCAACAGTCGAGCGTCACCACAGCCAGTCAGTCAGTCAGTTAGTCAGTCAGTGAGCCAAACAGCCATCAAACCATCAACGCAATCAGCTGTTAACTGAAGTGTAAAATGTCGTGTTGTATTGGCAGTGCGGCGGCAGCGAATGTGTACAACCAGTACAACAACAACAATAACAACGACCAGCCACAAAGCGCATCTTTTTCATGGGCCATAACTTGCAGCCTGACGCACACGACGACGAGCCCTAAAAAAACAACAACGTTCAACTGAAACATGACTTTTTAATGCTTCTTCTTCAATTGTTGTTGTTGTTGTTTTTCAAGTATTTTACTTTTGTTTAATGATCTTCAATTTGTTATAGAAATTATCATTAATCAAAAAAAAAACATCAAAGCACACGCAGTCATAAAAATGCACACAAATTGGCCGAGTTTTAGGGCCGCGCAGACTGTACTCAACCAAAAACAACAACAACAACAACATAATTACTAGTTGAAGTACAGTTGACAGTGCGCTGCTGCTGCTGGTATTTAGTTGCAATTGCTGTTGTTGTACCCATTCCAACTGTGAGTGATTTAAGTGAGAACATTTTAATCGACAATCGACCTCAACATTCCACACACTTATTGCCGTCGCCGTTTCGATTTGATTGCTGAAAACATTTTCAAATTGCTGCATCTGGCCACAACGGAAATTGTGCATTTTTTTCTCATCGTAAAATGTCGTAAAATATTTATTAATGCTGCATTCCTCATTAGTCAATTAGGTGCATTCTAATTGCAATTAAATTATAGTTGGTGTGCGTTTTGGCCAAAGAGCGGCGCGCACAAAAGGTTAACTAATTTAATTAGCTTAAAACAAAAACAAAAAAAACAAGCTAATATCAAATATAACAACAACAACAAAACTAATCGAATTGCTATTTAGTTTGTGTGTGTGTGTGTGTTGGCGAGTCGGCAGTAAACTTTCAAATTCAATTGGAATTTTTGATCGAATGGTATGCGGACATGTTGTTGAAAATCCGTTATGCAACGGAAGCTCGATTTTTCTAATGCAAAGTGTGTAACAACAGCGATTAGAACTAATGCCAAAATGCTATAAAACTTGCGAAGCGTGAGAAGATAGTTGATAGTTAAATTAGGGAGAGTAGTAACTAATTCAGACGTGAGAGGGATCGAAGCAGTCGATATGTTTGTTGTTCTATGAAACTGATCTTCTGTTCTAAACGCATTGACTATGCTTACACAAGTTTTTGGAAGCTGTTTTATTATTGATCCGAGGGGATCGCCTTGTCAAAGATGCGGACAGACGACAGAGAAGATGGAAGTCTTCTCTCCCTGAAAAAGCCTATAAACGATATTCGAAATAGTCTGCATGGTCGTTGATTACACTGCACAACAGCATGTCTGTTGCATGGAGTTTTTCACATGAATCTGAATCGTTTTTCCACGCTGTTTTCAAAACCATACTCCGTTTTTATGTAACAGCTCTAGTTTTTGCAAAAAATGGGCGTGTCACTTTTTCGAATTTTCCTCGGCTTTTTTCTCGTTTTCGACTGTTATTTCTTAACCAATAATCCTATCGACATTATTTTTATATCGTTGCACTTACAACATTTCACGCCATCTTTCCTGACATTAATCAATTTTATGCGTTCTAAATGGGCGTGATAATAAGGTTTCAAAGTAAGAAAATATTGAATTTCAAGGCGTTTTTTCTGATGGCGAAAATTGTACAGATGTTTCATAAATCAAGTTTCGAAGTATATGAATATCTTAAGAAGAAACATCAAGCAATACAAAACAGCCAAATTATTTATCGGAATACACATTCGCGTCGAAATAATAACAAAACTTTACCATAGCGATTTTCATCTCTTTTCATACTTTTTCCTTAAAAAATTAGGAGCCTCAAAATATGCTCTTTTTTATGTTCCATTTATAGTTTGGAATACAAGCAAAAACAAAAATATTTTGAATTTTTCGAAACAAAAAAAAATTAAAAACTTTGCATATTTTCAGGCCCCTAATTTTTTAAGGAAAAATAATGAAAAGTGATGAAAATCGCGATGGTACATTTTTCCTGTTATTTCGATGCGAATATGTATTCCGCCAAATAATGTAGCTGTGTTGTATTGCTTGATGTGTCGACTTTCGTTATACACCTAACTCGTTAATTGTTTTACAAAAAATGTGTATGCTTTTGACCATCAAAGAAAACGCCTTAAAATTAAATTTTTTACAACTTTGAGGTCCAATTACCGCGGCATTTTAACATTTATAAAAATAAGTTGCATCGGAAAAGAAGCCGTGCGGTGTTGTTAATGCGATAAGGTGAAAATCATGTGAATCGGTTTTTTGGTTTAGAAACTACGATCGAAAATATGGAAAAAGTAGAGGAAAAACTGAAAAAATGACAGGGTACCTATATCTCACAAACTAGAGCTGCTAGAAAAAATCGGAGGGTAGATTCGGAATCAGCGCACCCAAATTAGTAAGAAACAGTAGAAAAACTCCATGCAACAGAAAAAAAGTGTTTTTTTGTTGCGCTGTGTTATTTTTTCTTACTCTAAACCCATTAACTGATGAAGCCCACAAGAGATACGAGTATCAAAAATGTCTCTTTTATTACTTTCTTTTACACTATTTGTCACAAGGAAGTCTACAGAAGGAAACTACAGTTTAATTCCAAATCTGAACGGCGGTTTTTGGCAATTTTCCTTTCACAGTTGGAGGGTTTGCCATTGACATTCTTGTTATTTTGATCTTCTTCATGTGGATAGCGATAGAAGTATACGAGTGTTTCGCCAGCCCGAGCTAGGAATTGAACCTAGAGCCTCTGGTATGAAAAACCAGCGCACTACTCGCTGAACTAAGTATTCAAGTGCAACTGACATCAGCTCTTCTCGCCATGACAAAACTTACAAAAGGTTTCCGAGATGATCTCTTCGACGTTGATCAATTTCTCGACTCTACGTTTCTTGATGAAGTTAACAAGAGATGTCAAAGTTGACCCTTTTATTACATTCCTTTACACTTTTCGCCATAAGGAAGGCTACAGAACTTTTCAGGGGTCATTACTGTTATTTCTGATCATTAGTTCTACTCTATAATTCTTGGGCCTTGAAGCCTTCAAAGGGCATCTGAAGTACTCTCTAGATCTAGAAAACTGCTCTTCTTACTTCTTAAACTGCTATAATGAAGTCTACAAACAATTTCAGAGATTATTTCTGTTGCTTTACTCCACTCTATATTTGTTGTTGTTGTTCTGCTGTATATTTCTTGAGCCTTGATGCCTTCGAAGGATATCTGAGGTGCTCTCTTTAGACGCTGTAGTTTTACAAATGAGCAAAGGTCTATACAATTGCTTTTCTTACCATAACGAAGCCTACAAAAGATTTCAGATTTTGATATCTGTTGCTGTTGCTGATCATTTGTTCCACTCTAAACTACTTGATGACGTCTACTAAAGATATTGGAGGTGGTTTCTATTGTCGCTGTATTTCGGGTATTACCAAATGTCTATAATACACATCATCTGCTTTTCTTGTCATGGCGAAGGTGACAACGAAAGGTGATCTTTGTTTTTGCTTATGAAGACCACAAAAGATATCGGGTGGTCGTCTCTATTAACTATCATCTACTCTTCTTGTCATTATTAAGCTTACCAGTGTCGGATCCAGGGGGGTTTCGGGTGTTGAAACCCGAAATATTTGGATCGACTATAAAACTACATAAAAATTAAGAGGTATTTTATAAATATTAAAGATTTACTTTTTAACCCCCCCCCCCCCGAAATATTTTTCTGAATCCGTGCCTGAAGCCTACCTAAGGTAGGCTTGTCGTTGATCATTTACTCCGAATTTCGAGTTGGTCTCTATTGTCGCTGTATTTGTATGAATGATTAGAGGTCTTTAAGACTAATACTTTCCTCTTCGCTCCTTAACGAAACCTATAAAATTATGTCAGAAAAGATATTTGTTGTCATTTTCTAAGCTCAATATTACTTCATGAAGCCTATAAATGATACTAGAGATGAATTCTGTTATGCCTATATTTATAAGTATGATTGGAGGTCCAAAAAATTGATCATCTACTCTCCTCGCCATGTTTAAGCTTACTAGAAGTTTCAGAGGTGATCTCTGATCACTTTCTCTACTTTATAACACTTGATGAAGATTGTACAAGATATCTGAGTTGGTCTCTGTTGTCACCGTATTAGTATAAATGATTAGTGGGTTTCAACCCCCAAAACCTCCCCTCAATCCACCACTGAATCTTGACAATTAGAAGATCTATCGAAGCTTTTTTAGTAACAAAAAGCAGGATACTACAAATCTTTTGATTCAATACTGTTTGTCCTTCGCTCTCTAAATGCAATTAGAAAACATTCGAGGTTCTGGCATTTTTAAGCTCATTTTTTAGAACCAAAGTCCAGTGCAAGAGTGCAGCCAATTTTCACCAATTTTTTGTTTGTTGAAACTCGAAAAACTGAAGACTCTCATTGCAAATTCAATTCAACTATAAAATCTTTAACGATCACTTCTTTCATAGCTCACACTGGCCAACAAGGCCCACTGTCTGGGCATTCCCATACGGGCTGCGGGCTGTTGCTTTGCATTCACCAAACATGTATTTATATTTATATGAATTGTTGTTGTATTCGCAGCTTATCGTCTCGCCAATCGATGACGCTTTACGTTGTGCATTCATTGTGCGCTGCCATCCAACCAACCATTCACAGTTGCTGGCTGAAGCGACCGGCAGCGGCAACTTGCGCACCGACTCATTTATTAATTTTCTGCTATTATTTAAAACCAACAACAATAACAGTCACAACAATAACAATAAACCAGCGGCAAACAATCCAACAAATCAATGACCTTCTCGAATAAAAAACACGGCAAGAGCGCAGGTAAAAAACTGCAAGGCAAATACAACAACAATGAGTGAAAGAAAACAAAAACAATGCCACAAACTTCTAATATTGAAGCAAAGTGTTTAAGTAGAATTTTTTGTTTGTTTGTTTGTTTACTTTTTATTATTCGCTTTCATTTTGGTTGCTTTGGAACAACCAAAAACGTTTTCGTTTCATTTGAGGTGTGGTTGTTGCATTCGCTATTCGGGTTCATGTTGTTGTTGTTGTTGGGTTTTCTAACAAATGTATTGAGTCATTGACCGATAATATCAGGGATTCAAGTGTATGCAGCGCAGTGAGCGCAACAAAAAACAGCAACAACAAGAACAATGACAACTCGAAAGTCAGCGAAAGCGTTTGGCAGCAGCGAGTGTGGAATTTTTAAGTTTGTTGTTGTTTTACAATGTTTAATGGATTTTGTCTGATTTTCTGATTATGTGCAATGACAAAGTGCAATGCCTTAAAGGGGGCGTGGCTGGTGTTTGTTTGAATTTTGCAGCTCCAAAGAGACTTTTAGGGGTCACTGAAAAATTACTCGAGATCTCGGAAAACTGAGTCCAGGATTTTAATTGTGAAATGGATAAGAGGGGGGAGAGGGGGTTCTGTCGTTGACTTTGGATTCGAATACTTTTTGAAATTATATTTTACAAAAAAATTTTTTCAACAAACTGATATTTGGGGAGGTTTGAACCCTTTCGTGCTCCCCTTCCGCTTTTGTGTTCTAGGGTCCTTTTCTTAAATATTTTACATATGTAAAATTTATATAGCAAACCATATTTTGTATAAAATATCCAAGCACTCGAAACCGCTAGAAATCTTCTTTGACCTAGTCAGAGCCAGTCAGAGAATCGAAAAAAAAATTATATTTTACTTTTTTTCTTACTATGTATAGGGGTTTCCAACAAGAGGTGTTATTTTGGTATTCAAAGAAAAATTTCATTTTTTAAGATAAATGATCTGATGTTTATTTCATAATAAAGAGGAAGGTATGCCGTTAATAATAAAAAACAACATCAGCCAAATGGCCACCACGACCACGCTTACAGGATCATATCCTTTTCATGAAATTTTCCATAAATTTTCTATGTCCTCGATAGCCTCACGAATGCTATCTTTGAGGTCTTGAATCGACGCTGGGCTGTTGGCGTACACCTTATCTTTCACGTGGCCCCAAAGGAAGAAGTCGCAAGGTGTTAAATCACAAGATCTCGGTGGCCAATTGTGATCACCTCTTCCAGAGATAACACGGTCCGGAAACTTTTCCCGTAAAAGAGCAATGGTTTCGTTGCTTGTGTGGCACTTAGCGCCGTCTTGTTGAAAGTAAACGTTGTCCAGATCAATACCATCCAACTCCGACCATAAAAAATCATGAATCATCTCTCGATAGCGCAATCCATTCACCAAAGTAAGGTCCAATGACCCCACCGGACCATAAACCGCACCAAACAGTCACACGTTGAGGATGGAGAGGCTTCTCAACAATAACTCTTGGGTTTTCCGAGCCCCAGATGCGACAATTTTGCTCTTTGACGTAGCCACCGAGGTGGAAATGGGCCTCATCAGTCAAGATGATTTTTCGATGGAATTCCGGATCATTTCCATGCATTTCAAGGACCCAATCAGCAAAGACACGACGTTGTTGATGATCGGTATATCGGTCCATTTTTAGTAATGGCGTAGTTTCTACTTGTCAAATGTCAAAGAATAAAAGCTTCAAAAGTGACAGCTACCGAAATACCGGGTGATTCAAGATAACACCTCTTGTTGGAAAACCCTATACTTCTTATTTCTTACTTTACGTTCTGCTTAAGTTTTTCACTCAAGTTTCCTTTCCTTACTTTGATTTAATTGTTGTTTTAATTGTTTAATTGCTTATCAGCTGCTTCGAGGCAATAAACGAAAATCGTGTGAAAATTTCTGAAAGGCATAACGACGAAACAGCTTGAGAAGTAAAGTAACAACAACAACAATACAAACCCTTAAATGTAAACTGAAAAAATTCGAATCACTCTGCGATTGCATGGGTTGTGTCTGTCACATGGCAACAGCGCACGCGAAGGTGTCAACGATCGACACGTGCACCCGCCGATCGTGCAGGGCGAGTCGAATCGCGTCGACTGTGCACCCGATTGTGGTTTCAGCAAATGCTCAGGTGTCAATGACAGTTGTGGCTGGCTACGCAATTCAGCGATTTTACGATTGTTTTCACTGCAAGCGATCATAAAAAAGCTCTTTGAACGACTTAAAGCATGCAAGACTCATAAAAGTAGCGAATTTTTTAACTATAACGTCGATGTGTGAGAGAACTGTCAAATGACATCAGCTGAAGGCAATCAGGGAACTTAATACATGTAAATAAAAAAGGGTTTAAATAGGCGATACAGCGAGAAAAAGCTTGAAATTTTTACTAACAAAAAAAGGAAAAAATGAAACAAAATAAAACCTTAAAAAAGAAAGGAAAAGTGAAAAAATCTATGCCAGCAACACTAAGTAGAAAAATTTAAAAAATTAAAAAAAAAATTACAAAATAATGAATAAGAAATATTCAACCAAAACAACCCTAACCCATTCAAACATCATAAGAAAAACTTAGAAAATTAGATAAGATCACAACAAAATAAATCCTTAAAAAAACAAAGGAAAAGTAAAGAAAAATCTATGCCAGCAACACTAAGTAGAAAAATTTAACAAATTAAAAAAAAATTAAAAATTATAAAATAAAAAATATTCAATCAAAACAACCCTCACCCATTCAAAGATCATTGTAAACTGCAAGAAAATCTCAACAATCTACGCAAAAGCGTTCGCTGCTCTCATTGAGTTCTCGTTCTCGCCAGTTCGGCGCGCGTTCCACTCTAACGCCTTGGGGTCGCCACAAAGTCTGTGTGGAATTTTAATGATACAATAAATAATATAAATAATGATGTAAGCGGCTTAAAAGTTAAACGGGGAAAATTTCACCGCCACTTCTAGCAACGCTTTGATGTTGAAACGTTTTTGTTGTTTAGCCGCTTTGAAGCGGCGCTGTTGAACGAAGTGTTCTTCAACTCTTTGAAATGTAGATTTCAGTTTTCAGCTTATTTGTGCTTCCTGCTTTGTTTCTACGCTTCGAACTATGCTCAGCTAAATGCAGACAAATGTGGCAAAAAATTCCTATAGTCAGACTCACAAAACCAATGAAATACAAATTTCGAATAAGCAATCAAAAATGCAAAGAACGCGATCATAGTTTGCAGAGAATGAGTAGAGTCGAGTGGAGTGGAGTGGAGTGGAGTGGAGTGGAGTTGAGTTGAGTTAAATGTTCGAAGGGTTTCGGCTTTGCGTTTTGATTCATTTGTTTTGTGTTTTTTGTTTTCATTTGTTATTAAATAAATTTAAATTTAATTAACACATTAAAACGCCACATCAGACAGAAAGCCATTCATGTATATAGGCTGAACTGGATTTGTTGTTGCTGTCATTGGTGTTGTTGTCATTGACTTATGGTTTGATTGTTAACTACAGCTGGTGTTTTCGCCTAAATTGTATTTTGAGTGGTGATTTTTTTTGGGGAAATTTAAAGCGTCTTTTTAACAGAAATTTGATACACAAAGATTCGAATTTTGATTCAATTGATGTTTTTATTTACAAATTCAAGTTTAACTTCAAAATCTGGACTGGTCTGTTCCAATTAAATTTGTCAATTAAAATTTGTTTTCTGTGCAAGTAGCAACTCTGAATATTGACGATTCTTGCGATTAGTAAAAATGAGTCGCTACACAAAGCAACGATCGATTTAGAAAGGCAACGATTTCCAGTTTAAATTATCTTTCGAAATTCCAATGACAACTGGTCAACAAACAATCAACAGCAAACTTCAAATTCAAAAAGGCAAACTAAACCAATATTTTGCTTGAATTGAAAATTGTTGTACCCATAGTACCCCGAAAAACACTCCGAATTTCATTTTTAAACACTAAATTTCAATGTTACATTGAATTATACTTCAAATTTTCTCTAGAAGCTACTCCGAATGTTTCCGAATATTATTTTCATTCCACTTTAAATACTGAATTTCAAAGTAACATTGAATTTAAGTTAAAAATTTCTCTAAACACTACTTCAAACTTTACTCCGAATTTTTTTCGGAAACTTGTTCTCATTGAAAAAGACTAGACAAATATTTTGCTTTAATTTCAAATTGTATTACTTTTATCAATCCGAATAACACTCAGAAATTTGTTTTCATATCAATTTGAATACTGAAATTCAACGTAATTTTGAATATTAGTTAAAAGTTTCTCTACACACTACTTCAGATTTTACTCCGAATTTTTTTCCGAAATTTTTGCTCATTAAAAAAGACAGACTAGACAAATGATTTGCTATATTTCAGATTTTATTACTTATATTACTACGAATAACACTCCGAATTTTATTTTTATTTCATTTTTAATACTAAATTTCAATATAACATTGAAGTGTAGTTAAAAATTTCTCTAAAAATTACTTCAAATTTTACTCCGAATTTTTTCTGAAACTTGTTCTCATTTAAAAAGGCAAACTAAACAAATATTTGTATTGAATTTCAAATTGTATTACTTGTATTACCCCGAATAAACTCCGAAATTTATTTTCATTTCACTTTAAATACTCAATTTCAATGTATTGAAGATCAGTTTAAATTTTCTCTCAAAACTACTCTGAATTTCACTCCGAATCTTGTTTTCGGCAGACTAGACACATAATTTGCTTAAATTTAAAATTGTTTAACTTTTATTACTTCGAATAACACTCCGAATGTGATTTGCATATCACTTTGTATACTAAATTTCAATGTAATATTGAATTTTACTTCAAAGTTTCTCTAAAAACTATTTCGATTTTTATTCCGAATATTTTTCTCATTTAAGAAGACAGGGTAGACAAATATTTTGCAGGAATTTCAATTTCATTTCATTTTGAATACTAAATTTTAATGAAACTTTGAATTTAACTTTAAATTTTCTCTAAAAACTACTCCGAATTCCGAATGAGTCTCGTTCTCATGTATGAAGGCCAACTAATCCAATTTTTTGCTTGAATTTCATTTCACTTTAAATACTAAATTTCAATGTATCATTGAACTTTACTTCAAATTTTATCTAAACACTAACCGAATTTTACTCCGAATTTATATATCAAGTAAAAAGGCCGACTAGACCAACTATTTACTTGAATTTAAGTTTCGTTTAATTTGTATTACTCCGAATAACACTCCGAATTTCTTTTGTATTTGACTTTAAATACTAAATATCAATGTAATATTCAATAATTAAATTTTTTAATTAAAAAAAATGAAATTTTATTAATTTAATTAAATTTTTTTCATGTTTAATAATTTTTTGTAATAATTCAATTTTACTTTAAATTTTCTCAAAACCTTCTCCGAATTTTACTCTGAATTTTGTATTTTTGTTTTATTTTGTAAATTTATAAAATTTGTAATAATTTTTTTGAAACAATTTAATTTAACTTTAAATTTTCTCGAAATTCTACTCCGAATTTTACTTCGAATTTTGTTCTTTTGTAAAACGGAAGCCAAATTGACTCCAACGAGGCCTTTTATTATTTTAGCTATGTAGACTTCCTGAAAGAAAACCTTCCGTAACCGTTACCATTTTTAAAGGCAAATTAAATAAAAAAACAAATATTATTAACATTTTTAAGCGTATTTTGAAGCATAGATCCATAAAGAATTTAAGGAAAATTAAAAGGAAGTTAAGGAAGTAAAACCCTCTTAAGTTCCTCACCTATAAAAGCAAATTTTTTGAGGAACTAAAAAATCCAATTGAATTAATTGAATTTTGATTATTTAATCAGAGAAGATACCAAAGATGGGGCCTAACTTAGCCAGGTTTCACTGTAGTCGCATTAGTGTTATGCAACTCGAACAATGCTTTCTTCATAGCCAACGTTCAGCATTTTTGTTCAAGCCGCTGAATATTTTGCATATCGATTTCGAATTGCATCCCAACTCAAATGCCAAAGCCAGCCAATATTTTAATCAACGTAAATATTAAATTTTATTCGCACAACAAACGACTTTCGTAGAAACCAGACAGCCGAGTGTACCGGCTGTTGGGTGCTGGAATCTGTGGGTTTGAACAGGTGGCTGCCAGAGCGTTGAATACAATTTTGAATTAATTCAAAGATTAATTCAAGATTAAGTTAAGTGCGATTTTATATGATCGAAATGTTCATTCATTCTTTGATTTGCCACGACTCGATTCATTCATTGCTGTGCGATTTAGTTATCTAATTAATAATTGTGAGTATTAATTTAATTATTAATCGAGTTGTTCGAGTTGTTATTCATTGTACTAAACTATATAAAAAGAAGGTTTTTTATTAATAAAAAATTAAAAATTACAAACATTCATTGTAAATTTATTCATTCATACATTCATTCATTTATCTGTCACACGTTCATTCATTTCTCTACTCGAATCACTCTCAGCTAATTTCTTGATAATGAGCTCCAAGCGTTTTTCAACGCACTTTTATGTCGCACACATACACACACGCACACAACTTATACCATTTTACCGTTTTGTTGCTGTTGTTATTGTTGTTGTTGTTGTTATTATTATTCTCAATGTTGCCTTTAATTTGATTGTTGTTGATGTTGTTTGCGTTTTTCAGCCAGCTTTCAATTGACGTCAATCATCGGCATTGCTGGCTGCGATAGTAGTCGTCGATAGACACCGGCAGCACACCTCAACTAAAAACCCAACAACAATGCTACTATTTTCGCTTCAAAACAAAAGCACCGCCCATACCAGCCGCCTGCCCCCTGGCCCATCATTATCAATAAGCAAAGCAAAAAGCACAAAGACTGAACTGGGATACATTTTATGATCTCGTCTCAATATTTATGTTCTGACAACAAAGCGCAAAAAAAAAGCACACAGCAAAAACGTACAAAAATGCTGCGCATTAAGTATGCTTGTGTGTGTGTGTGTATTTGTGTGTACACTATGCCAAATAAAACAAATAACAAAAAACTTAAGTAAAATATTAAGAAGAAGAAAAAAACCTTCAACGAAATGCTCGACAAACTGTTCTACCGGTATTCGATTATTTAGGCATTTAGATGGCATTTCAGCTACTTGAACAGTGACACTGTTGTTGTTATTGGTTTTTTTGTTTTGTTTTTTGTGCGCACATATTTTCTTTGAGTTTTAATGCAGCAAGTTTTTATTCGATTTCTTTAAACTGTTTATAATTGTTTTAAAAAATTGTGTTTGCATAATTGTGGTTTTTTTGTAAGAATTTAAAATACGAAATTAATTAAATTAATTAGTTGGTATTTATTAGATTTATTCAATGAAATTTTATAAATTTCTTATCGAAATTATTGTAGTTGCTGCAACTAGTGGCACAGTTTGGTTGAAACAAGCCGTCAATAGGAATTGTCGTAGATATCACAACTGGATACTGCCCCATAGGTCAACACGACTAGAGACCAGTGTTGCCAGATCAGGAGATTTCCTTCTAGATTTAGGAAATTCTTGGCCTCCTAGGAGAATTTTTATGAGAAAGAATTGTTTAGGAGAAAGTTTAGGGGATTTATATTTTATGTTCGGGGATTTTTCGGATCCTTAGTGGAGTTTTGGAAGATTTTTGGTTAACGAATCTCCTCCCTATATGGAATCTCCTCCCACTCGCCTGAACTCGAAAAACCGAGTATTGAGACGTTGGGCATTATTCGTTGAATGGTCAAGGATGAAAGCATATCAGAAACTGCAGTTTTTAAGTAAATCCAGCCATCGCTGGAAAGTGGAAAATGTATCACGAGAAATGCACCCAGCCAAACCTGCTGCCAGGCAACCTACCGTTTGATCTCGACGATTCCAAAATGCCTCTTACAACTCCAACTTGGCCTCAATAGTCTTTTTCTATTATCAAAAGTGAAATCATCCCTTAGAGGACACCACCATGGGACAAGCGTATTATGTGAAAGATTTAAGCCATTTGCCAAGGCAATGATTGGGCTCTATCAGTTTTAGATCTGGTAAGTCGACCAGATATCCACTTTACGCCAAATCCTGGAGAAAACCCATTCGGAATAAAATCGATCTCCACTATGGAACCATCTCTTTAAAGATTACAATGCAGCATTCAATAGCCCAAAAAGAGATCGATCACCTTTATGCCGCTGAACTTGGTAACCCTGCAAAGCTCGTGAGACCTTGCAGAGCAACGTTGAGCAATACGGGCAGCTCCGTCAAGGTGGGATGTGACCTCTTCGACCCATTTGATACCGTTCAAGGCTAGAAAAGGGGGAATTATGTCATGCGATCTCTTCAACTTCACCATGGAAAGTGTTCAGCGCAAGGTCGGTGTACATCGTAATGGCACAATCTTCCACAAAAGTGTCCCGCTCCTTGCTTATGCCAATGACATTGACACCATCCGGCGTAGGGGATCTAGGGGCCATGCTAGGGGACCTGACGGATATTTTCTTAACTGACGGATCCAAGCCCGTTAAAGGTACTGGAGCTGGATGGCCCCTCGAAGGAAGTGCCAGATGCTACTACACACTGGGTGGGCTGACTACCGTCTTTCAGACGGAAATCTTCGCCATTCTGAAAGTAGCGGAGGTAATCGGGAGGAAATGGTGCGGGAAACATATAGGAGTCTGTAGTGACATTCAAGCTGCACTTAAGGCCCTGGAGACCGCGCGTGTTCCTCTAAGATTATCCAAGAATGTAAGATGAAGCTTAAATCAGTCGCGAGACGTAATAAGCTCCAACTCATCTGGGTTCCGGGACACTGCGGTGTTCTAGGTAACGAAACTGCCGATGAACTGGCTAACTGTGAATCAGGGTGCACACCTATGGGACCAGAACCTATAATCGGCACCAGTCTAGCAGGAACCCTGGACTGGATCAAGTCCTATGTCAACTACCTACATAGAGAACGTTGGTCTAGCTTGGGAAGATGTAAGACTGTCAAGTGTTTTGTGAAAAGCCCGAACAGGAAAGCAGGGAAAATCCTCCATGATCTGAGAAGGAAAGACCTCCGACGAATGGTCGGGTTAATCAGAGGACACAATCCATGGGGGCGACATATGGCCAACATGGGCATCATCGAAGATCCGACTTGCGTGTCTTGCCTGGAGGAGGTAGATAGTACAGAGCACTTTCTGTGTACATGTCCGGCCTTCTCTAGAACGAGATTGCGCACGCTGGGTTCGGATGTTATGACAATGGACGAAGTTCATTCCCTCGCCGTGTGTGATCTCCTCAGATTCATTAATGAGTCCGGGAAATATGCACAGGAGAATCCATAACTCCCTCTGCCATTCCACCCCCTTTCTCTTTTTCTTTTCTCATTCCCATTTCCTCTATCAACCTTTTTCCTAAGCCTTAAGTACAATGCGCTATAGACCCTGAGTGCTTGGGGTAATGACCTCCCTTACGTTATTTCTTCAGCTCCCCTTCACATCCATCCATCCGGCGTAACAAGCGAGATGTCACCGTTGCCTTTGCGGCAAGACGAAATATATGCTGTCTATCCGCGGGGATTCGTAGCGGCTGGGGTCTCACGTCGAGGCTGACAGGTACTTATAATTTGGAAGTTGTCAAAGAATTCAAATGAATGTCAAAGGAATGTCAAAGGAAAGCAGGTGGTACTACGGTCGCGGTGTGCAACTGAGTAGCAGAGCTGGCTTCGCCATGTCTGCCGTATAGATGGTGAAACTCCGACGAAAAAAGTGTTCGAAGTCTTTCGACGGGGAAGAGGGAGGCCGTGTCCTTTGGTGGAATGAGCGAATCGACATTCAGTTACTACGCTAACTTGGCCATGTCTCCTGTATGGACGTTGTAGTTCTGCCGAAAAAGGTATTCAAGGTGGTGGTTGGAGTCGAAAAGGCAAACCGTATCTCCGGTGGAAAGACCAAGTTGAGAACGCCCTATTATCTCCTGTAGTAGCCAACTGGCGAAGGCGCACGCAAAGCAGTGTCTCCTGGATGGAACGCAGGCCGTAACCCGGTAACGAGTTGTTGTGGTCAGTTAAAAAAATAAGTAGGTATTCATATGCAAGGCGGATCAAAGGCTGAGAGATATGTTTATCACAGTTTGAAAACCTATGAACTAAACGATTGAGTTGATGTGACTTTTCAAAGTCCATAGAACTTCGTTAGCAGCTCCAACTCCAAATAAGAGAACTGAGTTGAAAAAGACAGTAGTAGCATGGCAGCAGACAATAAAATCATTTAAAATTTCGTCTTTAATCTCAAATTCTACCAACGACCGTAGCTTCTTAGTTCTTCTTCTCAGTTTGGAGGCAGCTGGCCGATTAGCAAAATGGAGTGCTAAATCGAGCAGCAGACAACGCCACCACAACCGCACAATGTTAACAATTACAACATAAAAATAATAATTATATAAAGTTAATTGCATGGGCGGTGCAGCAAGCGCAGCAGACTGATAAAGGCGCTGCTGCTGGCGGCACGATGCGTTCGCCTCGCGTCTCTGCAACATCGCTGTGCGAGCGGCAAGTGTTGAAATGGTTTCGGGTGCCATGCAATGCGGATGTGCTGCTAACAACCGACACTACAAAAAGAAGAACAACAACAATAATAACAACAACAACGACTATAGAAACCAGTAACAACCAGCGGCAGCAGCAATGCAGCGGCAGCAACGATTGCATGCGGCATGCGGCTTGCATTGCTTGTTGCGCTTAGAATAAGAATGCAATTGTTGTTTTTGTTGATTGCATGCGCGTGTTGCAATATTGTGCCGCATTGTTTCAATTGTTTTAAATCATTATTTTTTCGCGCTTTTTCTGCATTTTCTGTCGCTGTTTAATTGCAAATTACAAATGCAAAGTAACTGCGGCAATTACCACTTGTTCGTTTGGCTGCCTAACATGGCTGCGTGTCGGTGTGAGTGTTTGTGTGTGTATGTGTTGTGTACGACGGCCTGGCCCCACTTGCCGCCAGCATGTAAACATTGTTATGCCGAGCAATGCCAAAGAACGCCAACTGCTGCAAATTGTAGGCAGTTAATTGAAGGCCAAGGTTTGCCGACTTCTTTTGTATTTCGCAGAGCGCAGCGGCAGTCGGCCGGCTGGCGTCTCATTAAAAAGCCATAATATTTAGTACAATGTTAGCAATTATGAAATATTCCATCACTACATATTCTGGCTACCCACAGCGACTTGAGTGATTAGCATAGCGCAACGTCGGCCAGCGGTGCGGCGCTTCGAAGCGCAATTCAGACAATTGCACTCGAAAGAGTGTGCGAAGTGTTCAGTGCTTTGTGTCCAATGTGGACTAACCACAAGGAAATGAGTTCACTTCCAACAGACATTGTTAGGGTCCTAAATTTCAGGATCAGGCTTTAACTTGCTGGTATAACTAAGCCTGAAAATCAGCCACTTTCATGCTTCATCACCTGTCCAGAGTGGCTTGAGACCTCTTAAGGGTTGCGACCTTGAAAGAAGGAGTTCTGGTAGGGAATCCTGCGGTACCACAATGAGCCTAATTTAGCTTAATTGTGCTCTTATTTGAAAGCTTCTTCTATCACTTCTTACTTTATATCTTTTCTCTACCTCTCTACAAGGCAAATGCTTTGTTTTAGTTACGTTAGTCAAATGAAATTCTGCCACGATGGCTGATGAACTTATCGCTGGCAGTCCCAAGTGATAAAGCTATACTCTATCATCTCCTCGGAGAGACACTTCTCTGTGAGAGTGTTTTGACTAATTTATGTAAACGTCTTCTTCGTATACGTTGCTCAGGTTGGAGGAGTTGATAGAGGATTATAGTATTATGTGAGTGAGTGAGAGTTTTTTGACTAAGTTATCAACGTCTTTCTCGTATACATTTCTGATAGGTGGGAGAAGTTGATAGAGGGTTGGAGTCTTCGATGATTGCTGCATTATGTGAGTGAGTGAGAGTTTTTTGACTAAGTTATATAAACGTCTTTCTCGTATACATTTCTGATAGGCGGGAGAAGTTGATAGAGGGTTGGTGTCGTCGATGAGTGCTGCATTATATGAGTGAGTGAGGGTGTTTTGAAGCGTCTTCTTCGTATACATTTCTGATAGGTTGGAGGAGTTGGTAGAGGGTTGGTGTCTTCGCTGAGTGCTGCATTATTTTTGGTTAGTCTGTACAGGTACCTCGTTGTGTAGCACTACTGGATATCGGGTTTTTCATAATGTAGCTCTCTCCAACTGATTGAAGTGTGTCAAGGATAGGAACGTGTCACAAAGTATTGTGACAATGTAGATTACTGAACTCGGTAATGTGAATGGAATGGTATATAATTAGAGGAAGGTTAGGTTAGGTAAGAGAGGCAGCTAGTTTCTCAGCCAGTGTACTCCCAGGCCTCAAATAAGGAAGGAAACCCCGGAAATTTTGGTAAAGTGGGAAGAAATCAAACCAACGACTTTTGAAATGGGAGTCTAGTAAACCTACGCTGGCTTTCCTATTAATTACCAGGCTTTGGTGCCAGTCATTCAGCACTACAAGCTTGAAAGACTCAGAACGACAAAACGCATCTTTTGGCACATTACGAGGCCACATTGGATAGCTCGTCTATGCGTTCGGTCTTCTTCTAAAACTTGTACATCTTTGCGGAACAACATTGAGGCATTACCGTAGCAAAGGTCCCAAGTCGCTTGTTACCATACGAAATCTTAGAAAGATCAACGAGTCTTTGTGTCTCATACCTTTTCAATTCTTTTATGCGTACAGCAAAGAACACAAAGTATGGGCATCCAAGTGCTACCTTGACGTGGTCCTATTCGCTTCTTGACACAATGAAGCTCCATTAAAACGAATAAAATTCGAGTGAATACTCATTAGTATACTGGGTGGACCATGGAAATGACTGAATTCGTTTTGAAAATATCGGTGGATAGCAACAAAGGTGATAACGTAGTTGCCTCTGAAAGGACTTAGGTTAGGTAATGTTAAGCTGATAGATTCTTTTCTGTTTCTGGCGGTACCAGAGGGAGTTCCTGAGGCGTTAAAGCTGAGGCAATGTCGTCTAGGATGCCTTGGTTTTATTGAATTCAAGCAGTGATCTCATATCAAGCTTAGGGATCTCAACCAACCCAGGCAAACATGGGGCTCCCGGACATGTAAGGTGCAATCTACCTTTAGCAGGACAAGGTGTTCCAAGGTTTCTATGAAGCTATGTGCTTCACATTTGTATGAATGGATGGAGTTAAGGAAACTTTATGCGCCCCATTAGGTATTCTAATCAGTTTCATTAGGCTTTCGTGGTGTCTTGTTCAACGGAAATTTTAATTCGATTCTGTAAAAGGGCCACAAGCTGGAGTTCCCAGTAAGAAATAGGAAATCTTCAAGAGTAGCTTGGGTTGCACAATGGGCTGAACTGTAGGGTTCACATTCTCGGCTTCCCTCTCATAACCAATCCATCCATTCTATTTCATTCGTTGTCTGTAGCTTTCTTAGTTCTTAATATCCAAAGGGCTTTGGTTTTCTCAAAAGGCATCTGCCACTTCATTTTTTTCCTCAAAACTCCCAAATAAACCAAAAGAGTTTCGTTACTATTCAAAGT
Source organism: Melieria omissa (assembly GCA_963971225.1). Lineage (NCBI taxonomy): Eukaryota > Metazoa > Arthropoda > Insecta > Diptera > Ulidiidae > Melieria > Melieria omissa. The sequence goes on along the minus strand of OZ020267.1, from coordinate 71,280,236 downwards.
CTTACCCTGGATCCTTAATCCTTATCCTTTATCCTGGAACATAGCACTTTCATTCTTTGAGCAGTTCAAGTTCCTTCGGCTCTACTAACGAGTGAGTCCCTTAAACGTTTGAGAGTCGCTGCGCACGCTGATCATTTTGACTTTGTGCTGTGCTATTGCACTTGGATTGTTGTTGCTGCTGCTGCTGCTCCATTGCTCCAATTGCGGCCACTTGCTTGGACCATTGTTGTCGCTGTCCGCTGTCCGTCGCCGTCGCTGCAGCAGCTCCAATGCATTTGTGCGCTGGTGCCACTTTTATGGCGCTGTAAATCTTGAAGATGCCTGCACGCTCCGACTCGCTCGTGTGTACATTGAACGATGTGGCGCTGTGCATGTGGCAGTTGCTGCGCTTTCAGTGCGCATTTTGCATTATTTGCTGCACGGCATTATTGCATTATTACTTCTTCTCGATTGTTGTTATTATATTTTTATTATGATGTGTTTTTATGTTTTTCGATTTTCATTCAGCTTATTTATTGTGTTGATTATCATAAATTATTATATTGCAGCTACAACAACAGCAATAAGCCAAACACCATTTTGCGCACACTTGTTCGTGCAATCAGGCAATGTCCGTCCGTCCGTCTATCTGTCCGCTCGTCATTGCCCACTATGGTGGCAATCGTCTTTCAGTATGCATTTTGTTTGTGTCTAGCCGCATTTATTTGTTTGTCTGACTGGTTGGTGTTGGCGGCGGCGCTTAAATTGTTTTAATATTATAGCAATTAATTGCATAAAATGTAAATAACACAAAACAATCAACTATACCACTCAACATTATTATTTCAATTTTACATTGTTTGTTGTTAATTGTTGTTGTTGTTGCTATAGTGCAATATAAATATTTTAGTTTTTGTTGCTGCAATTTTCGCATATTTTAGTTGGCTTTTATGTTTCGCAATAAGCGAGCGGCGCGCTTTGATGTTATTCACACTCGCGCCCGCTCATTCTAACAGCGTCTGTGATCACTGTTAAACATTTTAACAGCGTCTGCGCTGACTGTTAATTAAATTAATGCACTGTTGAAGTTAACATTAGCCTGCAACTGCTGCTTAAGTCAAGACGAGAGGTGTTTCTAGCCATAAAAATTGAGTCTCTAGGTCTGAAAGTTGAGACTTTTGTCTGCTGGTTAGGTGAGGTGAGGTTTAGTCTTACCTTACCTAACCTAACTTAACCTAAAATTTTGGGGTTAGGGTGGGGCTAAATGGCGTCGCATCGAGGTCAAAGTTCACAAAAAAGCTGGGAAATTCGACAAATTTGGGAAGGTTAATGGGGTTTCGACAAAACATTTTGATTTTTGCTTTGTAGAAACCCAAAAGTTGACAACGTTACAAATCCGATCGTATGGAGGACGCCCTCTGGTGGTGAATTTCTGAACCTTAATTAATTTTGTATTTTTTGTACTTAAGAATGCTGGCGATCGCTGAATAAATCATTTAAATCGGTTTGGTAGTCTCAGAGATACGATGTTTTCTCGCTTACTTCGTTACTACATTTGCAAGTGGGAGCCAATGGCATAGAAAATGGCCAGTTTTGTATGGCAGGCTCCTTAAGACTTGGAGATAGCGGGTGGGTATATTTGGAAGAAACATTTGGAAGGGAAAATAAATGGGTATGCGTCATACATTTGATACATCTGGGGGCAACCTGGGAGCAATGGGACCCTATTTTATAAAAACGACCATTTTGTATGGGAGCCCCATCAAGGGTTGGAAATAGGGTAAAAATATGTTTGAAAGAAATGTTCGGCAGAGAAAACTAGTGGGGGTCATTCATATATTTTAACCCTCTAAGAGCAACTTCTGACAAGCTGTGGATCAATTTATCGAATTTCCCAGCTTTTTGGCTCATGCACTTTTTCACCAAACCGCATAACATGAGAGGTTACGGAGCATCGAGAACCCATTATTAAGAATCTCCATACAACACTAAATACAGTCTAATATACATGCCTATATATATATATATATCCTATATATATATATATATATATATATATATCCTCCAATTCAGTTGTTTTCATTCACATTTTCCTACTTTCCAGCCACTGTTTTCTTACTTACCTTTTTTTGTTGTAATTATCCCATGCCGACGACTGCGTTCTTCTCACATCAGCTTACACATAACTTTTTTCTTTAAAAGCCTAAAATATTTTGCGTTGTAATTGAAATTTCTATATTCTTTTTTATAGTAACAACTTTTATGCAAAATTTTTATCAAATTAATTTTTCACACTGAAATTTCACTGTATTTTACTTCAACTATGGCGCCATGGATTTTTAATTTTTGTTGCTAGAAAAAGAAGAAAAACAAAATATTTTATTAAAAAATGCATTTCATATTTTTATTGAATATTTAAGATTAAAAATTTAACAAATATAAGTTTTATAACAATTTTACACAAGTTTTACGCAAGTTTTATATGGGTTTTTAATTTGAATAATATGAAAAAAAAATACGATAAAAACAAAACATATTAA